>VZTU01010408.1:31703-49316 GCA_013400835.1 Zapornia atra
TTATTAGTCTGAATTCCTTCTAAGGTACATCCTTCTTTCTGCCACGCTCATCTTTCATCATGAAAGTTGTGGGTATTATTTGTGGGGGTTTTTTAAGTGTCTCAGTAAACCCTTTTTTTTCCCCAAATAAACTCAACAAACGTGATCCACCCAGCTAATCAAGGCAGAAGATCTGAGTAATTTTACTTACTAAAGTCTGAGGCAGCTTTTAATTAATCTAATGTATGAGTAGTTACTTGCATATAATGAAAGTTTTAATCAGTGTGTCAGGTGCTATTACATAAAATACTTTGCAGGAATCCAGGTATACAATAACCTTTATTAAATAGATCTGTAATATTGAAAGGGATTATCTTGCCAGGATGCAGGTTCTTCAATCAAAAAGATGTAGCTTCTGTGTCGATTTTGTATGGTGAAATGCAAGGAAGAAGTTTGAAAACTCATTTCATCTGAGTTTTTCATCATTTTTATTTTTCCAGTCGAGTGTATGGACAAGAGAATAGGGTTTTCATTCCCACTTCAGCATATTATTGTTTGTACTGTAAGATCTGTTCTCTGCATCATTACAGCACTTTCTGACCATGGGGAATAACATTTTTCAGGTCATCCATTCTGTCCTCTTAATCCTGGCTGTGGTGGGAGGTTTAGAAAAATACACTCTTATGGCTCCAAGTTGAAAAAAGGGTGTTAACTACTTCCACCTAGATTACATGCTTGGCATTGACAACTTTATCCTTGGTACCACTTGTGTTCTAAGTGATAATTGGAAGCTAGGAGGAATAAGATTTTTCCAGTCCTCCCACCTGTGAGGCTTATCAATCCTTTTGTTATGTGAAACATCTGTGTTTAGGTGGGCGATGAATAAACTGAGGCCATGAAGATGCTTAAATTAAAATTTAAAAGTAGCAAACATATCACTTGAGTTTCTTATTGCCATATGCTGATAAAAAGATGACTGATGTATCTGAAAACAAAAGGAGGTTTCTTTATGACCATGCTTTAGTATCATTACACTACTTTTTTCTTTTTTTTCCATTTGTGTATTTTTACATGAGAGATTTTCCCAAGAAACAAAATTCATCACATTGCTATTGGCTAATAATGCTGTTACAGTTAGTAATATGGATCTGTTTCCTACCTAGAACAGTGGTGTGAAAACATGTGGAATGAGAAAAGTTCTGGCTCCTCAAGTTAGGGCTGCGGTTCAGCCTGAGCGCTAGGAAAAACCCATCATGCCCAGCTGAAAGGCTTGGCTGGATTTTCAATTACCATGCATTATATCCCAGAATGTGCCACATATGGAAGTAACACAGTGTTTCATGATAAAACTACAGAGGCTTAACAGCTGCCAGCAAATCAGCAATACGTTTTATTGATACTTTTACGTGATAATCAATAGAAAGTGATAAAACCAGCAATGGGATGACAATTAAATATTTATATTGAATGTTATCATTGCCAAATACCTTTTTTTTATTTCAGATTTAAAATGAAAATATTTTGAATGTTCTGAATTCCTGTGGGTCTGTGTGTTGTCAGCGAAGAAAGAGGTTATTAATATGTTTCCTTGGGGTTAAATAATAAGCCAGAAGTCATTTTGCTTTTCATCAGCATCATGTTGCAAAGATAACAAAGTTAAGTTGGTCTAGGTGTAATGACAACTATCTTACATTGTGAAGACTTTTTTTTTTTCTTCCATGTTTCTGTGAGGTGATGTAAAACCATTGCTTGGAAAATCAAACAAATAAGGACTGGGAAGTGATCCTCAGGGTGAGTTAGGATTGGCATAAAACTCCCATTATTAGTCAGAAAGTCCAAGCCTCTGCTTTCTGTCAGAGGACTATGAGCACATTCAATTGAATGCTGCTTCTATTAGAGGTGATTGTTCAATTTTCTCATAAGTAAAGTATGATTAATTCTCCACTACTCTACACCTAGGCAATTCAGTTGAGCACAGTTCTATCAAGGTGTTTTGTTGTTTGATCCTATAGTTCCTTCAATAAATTTTAGAGTGGAGGTTGGCAATTTTGTTTTGCAGTGTGAGCACTTTTCCTTATGAAGTGTTTCCTTCAAGAAAGTAGAAAGAATATAGTACAGGATTAAGTATTTTTATGTTTCATTAAAGTAAATGATAGTGTGAGATTTCCCAGACAGTTCCTCCTTGTATTTTTGGTATGTAAGGGTATCCATTTGCAGTAAAATAGCAGAAAACTTTAAATCATTTACAACAATTTTGATGTCCTGCAAGCCAGAGATATCCTAGCCTTTTACAAAAGGGTTTTTTCCACTTGCTATCTTTGTGATATTGAAAATACGTATTTTATATATTCATACACACTTACAGTGTATGTATACACATATATACATGTGTGTTTATATAAATATATATAACAGATAGTTCTAACTTTCACTTAAAACTGCCAGTACAAAAGCCACTGTTCTTGTCAGAGGAAAGAATATCGATTTAATATTAACAGTTTGACCTGTCTATATTTGGTGGCTATAAACTGTCATAATATTCAAGCATGCAAAACTCTGCTATAGTCCACAGGAGCTGCCTCAGGTCTGTGGTGAAATTTGAGGGACCTCTTGGAAAAGGGGAGTTCTCACCCAACCCCTGGGAGTCAGTATCCTTTGTTGCCAGTTTGATTTGCCTTCTGCTTTTATTTGAGCTTACCTCTAGGCAGAAAAAATATGGCATAGTAATATATAAAGAAATTAAATTTTGCCCAAGCAATGTTCCTTTTACTTTCTTTTCATACAGCACAAGTATTTGTTTGAAAATAGCAAGCAAATGGTAATTTTTGAATGCCCAGAGACAAATATGAATGCAACATTATATTTTCTTTCTCTTTTCAATGGTAGAATTTAGGGCATATGTACCAGGTATTTTAAATGAATGAAGTTGAAGTTAGGTATGTGATTTCTTTCCAAGGCCAGTGTATTCATCTGGAAATTACATTGATATGAATGTCTTACCCTTGACATTGAAATACCTGTGTCAGTTGAATAATTGTCAGTTTAATAATTGCTATCCTGCTGGCTATCAGTGTATACGTATGATATCATTATTGAGGCTGTTACATTGTCACAGAACTTAAAAATAACACCTCAAAGTTGAAGGAAATATGTGAAATAGTGTAAAAATGGCATTCAAGCAGGTAAATCAGGAGAATGGCAACTAAAAAAAAAAAAGGAAGAAAGAAAGAAAAAGATGATGATGGCTCTTGTATCAGTCCTTGCTACCAGCAGCATTTGCCTATTGTATCTATCAAGGCAATTCTTTTCTTTCTCTTCTACTATCCAGATTGATGACTTCAGGCTTTCAAGAATCCATAAAATGGGACTGTTTGCTTTGGTCTTATTTTATGACTCAATGCAATTCTTTTAGGACAAGAATGTAGTTAAATTCATAATTTTTCTGGGGAGAATACAGAGAGGTTGTTCCCCAGCCCAATATCTAGGTGAAACTTACAAGTCTGAGAATTCTGATTTTAAAACTTTGTAAGAGAAACTGTGAAGCATATAAAAGTATTTTTTGTAGACACTTAAATGTAGACATTTTAAAATATATGTATCATACCAGAAACAGGGTCTTGTAAAAATGGAGTAAATGACACAGTATATTTTCTTTATATACAAGTGATAATTTTAGAGTTTTAATGGAGAACCCCTCTGTGCAGTACTTTTCATCATGATTCCACGTTAGGGCTGAGATGCAGAGGAGAGAAACCTGATCCTGCCTAAGGTGGTAGTGGTCTTCTGGGAGATAATGAACAAGGGGATTTCTCTACTGGGATTGGCTCTTAGCAGGGTACAGAATTAATTTAATCCAGAATGAGAAAAAAAATTTGGGAATAACTCATGGCAAAGTTACCTCTAAGAGGGAGGTCTCCCACTATTCTGCTCTGGTTAACTAACGTCAGCTTTGGCCTAATAAACATTTGTGTGTATCCGTATTGGATTTCAAAAGGAATAGACAGTGGATCTTTGAGTGCTGTAAATGAGGGAGGGGATCCAGCTGTCTGTGACATGATTTTTTTTCATTTAAGATTTGAATGTCTGTTTTAAAAAAAAACCAGCACACCATAAATACACACTTGAATTACTTGAAATGTTTGGGTTGACAATTTTACTATCCAGGTGTAATTTGTGATGTGATCACCTGGGACTGGTCCAGATGGTTCTTAGCCCATGAAAAGGACAATGCTTCAGCATGCTTCAGGCACCTTTGAATTTTATTGTTCTTAAAGACTGACTTTTTTACAAAAGTCAGCCAGCTGTGCCACTCTTGGTTGCCAGCAGCTGAAAATTATCCCACAAGGTTTCATTGAGCCTTCTACCCTTATTCTAGGTATTAATATTTTAATATTCTTACAGTCTATCTGTGTATGTGTAATGACTGACTGACTCTAGCTTGTTTCCAGATATAAGCCTGTATGAAGAAAACCTGTCAATACAATTCTTGATCCTTTAATATCCTAGAAGCCACAGTGGCATAAGGCTTAAAACATGATACTTTAATGAAAGCGTAAACATTTCTTTTGCCATAGGATGTGAAAAATGATGTCAGCGTTCTCAAAAAACCCAGGTTTTGTACATAGAAAGTTTAACAAAAAATTGCAGTATTTCCATTGTTTTTATATATTCACTGGGCATGTAATCTATGTTATAGTTGCTCTGTGAAACTCTCTTACAGGCCAAAACATAGTGTACTGCTTTGAACTGATTTATACATGTATTTATACAGAAACCTGCGTCACTGAGTGAGTTTGAAACACTTGAAATCCTTTCTACAATGTATCCTTGCATGTTTGGAGCCTGGTGGTGTTCTCTTGATCCACTCTCCATCAATTCACGTAGTGTTTCCCTTAAAACAAGCAAAAGATGTTACTGACTAATCATAGGTTATATCCTGTTATTCTTCTAAAAGAAAATTCAGAAATAGCAATGCACTACAGTCCACCTAAGTCTTAGATTGAGGACTTTGATTACAGTCCACTTAAATCGTAGTCCATATCCTAGATGGATGACTTGAACTGTACTGAAGCTTCGTTATTAGTATCAACCTTGTGTAGCTTCTCTGAAGCAGTCAGAATCTCTGTCTGTATCAATGTGTACAACGCGCTTCTTGGGATGAGGGAATGCCAGCCATATTTTCATCAAGTGTTGAGAATTGGAGACTTTGTTTCCCAGGGAATGCCTTATTTTGTCTAGCAGAGGGTTGGGAGAAAGTTTATAACTGGGAAATACCTTTTTGTGATATAAAGGAAGTTACCCATCAAGCCTTTACAGAAATCACTTTTGGGGGGATGCAAGTGCTCTCACTGAAACTTCACACTGAAAATTAAACATAGTTTTAAGTTCTTCACAAGGATGATTAGAGGGCTGGAGCACCTGCCCTACAAAGAGAGGCTGAGGGAGCTGGGCTTGTCCAGCCTGGAGAAGAGAAGGCTGCGGGGGGACCTCTTTGCAGCCTTCCAGTACCTGAAGGGAACTTATAAACAGGAGGGGATTAAACTTTTTAAAAGGGTAGATAATGGCAGGACAAGGGGGAATGGACTAAAGCTAAAGGAGGGAAGGTTTAGATTAGATATTAGGGGGAAGTTTTTTACAGAAAGAGTGGTGAGGTGCTGGAACAGGCTGCCCAGAGAAGTAGTGGATGCCCCGTCCCTGGAAGTGTTCAAGGCCAGGTTGGATGGGGCCCTGCGCAACCTTGTGTAGATCCAGACCTGGAGGTTGGTGGCCCTGCCTGTGGCAGGGGGGTTGGAGCTCTATGATCCATGGGGTCCCTTCCAACCCAGACCATTCTATGATTCTATGATTCTTTGGAGCAAGGAAATAAGCTCAGACACTGACAGGATCAGCCTCTGGCTGAGTGCCAGTTCATTGATTGTTAAACCTTTGCATATTTCAGCTATCAAAATAAGGACTAATTATTCCAGATGCCTAAAAAGGGGTGTGATTTTTCCTGTGATTTAAATAAACAATTTTGAAATCACCATTTTGGGACCTTCAGCAACATTGTATATATGAAAAAGACATCTATATAATTCCTATAGTCTCTGTCCCTAAGGAAGGGTATTGAAGGAGTAATGAACAATTCAGGTAGGCTATCGAATAGCCACATTGTTGTAAAAATGTAGTTTTCATGCTTGGAATGATTATAGGTTTTAAGTAAACATAGTGGAATTTTATCAATGTCTTGGAAAAAATATCTCATTTTATTTGAAGTTACTTGTTATGTCGTGCAGTCTAACATCTGTTCAGAGTTTTAAAATAGTTAGAAATGACAGCAGTCGTCTTCTGCTAGAGCATCCCCAAGTGTATTGAAGTGCCACATGATCTGTGTTTACAGAACATAGGTGCCTAAAATGGAGAAGCTTAGGAAAATGCAGAGAGAGGTGAAACTGTAGACAGCAACATATTTCATGTGTGTTTTATTTATAGCTGTGAAACCTGTGTTTTCTGAGAACTGAAGGAGGTGCATAAATAGGCAAACAAAGCAGATAAAATACAGAACAACTATCATAGGTGCTAGTATAGCATAATAAGAGAAGAACAATCAATCACAAGTCTGTTATCTCTCCAGTTGTAGCTTGCTTTCTTAAACTTATTTTGCTTATGGGGAGGGCTCTGTTTCACACCAGGTTTGGAAGGGAGCATGGTCCACCCTGCAGCACATAAAGAAATCTAATGTAATAAATGAGAGAGGTCTGAATGCTCTAAGTGCTTGGCCACATAGCATGGTGCATAGGCTATAGAAGGTACCAAAATCAGCTGGTAGCTCTGGTGATTCCATCTGCATCTTTGCATTTTTATTGGATTGCAAAGGGGTGATGTTCCCGTGAGTGGGTCCATAGTCCACACTATGCTTTAATTTTTAGATTTGCTTATTTGAGCTGCAGGCTTTCTGAGTCAAATACAGTTGTCTTGGTATGTCAGAAAGTCAAGGTGGCCATAGTATAAATTCTGCTTCAGAGTAGCCTGAGTAGCCCAAGCTGCTCCTGCTCGGGAAGGTCCTGCTGGACTGTTTGTCAAGAAGGCTTTGCGAGTGAAGAACAGTTTTAACTCAAGAGGCATTGAAGTGGTAAGTACTGCATCTCAGCTAGGTGTATTTCCTCTCTGCTGTAGCAAGGAAGCTTTATCATGTCACCAGATGGCCAGAGATCTGGAGACATTGATTTAATTAACTGGAATCCCACCAGCAGATGGCAGCTTTTGTGGCTGGATTTCTGTGGTAGAACAGAATGTGTTAGGGGCAATAATGTCCTCCTAAAACTGAATTAGGCAAATGTTGGGTCATCTAGGGGTTACTTAAACATCTACTGTGGTTTGGGGAGGGAAGAGTAAGTGGTAAACTGGTAAGGGAATTGGAGCACAGGAAGTCTTAAGAGAATACTGATCTTTGTCCTCCTGAAGATAGCCAAGACTGCACCAAGATGTTAAGTAGTATTGGTTGTGGTAGCTGGAAGTCGGTGTGGGTTTCAAAAATTTTGGAACTGTGCTAGGGAGTTGGACATGAAAAATAGATTCTGTTCTTAATGCACTGCAGGTGACACGTGGAGACTTGCATTAGGTTAACATGTAGCTTCTAGGCAAGCTTCAATTTAGTAGAAAGAAACTGCAGTTACTCAATTTGCCTTTTAGTCCAGCTGCAGCTAGGTGAGGAATATGTTTTGATACCAGCTAAAACCAGGATGTTGTTATATACTATCTACATCTATACATGTACCCTCACCTTATGGAAACCTGTGAATGGAAATGCAAAGGATAGTACACAGATGTATCCTTTCCTGCTAGAAATATAGGAGCAGTAGAAAGGCTACTCAGTAAATTTGATTCTGTATGTATCATTAAGATGATGTTGGATACTGTTTGGGCACTAAGGTGATCAGAAAAAAAATTGAGGCTCTACTTTGGAATAGAAGTTCCACAGCCAATTCTTATTTCAATTTCCTCCAATAAACTTTCCCTCCTTGTACGTGTCCCTCCTTCTCAAGGAAGATATAAGGCTTGGCTGACCTCAGTTAACAACCAGTGGACTTCAGAACTGGTTTTGCTTTACTCTCATTCCAATCTAACTACTGCTGCTTCACTTTCATGAACCATTAAAGGCTCTCCTTTTTNTTTAAATCTGCAGCTCCATACGTGGAAAGAGCAGGAACATACAGAAAGAAGTTATGGTGATTGTTGAAATAGGTGTCTCACAAGGAAAAAAATTCAGTAAGCCTTTGACAGATGTGGTTGAAAAGTAGTTTCAGTGTCTTACAAATTCTTTTATTGTACTGAGATTTTTGGTAGCTATTTTCCAATGGTGAATTAATACAGATAGCGTCACTTAAACTTCAGGAAAATGTCTTGTTTTGTACAGCCATCTGCTTTGCTGTGAAGTGCTTTCTTCAAGCTCTGTGGAGTCTTTTGCTTTGCCTGTGTCTCTGATTTAGCTCTTGCTTCCTCTTTCTTGTCTCCCCAGGGTGCAATTTATTTTATCAATCGGAATATGATAAAAAGGTCAAAAGTCTTCAGATGTTTTTTATTAAAAAAGGGGGAAAAATGAAACTATAATATAATCAGCTTGCACATGGCATTTCATTTATGTCATTTATTCTTTGTATTATAGCTGTAAGTGAAGTGAGTTACTTTTGAAGCAATGATGATAACACCAGACCTCAAGCTTTGGGGCATGGGGAAGAGAAAACTATGTCTATGTATAGAAGCTAGATATTTCTTTAGTGAGTAAAGAAGCCTATATGATTGATATCCATGACTCACATGAGCACTTCATTTAGAAAGCAGAGAATGTTATTTTTAGATATGGGAATCTGTCTTCATCTCCTCTGTCTCTCATGATGCCAAATGATTGTTAACAGTTATATTGGGCTTTAGGAAATACGCTGGGCTGCAGGTAGATTTTGCCTCACTAGAAACGATTGCACTTGTGGAGATGTTGGTCTGGGGATTTTTTGGTTGTGTGCTCTTTTTTGTTTTTCTTTTTTTAAACGTGTGAAGTCTTAATTCTTAATCTTTTCAGTTATCACAGAAGTGTTAAGATTTGAAGGTACGTACAGATCATCTATTCCAGTCCTTTCTCCTGCAAGGTCAGCTACATCAGGTTGTTCAGGATTGTCCACTTGGGTTTTTGAATACCTCAAAGGATTGATACTCCTGCCAGCTTCCTCCATGTTTTGCTGTCCTCCCAGTAAAAGAGGAGTTTCGGTGTTTTAAATGGAGTCTTGTGTATTTCAATAGTAGACATTGCCTCTTCCCTGTTTGCTGGATATCACTGAGAAGAGTCTGGCTCTGTTGTCTTCATTTTCTCCAGCAAGCATTAGTATACATCATTAATGTTTCCCTCGAGCCTTGTCTTCAAGCTCAACAGTTGCAGCTCTCTTGGCCTTCCCTTGTGCCAGACGCACCAATCCTTTTATCACCCTACAGCTGCTTCTGTACCATACTGACTTTGTTGAAGAAATTCCATATTCATACTCACCCATGAGAGCATCACTGAGAGTTGAAATTCTGGATCAGTCCAGGCTATGTAGGTGATCAGGGCCCTTCAGAGGATATATGGCTTTTGAGGCAGGTTGCTAAACCTGTAGAATACAGTATAAGAATAAACCCAGTTTGCAAGAAGAAAAGGGGAGGGGGAAGAGTTCCAGACCTTCTACCAGGGGGTCTCTTCCCAGATGTAAGAACTGGTAAAAGTTAACCATTGAAAGCTGAAGGGAAGGGAGGAGAGAGAAAGGCCTTGGTCTTTCAGAAGCGAACCCAGGATGGTGCTGAAAGGAGCAGTTCTTTCCTGTGACTTCTATGTTGTTTATTCATTTCATTGGTTCCATAGCGCTCTGGGACTCAGGTTATTAACAGTGATAGATATGCAAACTCTGCTAATTACTTAAAACTTTTTTTCCTGACTCTGGTAGAACTTGAAGTAGAAAAGAAAAACACTTTTCAGGATTGATGGATTTAATTTTCTGTGATACAGCTCTAGAGACAAAAGCTTTTATATTAAGTTGTAAATCTTTCCAGGTTGATTTTGTTTAAATAAGGCATAATTTTATATTCCATAACTGTGAAAAACATTATTTATGAAACCAAGAATGTGTTTTTGTAGATGATGTGGATTAACTGTTTTCTTGTGTTTATGATCACCGTCAAAAGACAAGAATCTTGAATTACTTGGAACACATAAAGGTATCTTTACCTGTCTGACTTCTAAAATTAATGTAGATATGATAGTTAATATTATTTTTTGGAGTGTACTACCTATATGCTTTGCAATGCATTAAATGTATTCTAAAATTAATGGAATAATGTGAATTCCTTAAGTGTTGGATGCCAAGATGGATTTAGGTGTTTGCGGGGAGGTTGGAGCATTTACCTTGTAATTAGCCTATGTATGTTAAATGAAAAAGACAGGAGTTGACATGGCAAAGTTACTAAGAACCACCCGAGTACTTAATTATATGCATCATATTAGATTGTGTTAATTTAGGCTTTAAAATACTGGTTTCTAGATCAGGTTTAACTTAACTTTTGCCCTGAGTGTATCTGGTTTAGTTCATGTTGTTTTATTTTAACTCCAGAGGAGTGCTGGAAACAAAACAAATTAATGAGAACATGGATTTTTTAAATGATGGATTTAAATCAATAATACAATCTTTAGAAAGATCATTAAGCATATAAAAGGAAAGGACAGCAGTATGTATCTTCCTTAATGTTAATTTTAAGACTTCAAATGATTAATACTTGTGCTGTCTTTAGGTCAGTAACACTGCTGTATCAATCTCTACTGCATCGGGTTACCTTTTTTGTAATTTTCTGTCAAATCAAATGAAAACACTGTAAATCCCACGGGAATGCTTTCTGATTGTTTAGCACCGAATAGATTGTATGGGACACCAGCTTTAGAGTGCAAGTGATGTTTTTTTCCTTCTAAATCTTGAAGTCAAACTTCTATGAGGTAAATTAAAGTAGTATTTTAACTGGAAGTATATGGATCCCCCACTTGCTTTAAGCTTTTCTTTTCAGTTTCTTTGAAATATTTTACATAATCAGATATTTTGAGTATCTTCTTCCCTAAGTAAATGTTAGGGGCATATTGGGGCTGGAGAACTGTTTTCTTGGGTCTTCAACTGGGTATAAGGCATGAATATGTTGCTGGAACTTAACTTTAATCTCTGTAAACATGGAGTAGCACAGGTCAACTTTTTTTGTGTGTGTGTGTTTTTCATAATAGGATAGAATCCAAATTAATTTTACCATGTATGTCATCTAAATAGTGTTGGAGGAGGGGAATAAAGGAGTGGATACTTCTAACAGTAAGAGCAAACATATTTGAGTAATAGGCTAAATATGATGAGGATATTTTTCAGAGGATTCTCTTCTGCTTAAAAACACACTTACTTGGTAAATATAAATAAAATTAAGGAGCATCTAATTTCTAATAAATTTAAAAGCCAATAAAGACAACCAAAAAGGAAAAGGCTATTTGGTATTATTGGAAAAAGCAAGCCTGATAATTTTTTTATTTTCTGATCTGTGTACTGATGTTTAAAGGAACTTATTAAATACTTCGCACCGGGAAAAAAACCACCTCATTAGAGGCCCAGGTAAACTTATAATGATGATGAGTTTGTAGCATAATGACTCCAGTCGTAGCTGATACGTGAAGAGATTTATATTCCCGGCATAAAACTGGGATAAACAAGTTTGACTGCAGGGCTGGTCTGACTTTTGAATAATCAATTCATATATAAATGCAGTTATTTAGTTATAAGGGGAGAAGTACCAGTAAATAGCAATGGAAAGAAAATATCCTGGATGGCAATACATTATTTAGAATAGTCTGTAGAAAGGGAATGAAGAAATGTCCAAGGTAACCTTAGCTTTGCTAGCTAAGTCCTAATGAAATAATAGCTGCATCATGGAACACAAGTCTGGCTCCCAGCACTGCCAAAAAGCTCAGTAAACATGTAGGTAGTAACCTGCATTAGCTGTATGGTACTGTGTCATGGTGTAAACAGTATTTTAATACTCCATAATAATAATATATAATATATATTATATCTAATAATATTATATATATAATAATAATATACAGTAATAATGTTACAATTGCACAACAAACCCTTTGGTTTTTGAGATTGGTTTATAGAACTGAACGAGGTCTCAAGAGAGCTGGAAGGATGAAATTGAAGTGGGTTCACAGTGGTTATCCTGACAGTTAAATACTTATAAAAGTAGGTACTAGTGCCACCTCTTTGACATGTCAAGGACTGGATCAGGTGCAGAACTGTCTTGATTTCAGGGTGTTTTTCAGGCATCGAAGTGGCCGTTGCACCTGCCTGAGCCCCAGGCTGTCTGCAGTTACGTTGTTGGGATACTTGGCTCAGCAGGCATCTCTGAAAGTTTGCTCCAGATTGATCTGGAGTCTTGCCTTCAAATCTCCGTAGATCTGCTAGCATTAAGACCCAAATAAAGGAGGAAGAGCAATAAAAGTCTTGAAGCAGAAATGGTAAAGATAAGGTACCCATGCTGACCTTGACAAGTGTATGATTTAGCTGATATCCACAATGTCTGCACTCATCACCCAGCCTCAGAGGTCACTTAGACAAGGCTGTCCTTCCCTCTTACTGTTCTGTTCTCCAATTTACAAGAAGCCTTTTTTTATCCTATTTCTAGAAAGAAACTCACATCCTGCATGAAAGTGGACGGGAATGCCAATCTTTGCTTTGTTGTTACTTGATGTATTAATATTTTAGAAGTTAAATTTAAAGCAGGAATATCCTGTTTTTCATTATAGCAAATATTTAATGCACGTTTAACATAGCTTCTGTTTTTAAAAAGTCTCCTTTTTTTTTCACTGAAGAAAACCACAATGAATGAATGAACAAGCTTGACAATGCAAAATTTCTGCTTTCTGCAGAAAATGACAAAGGCATATTTATTTTATTACCTGTATAGCTCTGATGCTTACATTACCACCGTTATGCTATGGCTTTTGATAATCTCACCTCACAGAGATCCAGTTGAGGGGAAGGCTGTGCTGAGCCATTGCAGCAGCATTATGAGTGGTAACGCCGTTAAGCGAGTGGCTGAAGGTCATACAGGAGAAGAGCATGGCGGCTTCTGGAGCAGAGCTGCAGAGCAGGCATTCTCTGCTTTCTTTCTCAGAAGGGCTTTAGTCTTTTTTCAAAGGAAATAAATACTAAAGAATGAATAAGATCAGAATGACCTGTTCTGCTCTTTTTGTGTGTATTTGACAAAAAGAATTTGGTAGCGCTGTCTAGAGGCAGTATGAGCTGTGCTGCTTTTCTTTCACCTGAATTCAGAAGAGAATTATTAGAAACATGTCGCTGAGTTCAGTTGATTTATGATTAGGAATTCAACGGAAGCAAATGTATTCCTCAAATTTCATAGGGACATCTTGTCAGAGACTAATTCTAATCTACAAAATGATCTTAAATGGGACATAATGACTTTCCTGATTATCATCCTCAGCTGCCATTATTTTGAAAGTGGAATCAAGCAAGAGTCTTGTATGTATGACCAGTATTTTCTGCACATCAGAACAGTGCTACCTTTTGGAGTTGCCATTATTTAGGAATATTCCAATACTCAAAGTTTTCTTTTTTGCTGGATTTGGCAGGTGGTGGCAGTGCTTGAGTGACTTTTCTAAAAAGCAGGCAGTTGCATGAAAAGTATCAACGAGATGCAAATTTTCAAGTTGAATGTAGCAGATCTTTTTCTGTTCTCTTCAATGCATAATTATTTTTTCACATAGCATCCCTTTCTTTGCTTGAATTGAAGCCCTTTATATACTTTAACATAACAGTCTGGCATTTTGTAGAGCTGTGCTGCTAGGAAGGGGTTAGTCCTCTCAGTAGTGTTAACCTGAGTGTAAATATTGGCGTAATTCTTGGGAGCTCCTTTCTCTCTAATAAGGTTTCTGTTTCTGCTGCGCTTCTTACAGAAGCTGCAGGAAAAACAGCAAATTAAGATGTCCTGGTTATGCTACTTTCCGCCCACAAGTAAGCGTGGTAATAGCATGTTTTGGATTCCTTTTTGTTAGTGCATAGTCGGTAGTGAGAATTTTGTCAGTCAGAGAGCTAACTGCTTTGCATCTTGTGCAGGTATTAAAATGGACATAGAACAACACACATTTCCCCATGCTTGCTGTGTATCACATTTTGAGAAGCTAAACAACTTTGGGGTAATGCATTAAAAATAGTTTATTGTTACAAGACTTGGTGTCATGTAAATAAACTCTCCACAACTGACGGGCAGGGGTGAAGTACCAAATGTGTTCACAAGAAATAATGAAATAATTATAATTAAGAGATTTTTTTGAACAAATCAGCAAAAAGTTGAGCTTGAGCTGAATTCCTAACCTAGAACTGTGTTACTGTTTACAACTAATAAGTTGATATTCCTTGTTTTGCATAGGAAAAGTTTCCATTTTCCACGGATAGCAAGTGATTTCACTGATGGGTCAGGTACTGACACTAGCCAAATGGAATTTCTTGCAGCTAATCCACATCCTATAGTTTAAAACACACTCATACCCAAAACACAAATACGTTGGCTGGTGGAACTTAATAAACTTGCATTAATAACTTGTGGACAGCAATGCTTGAATCATGAGTACTTTTTAATGATGTGGGTTCTTTTAACTCACAAGCAAGAAACTAATTAATTAGGCTTCAGGTCAAGATTTCACAGTGGAACAGAGAGGAGTTTTCCCTCATTCTAATAAAATTTTGTGTAAAACATGTTTTGTTAATGTTAGACATGTCACTTCAGCTTCAATTATTTTTCCTGCTTATTTACTGTAGTAAGGGTCTTGCCATATTGCTCCTGCGGACATCCACCTACACTTTATGTGTGGATGACAGGGTAACTGGGTTTTTTCTTTTGGGTGGTGCCATTCCTGATGTAGGTTTGTGCTTCCCCAACAGTCAGTCTGCCCAGATGACTTCTTTTGCCACCCAACTAAGGAGAGAGCAGAGTAAACTCAGAATAACATTGGGCTGGATTCTTCACTGTGTGTTTTAAAGCTTCAGGGTGATTGATTGCCAGCTGCAGTAGTTGCTGTAATATGACAAAGACTGCAGATTCCTGTCTTCAGTAGGAGTTAAACTCGCTAGGTTTAGTCAATTGACCCTGAGACGTTTTCCTGCCTGGTAAGCTGTTGATCCATTAGCAGGAGATCTTTAGCTGCCAGCTGTATGATATATCTACATGGTGATATGGATGGTATAATGTCATTACAATACATGTAGTTATTTCTTCAGGAAAAAAAAGACTTGGTATTAAATCTTTCTGCATAATGGGGCAACTTCAAAAATTTTGAGGTTTTCAGTTAACAACTTTAAATATTTCCAGAAAATGGCTTGCTTGGATTTTAACACTATTCACTTTTCTGGGTTTTAAATTATACTTAATATGCTAAGGAAGAGTTATTTTGGAAAATGTTTCTCGATTTGAACTTTGCTAGGCATTTACATTGCATGTTAAATTGCTCTTATCTATAAAACGCGACGTGTGCCGATCATATAACATACAGCAGCTGTGGCATGTTTATTTCTTGCCATAAAGTGAGAGGGCATCATTTGTGTGGACCATCTGTTAGTAGTAAAGGATATTTTAACTGGCACCTCCAGAGTGGTTTCAGTTATTTTTTCCAAACCAAGCATAAAAAACAGGTACAAAACAAATACCTCACTAAATTTCTGAGGGGGTCTGAGCATCCAGCAAAGGCACTCTGTCTCTGTGGATAAGTATTGGCTTGAAGTCACCTTGAGGTGTTTAGGAAGGGAGTCTGTGACAAATTATTCCATGTAGATGTTATTACTAGTCTCACATCTGAATTCCTATGCCTATTTTTAAATTTTTACAGAAAATTAATTGGAAAGTTTTGCTGAAATTTGAAAAATGCTTTTGAATCTGTAGGAATTCAAAAACTGGAATGGAATGTCTTACATGGCGTTTTCATGGTAAGCAAAGGGTCAATTGCACTTCTAGCTTGGTCTTGAAACAGAGAATTTAATTTCTCTATCCATTTTTGTCTCTAATTTTGAATTGGGAAATTAAAGAAAAAAAAAGGAAAGGAAGTTTAAATAAAAATTCCAGGGCTATTGCTTTCATTAAATAGCTGCAAGCAGAAGAACTTTAATGTTGAGCTTGTAATATTTTTGAGGAGGAAACTGGGAAAAGACAGATATCCAGCAAACCTGTTGCCCTGCTTACTGGTGAGTTGCAACCTCTCCTTAGAATTGCCTCATTTACTGTTATAATTGCCATCTTTAGCAAATGGCCACTTGAAGGTGAGGTAGGTTCCTAGCAAATGCTGTGATAGCAACTCTACATCTTACATCTTTTTGTCCTCTCTTTATTGATTCTCAGACACCTTTTAATTCTACCTCAGTCCAGTCCCTGAAAGATGTTTTCAAGAAGAGTTTTGAAGGGCTTTTATAAAGATGGTAATATTCGGCAGACATAACATAAACCAAAGGTCTCATTTTCCTTTGTTTTTTTAAGTATTGAAGGTGGCTTTCATCTGTGCCTTAGCTGCATGAGGCTTTGAATATGGTATGAAATCACCTTCTATTTATTCAAAAGCTTTCTCATAGCTGATGAATGCCATACATAATGAAAGACTATATTCATTATCATCCATAGTAAATCATTTATCACACAGCAGAGGTATATTGTGGAAAAACCTAATCAAGCTTTTCAGTTTTTCTGGTTGGTTAAATCTGAAATGATAGAGAAGTGATTGCTCAGTTACTTGGTTAAACATTTGTTTATTGGGCGATATTCAAATACAGTTTCTAATGCTCTTATGGTTTACAGACTGAAGTTTGCTCAGGAGGAGGGATTTTTAAATTATTTTTATTAGTGGTGGAACATGGACTAGGAAAGTCTGTGCTGACCTTTCTATTGAATTAAATTTGAAAAATAAAGCCTCAGGGGAGGAGCAGTATTACTGCATCATGCCATGCTTGGACCTGTTCAAAATGCTACCATAGGTTGGTTAGTTTGGTATAGATATGAGATGAACTTGCATTGAACTACAGGCTGTGGCAACTTGCTCCTTATACAGGTCAGAACTAAGATCATCCTTCAAAAAGCAAAAGAAAATGTAGAAATTACAGTTCTGAAGTGCACTAACTTCCAGGATTGCTTCTGAGAGGTTCTGTTAAAATATTTGCCCACCTCTACTGAGTTTAGTCTAGCATTTGCAGGTCTTAGAGGTAGCTCTAAAGTTACCTCTCGGTAATTTAGGACTTAGCATTCATGATAGTAACTTAGTGCTCAGGATTCAGTTTATCCAGCAGACAGTAAGTTTCCTTATTTCAGGACAGGTATAAAGTAATGAAAGCTAAATATTAAAATAATTACATTCCTAAACAGAAAAATAGTGATTAAGCGTATTCACATTTTTATATTTTCAAAAATATTTTTAGATTTTTTTTGAGTAGTATATTTTTTAAAGATCAAGATTTATATAATGAAAAATTGTCTAGTGCTGTCTGTCCCAGATAGCCATAAAGAACTGTAAGCACTGTTCAGATGGGATTAGAAGTGTGTATGAGCTTTTGAGGA
>VZTU01010410.1:3541-47447 GCA_013400835.1 Zapornia atra
ACGGGCCCCCAGCGGGGGCCTCCCGAGGGCAGAGTAGAGAGGGACAATCACCTCCCTGTCCCTACTGGCCACCCCTCTTCTAATGGAGCCCTGGATCCCATTGGCAGGAATGAGATGATTGATTCACAGCCCTGTGTTTCAGGGCATCTTGTGGTTAAAAAAATGCCTCTTCAGTAGTACCTTTAAATCTGGGCTTTAATACCAGTGTCCTATTGTGATACATCGTGTTGAAAGAGGCTTTTAGAGCTAACCTGAATTTGGAGTAGCTCCAGTGACTTCAGAGCAGAGAAGCCATTCCCTACTCTAGCTGAAGGCATGGTGCTGGCAGGTTGGGTACTTGGAGTTACAGACCCACATCTGCAGAGCTGCTCTTGCATCATGGGAGAAACGCTTTCTCCACTTTTCCCTTTCCTGTTATGATTGAACCACAAGAGAAGAAGGCCAAAATCTACTTTTGTATTGCTGGAAGAATGTTATTTGGCTTTGATAGTGGCTTATTTTCACAAGGGTTTTATCTCCTTTTTATGTTTCATTAAAGGTGGTTCCATAGGTTTTACATAGGGAAGTCACTGGCCTCATGGAAAAAAAAAAGAGGAAGAAACACATGGTGGCAGGGGGGATGGGGGAAGTAGTAATCATTGGGAGAATTATGTGTATGGATGTCTTGGGCTTCTGGTACTTGATCTCTCAGCAGTGTTCATGTGGGACTCCTTAAGCAGTAAAAAGTTCACGTTTTCATAGAACTTTATGTTCCCTTTATTCTCGTAAAACACCTTTGGAAATCAGTTCAAAGAAACAGTAGACTTTGTTATACTTGTCAGTCATGCCTTCTAATGTATGTTTTAAGATGCTTTTTTTTCTTACAAAGTCAAGGGAATTGCTGATGAGCATGACTGCTTAATAATGGAGTGGGGGAAAAAAGAAAAACTCCTCCTGAAAGTAGAAAAGATCTGTCTGCTGCTGATGCTGCCGTACCAGTGGCGTGGGGATTGCTTATTAAGTTAAGCTTACCGTGGGTTTGCTTTGGGATCACCTTGTTACTGATACTTGGCCACAAAGCATTAACGGATGGACTGTTGCATAGGACTGAAGGCAGGATGCTCGGCCTGCTTAGCCTGGTTGCATTTGGCTGGAAGGGGCTTGGTTCCTTAAATCAGGGGAAAACTCTATTCATCAACATCTCCTTGCACAAAGGGGGAGGGTTGTTTGTGTTTAGAGGCAGCAGGCAAATTGGTTTCTCTTTGTCTTGGCCTTCCTGCGCCATGGCCTTGCAACTCCTCCATCTCCAGCGAGAGACTCGCAGTTCCTTTGTTGCCTCCTGCTCATTTCCATGGCAGCCGATCGCAGGGTGGCAGGCCCAGGCCGAACGGCGCCGTGTGGACAAGCCACAGGGAAAGAAACAGACGAGTGTGGGAGCAGAGGAGAGCAAGAGCAAGAATGGAGCCTGTCACCAGGACTGGCTGTACGTAATTGCATGAATTCCATCAAGTGCATCCCATTGTTTGGAGCCCCTGGAAGCTGTAAATAATGCGTTTTAATTAACGGGTTGCCAGGAGCTTTAAAGATCAGATTGGACTGAGGGCTGCAGAATTCAGCAGCTGTAGTGGCTGGAACATACGTGTGTTTTGACTTACTGCTGGTTGTTCGTTTCATTTTAATTAAATGACTTACAGAGCTGAAAGCTCCTGCCATCCTCACCTGGGTACCACTGAAATCCACGAGGTACGGAGCTGGGGAAGTGGGCAGAACCGTTAACAGCAACAGCAGAGCAGACTTTGTCTGAAGGGATGTGCAGGGCTGTTACTTCAAAGTCACAGGAATCGCAGCGTTTCCTGTATTGTATTTCTTTGTGTGATCCTCCTGGTTTGTGTTTTACATTCTCTGCACAGCTAGTGTGATTGGGGGTGAAGGAGAAGCCTTTCGTTCCTGTCCTGCGTCTGCTGAGCTTTAGGGCTGGGGGGTGAGAAGCGTCAGGAGCAGTTGCTCTTTGCGAATGTATGAAGTGCTTTGGAGTGACATGTGCCATAGCTGCGCTGTACGAGTGCATTGTATAGCATTTGGTAACTCATTTGGCTGCAGAAATGAGCAGAATGAGCAGTGTAAGGGCTACAGAAGGTGTGTTCTTAATGCCTTTCCCTGTCAGCATCTCCCAGCACAACCAGACAGTGTTAGAGACTCACTTTACCTCAGTTTCCCTCCATGTGCAGTGAGGTTAATGGTGCTACCCTCTGGCATGGGGATGTAGTGGAGAGGAGGTGTATGAAAGATGGGAGCTACGCCAGGTGGGAGCACATGTGTACCTCAGGCGGGTAGATAAAGGGGTAATGATGAGCCCTGGTCTGGTCCAGCGAATCGACAGTCTGCCTGCTGCTCCCCCATGACCTCAGTTCACAGCAACTTGAGAGTGAGGGGCAACGTGCCCACTAAAAATGTTGACATGGTTCCACCATCTGCTTCTACTGTATTAACTTTCTTGACTAATTGCGTGTGTGATGCTGTGCCACATGGTAGCTTTGTTCTTTACATCAAAAGAGAAAGGCTCTTTGTGTTGCCTATGGACCTTTGAACCACGCTTGCCATTGAAGGCCCTGTCAGTGTGACACAGTAGCTGTTGATGTCTTCTTGCCTTGATGATTGGAGAGCTCAGAATAAGTAAGCTTGGTCATACTTATTAATAGGTTAAAGGGTATTGTTGCATGCATCATAATTTCCATGTTGTGCCTATTCATATCCCATCCCCAGGGTACTAGTATTTAATATTACAGTGCACAAAAGCACTGTATGACACACGATGATGGGTGAAGAGGAGGATCTGCATGACCGATGCCTAACTCTTAACCTGACCACTTCACTTAATGTAATGCAAGAGCCCATCCCCTCGTCCTTCCTGGCAGAATATTAATAGACGTTTGTTTGGCGCTGTTCCGCCGTAACAGACTTGGATCAGAGGATGAACCTGCTGTTCAGTCTGAAACGATGCTGGCTTTGGAGACGTTTCTGAACATGCTTTTGTGTGAGATCCCTTACAATTCCCAGAGCTCTGATTCAGTGGTCTTAAAAAGCAAGATTCCTGGCAAATTAGTCATTGGATGCAATTCATGTTGTCTTTGCAGAGCAGCTAACAGAGCTGTAGAGAGGTATCTTCACAGGTACATCTGTGGCAGTGGTCTGCCTAAAGATCAGTAGGAACCAGGGTCCAGATTTTTTTTAATCATCTTGGAAATTCCTAATATGTTGCTAACCAGTTAATTCAGCACAAGTTCCTATACCATACATATTGGTATGGCAGAAGAATGTTTTTCAGTCATGTTTATTATGGCACAGGGGATTTCTGTGTTTATTTTTGGTTTCTTCTGTGGCATACCAATTATTACTTTACATTTTCTATTTGTGGTTTCTGAAGCAATTAAAGAATTCAGCACAATGAATGTATGGCCAAAAAGGAGAGTATATTTTTTTTAAAATAATGCTACAAATTTCCAAAAAGCTCTAATAATTTTGCTAAAATCAAAGCAAAAGGAAAAAGGGGATAAATCTAAAACCAGTGGATTAAGATTTTAGAGAATTCTTCTCTCCTTTCTTTGCTATTGATTCTTCATTCTTCCAAGACTGTGCAGTGGGTATCTTAACTGCAGTACTTCAGCCTCCCAGAAAAGTAAAACATGGCATGTGTTGGGATTTTTAAAACTGTATAGAGCATTTCTCACCTACAACTTAGTGATTAAAGTAGGAACAGGAGAAAAAGACCAAACACATTTTAATATTAAGCAACAGGATTGTGTATAGAAGTGACATAAACCGCAACATTGCATCAAATAAATTAATGCAGCAGAACCAAGCAAAGGGACAGCTTCATTTCCCCTGGTGTTGGCTGCCAGACAGAACACTGAGTGCATTGCTACGCATGTAACTCCCTAATTAGGACCCCGGACCCACATGGCCTTTCTGGGCAAGCCACACAAGTGGGTTTGTGCATGGAACCAGCAATACCTTCTCAGTCACCCCACACCTCCTATGTTCCCTCTCCCTTTTTTTCCTACCAACAGCAAGGCATCCAGAGGATTGAGTCTTCGGGTGTGTGGTTTATGTCATTGGTCCTGACTCCTCCCAAGAGCCTTTGCTTTTGGGGTTTTTTTGCTTTTTTTGTGTGTGTGTGGTGTTTGGTTTGGTGTTTGGTTTGGTTTTGTGTTTGGTTTTTTTGTTATTTTGTTAGGGATTGTGAGTTTTGTGTGAGTTCTGCTAGCATTCCAGTGTGTCATTAGACTTGGGTAATTTATGTTGCACGTCAGAGATACCTGGGCTGTTAGCAGCTAACGCAGTTCTGGGAACACATAAGGCTTGTTCATAGGAATGGGGGTTGTGTGTGTGTGTGTTACTGTGCTTACAAACACAGAGCTTGCAGGTGTAAATATCAGGTTACTGTTTTTCCACACAGTTGTAGTAACAGTATGCAGCCTGGACCCATGCCAAGTTCAGCAAAACAAGGCTTAAAAGGTATAGATTTCTCTTCTGGCCATTTCCAGGCTGAGTTGCAGAGGATGTAACTCTGCCTGCAATTTTTGGGACTCCCAGTGTGTAATCACACAGCTTTGCTTTCAGTGGTAAAGGTGACTGGCCAAGTAGCTGCTGCTTCCCAGCAGACGTGTTTCATTCTCTCACAGCCTGTGTCAACCAGGAGACCTGGGCCGAGAAACACGTACACATCTGTGTGAGGGCAGACTCTGTCTGAGGAGTGGCAAACCTGCAGCCAGGGGCTGAGGGTGCCAGAAATGCCTTATGCTGCTTTTAACCCCAAACACAGCATGTATTGTCATGCAATTACAGCTGGAGTGTAACAGAATTGTCATAACTGTGTCTGCACCAAAGTTGGGACTCCTGGATTTACCTCCTGTGTCAAAACTCAAATATCAGCAAACTTGGCATGAAATTCTGCTGAAGGTGCCATGTTTTGCTCTGCTGTACTTCAAGCTTACAAGTATGTATGCTGAATTCAGGCAGTGAGAACCTAATTGTTGTGTCCAAGCTGCAGAAGGCAACTTCTGCAACATGGTGTCTTCTCTATGAATTCAGGTGGTGTAATGTTTTGGGGCAACAGCATAACCCAGGCCAAGAAATAGTGGCCCTTCAGGCTTTGGGATGTTCTTTGCCATCCTCTCCACTGGTCTTAGAGATTTTTGTTATCACCAACTATGAAAAAGGAAAAATACTAAAAAGCATCAAATGGAGCAGAAATCTCCCCTTAAGGGAGACCCTCCTCTTCCTTGTATCCTTTCTCCTTACCACTTAGTGAAAGCATCTGTCTTGGTCTCCTTACTTTCCTTTTCTGAATGCAAATTCATCCTTTAAAGTATGGCTGTTCTACTTCCCTGGTGCCTATCTGACTAGCTATAGGCATGTTTGCATGTGGAAACCAAAATTGCTCCATCAAATTAACAGCTTCTGATTTTCTGCCTCAATTTCTCACAGAAATGGCCTTCAGTATGTTTTATCCTCAGGAAGCCTGGCTTTTTTCATCAGGGGGTTGATTAATTAACCGTTCTATGGAGAAGGATAGCCATTAATAATTTGGGGATGTCAAGAGTTTTCCAGCTGTGTGGACACTATGCACAGAATCACTCCCAAGTTTCAGAGTCTTGAGAGATTTTCACTCTTTTCACATCTGTCCAGGAACGTTTTCATATCTCTCTGACCATCCTGTTGAACAGCAGTATTGATAGGGGCTCCTTGAGGCACAGATACTGGATTTAGGCAAGGGTCATAAAACTACATTGAAAACAGACATCATGGAGTGTCATAAAAACATCTGCGTCCAATCATAGAATCATAGAATGGTCTGGGTTGGAAGGGACCCCAAGGGTCACAGAGCTCCAACCCCCCTGCCACAGGCAGGGCCACCAACCTCCAGGCCTGGATCTACACAAGGTTGCCCAGGGCCCCATCCAACCTGGCCTTGAACACTTCCAGGGACGGGGCATCTACTACTTCTCTGGGCAGCCTGTTCCAGCCCCTCACCACTCTTTCTGTAAAAAACTTCCCCCTAATATCTAATCTAAACCTTCCTTCCTTTAGTTTTAATCCATTCCCCCTTGTCCTGCCATTATCTACCCTTTTAAAAAGTTGAATCCCCTCCTGCTTATAAGCTCCCTTCAGGGACTGGCAGGCTGCAATGAGGTCCCCCCGCAGCCTTCTCTTCTCCAGGCTGAACAAGCCCAGCTCCCTCAGCCTCTCTTTGTAGGGCAGGTGCTCCAGCCCTCTGATCACCTTCGTGGCTCCTCTGAACCCTCTCCAACAGTTCCACATCTTTCTTGTATTGGGAGCCCCAGATCTGGACACAGGACTCCAGCTGGGGCCTCCCGAGGGCAGAGTAGAGAGGGACAATCCCCTCCCTGTCCCTGCAATCTTGCACTGAGACCGCTGAGGCCAATAATTATTCATGGGCTTCAGTAGTGTTTCACCAGGGTAAAATATATGGCCTCTAGTATTTAATTCCCAGAAATAGAAAGACAGAATAACATCAAGTGTCTCTTGGGGGATTTGCAGAAGTCTTTCATTGTGAAATAACACACATGTAGGTGCCACCCAAAAGCTTGTGTCTTGCAATAATGTCTTGCTGCATGTTACAAGAAAACAAAACAAAACCCAGAGCAGACAGACAAAGCTGGCAATTCTGTCAGCAGGGATGAGCTTTAGTTAAAGGAAAATTTAGAAACAAACTGGAAACTCAGAGCATACTGAATCCTTTGAAGGGGTCGTGACTGCAGCAATATGGAGTTCTTGGAAACGCGTTCGACTTCCCCGGCGGAGCGATGGCTGCTCTTTTCCATAACGAGGAAATTTTGACTGGAGCTTAAGATACCTCACTAGCAGCAGGAGCTGAAAGATACGAGTCACATCCTCACCTGCATGACTACTGGCATGTCATTTAATGCCTCTGTGTTCATGTACCTGTAGCTGTGGACATGTGTGACTTGTACATTTCAAGTCCTCAGGTCTTTTAGCAGGAGTGAGCTTTCTGATAATCCTTTTGTCCAGTACTTTTGTACTCATACAATCTTTGCTGTAATAAAAATTACATTTTCTGAAGCCTGACCCTGTCTGTACACTTGCCGACCTCCTTGTCACTGTTGTTGCTGTATGAGAATCACTGTCAGTGAGATTTTGGTTGGTGGGCTTGTTCTGACACTGAGTAGCAGGTACTTTTGTGCATGTCAGCTTGCCACGTTGCAGTGAGGTTGGTCGGTAGCATCCAGAGGTGACTGCAGGCTGAATAGGGTTGTCAGCCTATTTCTGAGCAAAGCTGGGGGTGTATTTAAGATGCTCATAGGAAAATCTGTCCCTTCCTCCTCCTTGCTCTGCAGAAGAACGTGATTTTCCAATTTACAGAATTGGAAGTGGGAGGTTTTCTTGTGGGTTTGGTTTTAGGTTTTGTTTTTTTTTTAAGCTCAAGAGACTCAAACACTGAGGTGATGTGGGTTCCTAGAGAATAGCAATGAGGAAATTGTCACAAAACCTGTGTTTGGACAGCTTGAAAGATGGCTGATGCTTTAGGAGTGGATCTAAAATAAAAGGAGTAAAAGGAAAAGTGGAGGACGCAGATGTCGAAGGAGCCTTGCTTGTAGGAGCATGGAGAATGTTCCTCTGAAACAAGGCAGCACTTGAGCTCTCTTGCCCAGGCTGTTTCCAGCTGGGAAGCTCCTGAGGAAAAAGCCCCAGAGCCCTGCCGAAGCCTTTGAACTCCAAAGGAGAGCTTGTCTTGAGTACCCAAGTATGTTTTACAGACCTCTGATGCCCTCAAAGGAACACGCCGGTCAAGTGGTTGTTTGTCCTTGGATTCTCTTCTGGGATTCCTGCTAGGATCAATCAGGGACAAATGCTGTATTCCTTAGACCAACTTGTATATTTGGAAAGAACAGAGCAACCTTTGAGTGTACAGCTCCTTCTTGAAGTCTGAAATAATAGCAGCAACCTGGGGACATATTGGGGAAAAATTTTACTCAGTTTTGCCTTGATTGTGTGAGTAAATTTTGCAAAAAGGCATGTATTTGTTAGCTGAAATCACTTTAGTTTCACACATGAGAGGAAAATGCTATTTCAGCATTCCATATTTTCCATAGCTTTCCCTAGCTTGCAGATAGGTGCTGTTTTCCTCACTTGAATCTCAACATTAAATACAAAAATGTATTTAAATAGTTCAAAATAGGGTGCTTACCCATATTACCATTTAAAATGCTCAAAGGATACCTTTAATACTAATGAAAATCACAGGTGACATCTCTTCTTCCTTTTAATTTAATTGATTTGATTGATTAGAGGCACTAGTTCAGGCTCAGCAGCTGCATGTTGGTGGTTGGGCTACTGTAATAGCAGCTTCAAGCAGTCCCAAGCCCTCTGACTGGGCTTCTGTCAGTGGAGTGTTGTTTTCTGGGGCTGGTTCAGGAGGTCCTGGGAAGAAGTTTAGTTAAAATGTCTCGTCTGGTGGAGTATCAAAGGGACCGTGGGCTGTGTCTGAGCACTGGCTGTTTGAAGTGATCTGGCTAATCTTGCTTTATGAATGTAATTGCCTGCTGAGATGGCAGCATCAAAAAAGTGGCCAGATTGGGAAAGTGGTTAAATATTCCCTTTCATTACTTCAAGGTGTCCTTAGTTGTCTGGAAATGAAAAGGACTCTCCGGTCCACATCCACAAGGATTTCCTGACATTTCAACTCTTAGATCTTATCTGTTGCCATTTTGTAGCTGCAAACCAACACATTCCTGGGATTTCCATTTTCATCCTTTGAGCATACAGCCTGGCCAGAGGATTTGGGATGAGTACCACAGACAGCTTTTGAAGGGCATGGAAGTACATGACTAGGGCTCCATCTCTAGCTCAAAGAATTTTCTGTATTTGGGAATAAATACCAAGTTTGCAGTGAACATAACTTCAAATTAAAGAAAAATAGTTTGCTGTCTTTTATTGGTGGGAAATTCTGGTTGGGAGTGGCGTTTGCAGTGTCATGGTGGCTGTGTGTGTGATCAGGAGTGGACTGAAGTTAAAAGCTGAAGACATTTGTTTGCTGTCAAGTTTTTTATAGCCCAGAATCTCAAGCCCCCACAAACCTCACTGGACCAAGCAAATGGTTCAGCTGGAGTGAGTTTTGCTCACTGTGAGACTGGATTAATTGAGGTCCTTAAGAAGTGCATTGTGAGCCATAATAATGATGTATTTTATTCTGGGAAGAGCTGACTTCATGTCCTGTGTTATGCTTCAAGCTGCCATTGGCACCTCTCAGGGGTGAGTGATGGTGTTGGTCTGTGTTCAGCTCCTGAACTCGTGTGATGCTGCTTTTCTCATGTTGAGTCTTGTCAGCGGCTCTGATAACTCACTGATCAAAGTTGCCATTGAAGTTTCCCAGCATGAAATGAAACCCTGTTTTATGAATTTCAATTCTTCTTTCTGGCCTCCCATCATCAGCTTCCCATTCTCACATCCTACAGGGTTCTGCTGGTTTACAGCTGCAGAAGGATCATAGCACAACTTCCATTGTATGGGCTTTTATTTTGCAGCAGCCTGGGTGAAAGGAGCTTCTGTAAGAAGGCTGAATATTGGCTGCAAATGAGAACAGCTCCACGGTTTGACAGGAGGGCTGGTGCTGATTCAGAAGTTAAAATAGGAGCAGGATCTGTGTCAAGGAATGAGGGGAGTGGAACAAATGAAACCACAGTTTTCAGCGGTTTTAGTGTCTAGGTTTTGCTCACTGGTGTTTTATTATTTTAATCCCTAACTGCCACCTCCTCTCTGCAGTAATCCTGCATCCTACCTGGGGCATGAAATGCAGAAGCTGTGCAGCCCTGGCTGGCTGGCAACACACACCGGGGATGGGCCCAGTTGCCACTTTCTGCCTCATCTTTCCCTGCAGGGCTGCAGTTTTGATTGTTCTTTCTTCAGGGAAACTGGCCAACAGTTCCTGAGGGGAGGAAGATGGGCAGAGAGCAGAGTCTGGAGAGTCTTCATGAGCTAACACTCGAGGATGCTCTCACCAGCCTGGTTTTTGGTTTGGATACACAACCCAGAGAGTGAAACAAAACCTCTTAATCTAAAAGTCCTGTGTTTAGAGTCTGTTATTACTGCACAGGGTTTCATTCTCGGGGAGGGAGGTGGAAACAGGACTGGGACAAGCAGGGAAATGATTGTATTAACTGTCCTTTGCAGGCAAGTTGTAATCAGAAAATGTGCTTTTACATCACTGCAGCTGTTGAACAACTGTGGCTTTGCTCACAGAGCTGTTGAAGATAAGAGAGAAAATATGTTCACTCTGCTCTTCAGCTGTGTTCATTGGGAATATCAGGAGTAGTGAAAAATGAAACTGTGGCAGAGTGGTGTGTTGCAGATGTGTGAAACAGGAATAAACAAGGGGCATGAATTGGAAATTGAATCACAGAGGGTCTGGTGTCTTATAGAGAGTAACTATAAAGATGTTCCTACCCCATAAAGCCTCTGGAACTGAGGCAAAAGTTAAATGAGGTTAAATGAAGTGACTGAAGGCTTGTGAAGGTGATAGGAAGTTGTTGGGTTTTATTAGAAAAAGGAAGAAAAAATATATTCTGGACTTTTCAATTAGATTCAGGTACCTTTTTGGCATTAGGGTCAGGGATTTGACCTTTCTGAAAGAGGTATTTTTAGAAGTTAGTTCGTTCAGTCCCTACTGCTAGCCAGTACAAGATTAGTTCCTTTCAGTGTATATTTATTTTTTGCCAGTCTAATTATCTGTATCCCCAGTGATTGCTTTTTTTTTTCTTAATTCCCTCTATAAATGTTTGTATGGGTTCTCTGCTTTTAATTTGCTGCAGGGATGAACCCTGGCTCCTTACTTGCAGTTCAGCATATAAGATGTAAGTAAGGAGAAGGGTGTTTGGTGAAACGAGGGACCATGTTGGTTTGATGCAGTTCAGTTTAAAATTCAATCTGTTGGGGTATTTTTCAATCATGGATGGAAAAAGTTAAAACCTTTTTCTCCCTTGCCTTTCTTCCTGGGAGAAGAGATGCAGGAGTAGCTCCCTTTGACCATGCCTTCCTTTTCCTTTGGAAAGCTGCCCCAGCCAGGGCTTGTTCCCCGTGGGCACTGAGCCCCATTGTTGCACAGACGTTGACTTCCCACCCTGGAGTTTCTGACATATCTGTCCAGCTGCAGATGTGAGAAAGGAAAATCAGGTACCAAAGGCAGATTGAGCAAGAGTCAAAAGAAAGGCAGTCTCTTTGGTGTCACTCTCCTCATCCGAGCAGTGGAGAAGATGAAAGGCTCTGCCTGCGCTTCAGTAGCCGCCTCTTTTCTTGTTCCAGGTATGGGTTTGCCCCCTGAGGAGCAGAGGCAGAGGGATGCTGTGACTACTTACTCTTGTTTGTTTATGTTCATTTTGAAGAGATGTGAGCGGAGCTGTCTGGGCTGCTTACAGCAAAGGAAATGGATCTCCAGGGAGCAATTAATTTTGCTTGGCTATTTCTGAGCCAGGTGAAACTGTAAAACGAACCTGTGTCCTCCCCATTGTCTGAGAGAGATGTATTTATTTTACATTTTAATGCACCACTGACAATTTATGGTGTGAGCCTCAATGAATTTTTAATAGAGAATTGATAGAAGAAAGGTGTATAACATGGGGGTTTAATAGAAAAGGTTATCAGACTTGAAAAAGAAAAAGACAGAGAACTGATATTTTAATTAACTTCTCCCTGCCTGTGTTGTGATCCCAGAGACGTGACGATTGAATGCCAGAAGGTGAATCTGGTTGGAAATAAAGTGACTCCAGCCTTGCATTAGAGGTGAGAAATGAGACAGTGCTGCAGTATTCATGCAGTTTGAATAATCTGGGTCGCTGTTTGTAACGCAAAGCAGAGTTTATTGGAATTAAGACAGTCTGTAGAGCCATGACCCAGTGTGTTGGAGAGTAATAGGAGTAAAAATAAAATACAGTATGTAAAATATAAAAGCAGGAACAGTAAAACCAAAGAAATAATAGAGGTAAATATAATAATCATAGAAAGGTTAGAGCTCCCCCTCCCTTAATCCTGCTCCTTTAAGAGATTAGACAGCTTAATTCAAACAAAGCACCAAATGCATTTGCATCCTGCTGATGTATCTGGCAGAGGGCTGCTGGACCTCTGGGTGGGTGTGCAGACAGGGACAGTGTTTTCTGGTTAGGCCACCGCTGCTGAGTGGTTGTGCCCAGCTACATTTTGTAAAGCCGCCCTGCACTCTGGGAGCGAGTTAACACCTTCCAAGTGACACCCCGGGACTGTCAGTAATGCTTTTCTCCCCCTTTTGTGAATCCTGGCAATCTATTAATTGTGCTGCCGGAGAGCAGCGTCAGGGGAACAAAGCAATCAGTGCCACCATCTGCTGTGAGCAGGTTGGCCATGTTGAAGGGAATGCCTGTTACTCTCCTCTCCATCCCCGTGCTTGTGCTTGCATCCACATGTCCCAGGAATAACCGTGCTGGGAGTGTTAGGCTGAGGGAAAAGGGGGAGGTTTAGTTGGAGGTGGAAAAGTGTTGTTGTCTGGGTTTCTAGAAAATTAGTCTAAGGACAGCTTTCCTATGGAAAGTGATTCAATGATACATAACAATGCTGGGTAGATTGATAGAGATGTAACTTAAGTGACAATTAATGAATCAGACCAAGGCATTAGGACGCTGATAGTGCTAATATAAAACTCAATGCATTTTAGAAATTAAGCTTCTTGTGTCTCCAGTGTTACACTGGTGTCTGCTTTCTGGATGAAGATGTGATTGTTTCATTTCTAGATGCTGAAACCTTCCTGTAACAACAGAGACCAACATTTTACCCAGTCAGCTTCACAGCAAGCAGGGAGTGCTCTGACCTTACTTGTGCATGCATATCCCATCTGTATCTGCTCAGAGTTTCTGACCATTAAATACATGAGATTGATTAAATGACATTAAATCAGAAGTGATGCTTGAGAGTCAGGTTCACAAGTTAGGGCTTTCTAACGAGATGTTCAGCAGGTCCGTTCCCTCTGATAACCAATGTGCAACATCTTTGGAAGATCAGACTGGATATTTAGCATGGCTGGTCTCTTGTAAAACTCTTGGTCCAGGTGGTGTTGTTTTTTCATATATTACTTAATAATACCTGGGTCTGAATGACTGAAGAGAAAATTGTCAAATTCTCTCTCCCCCCACTTCCCCCCTGCCCCAGAATCTGGCTCATTTGGCAATGTAAGGAGGAGAGTAAGTGTAAAGTGTGTCCTGAGAGATTGTACAGCTGCTTAGTGATGCTCTGTGGTGTTTTCCCACTGAATGCCTGTTTGTGGAAGCTGCCTGTTCTGTGTATTAGAACCAGAGTGCTTGATTTCTGCCATGTAGACCCTTCCAGTACCTCCCACAGTAATGTTTCTTGTGTGACCTATATTTAACGTGGTTCCCTCCCTGACAGCAGATCAAGTAAGAAAAACAGAAAGGGGTGAAAAAAAACCAAACCCTGGAGGCTATTTGTTGTGTTTAATGCTTTGAAAATGTTTGCTGGAAGAAATATTGATGTAGCAATGATGTGTGCACATGACTTGTATCAGGGAATAGCTATCAACCTCAAATCTCACTGAGAGGGCAGCTCAGCAGTGGAACAGATTGCCCAGAAAGGTTGTGCTTGGCTCTGTTTTGAGGATTTTTTTAAGATCAGACTGGAAAAAAACCCAGAGTACCCTGGTCTGACCTCAGAGCTTGACCCTGTCTCCAGCCTAAGCAGGAGGTTGGACTTGATGACCTCCCGAGATCCTTTACGGCCTGAATTTTCCTGTGATCCTATTAGGTTGTCAGCAGCTTTGCAGAGGGAAGAGACAAATCTTTTCCCTGCCACCACTTGCTATGTAAATTGATCCCTAACACAGGTAGGTGAGGGTAGCAACACCCAAGCCTGAGCCCTTGCTCGTGACTCTCACGGCATGGCTGTTCTGATCCTAGCAGAGAAGGCACTAACGTCACCATTGCAGCAGCAGCGAGTGACTGGTGGTCACGTTGGTGGCTGGTGATCACGTTGGCACTGAAGCCCTGATGGAAGGAGTCACGTATCTGCAGATTCCTTTCTGCTGCAGTGGGAAGATGCTAATTTGTATTACAGGGTACTGGTTGTGCTGCACCGCCAGCACACAGGAATAGACCAATTAATTGCTTGAGTTCATGTCTTACATCGTTTTCAAGTCCTGGATTAATGCAAGCAAAGCAAATTGTGTGGAGTGGTTGACATTTAATGAAATGATTTTTAGTGTTTGGAGGAGTGCTTCATGATCATTACTATGGTGACAGATGTACTAAAAAGCCATGAATAGATGGCATAGATAAAAACATTATTACTTAGATTACAGTTCTCCAAAGGTGAGACTTGTTTGTCTTACCTGTCTGCAAATCATGCAGCGTGCTTTCAGTTCCATGTAGGCAGAAGGTTTTTGAGTAAAAACCTTAGAATATTATTTTGAAAAAAGAATATCCCTGCTTTTTGAATGTCTGGAAAAAGACACAGAGAATGAATCCATGTTAAATAATTGAGGGATAAGAGTTCTAGAGAGAATAAGAACCCATATTTGATACCTGTTTGACTCCGTCATGAAGAAGCAATGTTGAATGTGAACTGAATCCTCCCAGTACAGGCCAATCAGTATCATCCTTAGTGGGACTGGGTGCACTGGACATCTTCTGCACTACTTCTCATGCCAAGCACTTATTTCTTTTTTTTTTTTTTNTTTTTTTTTTGCAGCAAAGAAAACGTGTGCTGAGTCAGATTTCACTTGTGACAATGGTCATTGCATCCCAGCCAGATGGAAGTGTGATGGTGAAGACGAATGTCCTGATGGGTCAGACGAATCAGAAGCAGCATGCAGTGAGTAGCACAAAGAAGTGGTGTTTCTCAGGCATGTCTTCTCAAGGCTTAGAGAAACTGGAGGTGTTATTCCCAGCACTTGTGGGACGATCTGTCAACTTCTGCTTTGGTTAGAGCAGAAATTAAAGACAAAAAAGATTAGGGTCATTCAAATCAGATGGTTTCCAAACTTTCAAATGTACCAGTTGCCAAACCATAATACAGAAAACGCTATCTGGTGTGTTATTTCTGTCTGTAGCAGAAATGAAAACATCTCTAGCTCTGTTGCAGTCTGGTTGCACAGCTCGTGAGCAGCAACAGTGCACAAAGATTCACACTCACCTGGGATCAGGCCTTTGGGAAACTCAGATTTGCAGCATTTTGGTTGGCAGCATATTGGGATTTATCATCACTGCAGAGAGCACTTTTGTCATTACAGAGGAAATTTGCCCTGTTAGAGTATTGCTCAATTATTTCCTTAGTGCTTTTTTTTTTTGCCTTTGAGAACAAATTAAGAAAAAGGTAGAAGATGAAAGATAAGTGATGTAAAATAACTAAAGCTGAAAGCAACTATGACAGATGTTAACTGCAGGTAATGCCTTTCAAAATCCCATTGATTCGGTTGGTGAAAGGACACGCTTGATTTTCGGGTAGTGCATTTCATCTTGTTGTTCTGACTTTCTGAGGAGGTCCATTTGTGCTCCGTTGTTCCAGAACTGTGAAGGGTTGTCTGATGTTGAGTTGAAGGAATCCCAGGGATATTTTAATGAAAACACTAATCTGTAGACTTCTGTGTGTGTGCTTACTTATGTCTGTGGGTTTGTTCTTGGACAGACCAAGAAACTGGTACACGCCATTCTATTGAATTTCCAGTCATGTACTTCACAAATATATTCCAATGAATCAGAAGCAGTGCTGGAGGAAGTATTTTATCAGAACTAGAATGGGGTACTTAAAGGACTTCAAAATTAACCATACTTTCATTTTTAAGTCTAGTACTAGTCCTACTTTCTCCCTAATTAAGAAAGATGAATGTGCTTCTCTTGCATAAAATGAACAGAATAGTTTTCCAGCCATACACAGGCTACAGCAAAAATAACTTGAGTAACTGCATTAACATATTTATGTATTGCATGTGTTGGTCTTTCACCCTGCATCCTCCTTAGTCAAAAACTACCTTATTAATGCTGCTTCCACTACCTGATTGCCTGGAGGGGGGTTGAATAACTAAGCAGCTCCATTCCCTGCAGTCTCTGTCTGTAAATCTCTTGTCAGAGGCTGCAGCCTGCACCATACAGCGCTAAGATCCCTGACGATTTCTCTTAATCATCTTCTGTTCCTTCTCTAGCCATTTCACCTTCCAATTTTCCCCCACTTATGTTCATCCTCTGGGGAAATTGGCCCTAAAACTTATGTATCTTAAGAGACTTGACCTGAGCTTCTGATTGTTACAGCATGGAACTGCTGTGCTGAGAGGAAAGTAATTTGTTCAGTTTTGTGGGGGTTTTTGGTTTTTTTAAAATTTTTTTTTCCCCTGCTTGAAACCTTCCAAGAGGCTGCAGGCTGCATTTCTGTGGTGGTGGTTCTGTTCAGAAAAATAGATGGGCCTTGAGTGTCTCCCTGGTGCTAATGGGAGTGGGCCAGTGTCACCTCAACGCAGGGACGTGTTTGCTCCCATTCTGTAGCATGTCCCTAACAGGTGAATTGGGAATTCCTTCTGAAACTAGGAGTACCTGTATGGACCAATTCTTAATTTGTGTTTTAAATACTAGGGCTTTGAAACCAGGTCAAAGACTATGGCATAGTTAGATGCCATATTTTATTTGCTTATCAGCTCTCAGCGTGATTTGCCATGCTTTGCCTCGGCTTAAGGGATTTGCTTTGTTATGAGTTTTAGCCAAAACAGGTCAACTTTTATGTGATGCATGCAGGAGCTTGTTCAGAACACTTGATACCAGCCTATGTCTGACTTGTGACTAGCTCACAAGAGAAGCCAATGTTTCTGTCTGCAACTAAAAACGTGCCTTTGAACCTTAAAAATTGCAACTAGAATTTTGCAACTTTACTGGTTTTATAAGATTATTCAGATCTGAAGTTCACACTTAATCAGATGAAGATCCAGTAGTTTTAATCTGATGACTGTTGATAGCTATAGGCTTTAATTTGCACAGCAAGGACATTGTTTCCAGATATTCTGTATCCTGGACAAAGTACATGTCATCTCAAAGCCTAATCCAATCTGCTCCGCGGAACCTGCCTGGTAATGCATGAGCATGGTGCTGGTTGGGGGGTTAATTCACATATGTTTGCAGGTCCTCCTACCACTACTAGTCAAGACAACAGTGAGTACAACTTGTACCCTAGCTCTTTGTGTCTGAAAATGTTACTTAAGGGCAAAGAAGAGGCTGTGATGACAGAAAATGTAGCGAGAGGCAAAATGTATAGTTGGACATTCTTAGTTTAGGGATGTTGTGTTCACATTTCTAATACTCACTGAAGGTAAGAGTTTGTGGTGTGGGGTTTTTCTGGGAGGTGTTCTGTCTGTTTTGGGTTTGGTTTGGTTTTCTTTTTAGATAACCCCACTGCAAAACAGAAACAGTACTTTAGCAATCTAGGAAACAAAAAAAGCAAAGTTGCTCAGCTTTGTGCCTAACAATATCCTCTCTAGGGATGTTACTCATCCCCAGGTGTTCAGGAGAACATGAACTGTCTCCTGTTGGATAGGTAAGACAGCATCACAGCTGTCCTGGCTGCTGTTGGACCTGTGATGTCTGGGGCCTTTATGCATTTATTTTTTTAAACTGTGCTTTCTTCAAGCCACTGGATGTGCCAGGGACCAGTATCTGTATGGGACTCCTTTGAGTCCCATTGAATTCTCAATTAATGAAGACTTCTCCCTGTTGTGGGTTTTGGTGCTAGTTGAAGGTTGATTAACTTAGAGCACAGGCTGATTTTGGAAAAAAATATTATCTAGACTTTTGGCTTGAAATGGGTCATTATGAAAATGCAACTGCTTCTGTTTCTTCCTTTTCCTTCAAGCCAGATCCTTAACCTAAACATTCTCTCAAATCCATAGGTTTGACCAAGTGAATTATTCATGTCACATGTGAATGTCACTGCTAAAACTCTTGTTCTGCCATCTGTCAGTTTTCAGTGCTGTTATCTGGCTGCTGAATTTATTTTGCCTCATTTATATTAAGGTTTCAAAGAAATGTGTCCTCCTCTGTTGAGCTGATCTGTTCAGGGGATGTCTTGTGGCATGGACATGTTCTCTGAAGTCATCATCAGAGATGCTGTTGGTTTGTGAGGGAAGGTCTGTTGGGTCATTTGTTGGTTTGTTTCTGTGTGGAAGCAGAATGAGCCTCTAAATCAAGAGAAGCAAATCTATGTGAACTCAGAAATCAGGGCTGTCCACAATGGGCAGAAGGGACCGAAATCACAATTTAAGAAGGTGTGTTGGTTGAGGCTGGGGAGGGCAAGAGAGGAAGGAGGAATTTAATATTGAAGAGAATATAATAGAGAAGAGTTATTTTGAGAAACATACTTAATTTATGAAATTAAATGGGATGGTAGGTGAGAGGGAACAAATAAAAACCATTTAGCAGTGTAGCAGCGGTGCTCCTGGTGCAGAAGAGGAGTAGTTGGCACTTGGGCATGCCAACTTCCAGCCTCATCTTCCTTTCCAGAGCCTTTCAGGATTCAGCAATTGCCTGCACTAGGCCTCTGTTCAGGAAAGGGTGGCTGCTTGTATGTGACCAATGAACCACTTCAGCCTTGCAGGGTACGTGTAAAGAGCTGGAGAAGTTGGCTTGTCCTCCTGTTTGACATCAACCCTCGCTGCTTCTCCCTGCCTGCCATGAGGGAGAGTCTCCAGTGGGTGCAATGCTGCTGTTGGAAGGTGCTCAGAAAGGATAACGGATTTCATCCTTGTTGTACCACCTTGTTAGTATGCAAGGAGCTCCCCACAAGCCATCAAAAGATAGCAGAGTATCTGGAAGCAGTGAGAGTAGAGTTAGTGCCTCTGCCAGCCCAACGCCTGGGACGCCCACATACCTCACCAGCAGCTGTTTTGAGATACTGAAAACATTTTTGACCTCAGAGTCATCTGGAACACTGAGGATCCTGTAATCGTTTGCTGCAGGGTTATAGAGCAGCAGGCGTCTGCCAGCTGCAGGAGATCTTTGGCACTCCACATGTACTCTCCTTCTCCCATTGGAGAGCCCACCGTGGCCAAAGCCCTGGGTGTATTTTTCATTACTCTGAGTAAAAGCAACCCAGAGTGGCTCAGTGATCACCCTAGAGCCTGTGGTGCAGCCACTGCTGCTATGCACAGGCTTTGCTTGTGCATATGAAAAGATTCCTCACTATTTTCCCATGTGGTTTTTTGAAGCTGAGAGAGGGGGAAGGGAAGTAATTTTTTTCCTGAGCTAACGAAGACCTCCAGCAGAATGAATGTTATCTACCTAATGGTGTTCCAGCACAGGCACTGAATCCTTCTGCTCTTTTCCAAGAAAGAAATCTTAAATTTCCTTCTGAAGTATTTTGGTTATTTAACCAGTGACTTAAACAAAAAAACCTCTAGAGAAAAACAAAAACAAATGCTAGCAAACAGTAGCAGCACTGATGGGAGCACAAATTAAAGGGATAGAGCAAGTGAAAATCTAAGCTGGCAAACTCTTGCCTTAGGACATTGCATATATAATGAGATGGAGGAATGCAGGCAGCATAAACTCACTGCTTATTTCTTTATCAGATATGTGACATTCTCCTAGTTAAGAGCAGAAATTATTATACAGAAAGGTATAGTAGGGTGTTATGAGGGGGGAAAAAAAAGGGAAGGAGAGACCTGGATTCATACTGTGTGTAACAGGGAATGATTTAATAGGGAGGTTTAATAAGCAGCAGTCCTGGAAATAGATTTTTAAATGGAAATGGAATGTAAAATCAAACCCTAGATGTTGGTTTGAAATACAGTACCAGTTCATGCAGTCCTTTGTATTTTGAAGTACATGTCACGAGTTGTTCAGGGAGATGTATCCCAACTTGACAGTTGTATTTTTAATGGGTATTTTTGATGGTCCCATGTTCTTTGTGTGCTGCTGCTGTGTGTGCTGATCTCTCACAGTGGTGATCAGGTCTGTCTGTTTTTAGGTTGCCCAAATGCAAAATGGTATAATCATTGGTAGTGCTGATGGGATTGCTCACCCCCTAGCCCTCTGTTCACCCCAAAAGATACTATGTCTCTATTCTTTGATCCAGATCTTCTGCATGACTGAGTTTGGAGATGTTACTGTGCTTTTCTGGAAAGTGACTTAAACTGTTCCCTGCCCTTGGAGAATTTATCCTGAGGAAGGGTGGACTGTCTCATTCAGGGCTTCGTGTACACTGGGCCATTGAACTTCAAATAGCAAAAGAAAAAATGAGGCCAAAGCAGCCAGGTGCAGCCAGATACCAGGTTTTAGGAGCTGGGGCAGTAAGAGAGAGGATTTCAATTTGTTTTCTGTTTTGTTCCCCCCTGCTCCAAAACAGCAGATGTGTGTCTCTCTGTCTATGTGATAAAATAGTGAAGGTTTGTAAATGCAGTGGAACGTGTGAATGAAAGACAGTTCTGCTGGGTTAATTTGTCACAGAGAATTCAGGGGATTGAATAAGGTAGTGTTAAAGTTGGGTATACAGGTGTGTGTTTTACCAGCTCCCACTACCTGAAGTGGCTCTTGCCAGTGTGAAGTGCAGCAGCTTCAACAGTCTGCAAAACAGGTACGAGACAAAGTACAGGATGTGGGAGCACTGTTGGAGCTACAGGATGCTCCCAGTGACCAGGCACAAGAGAGGCAGTCTCATTTTCCAGATGTCCAGACTGGTTTGTAAGGCTAATGATGAAAGCTTTGATTTGTCAGTGTGATCAAATTTATTGAGACAGAATAAAATGAAAACAGCCCATGATCATCTCTCCATGAAGCCATGGAATAATGTAGGGTAGAAGGGACCTTGGGGGGTCATCTAGTCTAATCTGATGCTCAAAACGGACCCCATCCTCGTGTTTGACCACCCTTATTAATGAAGAAAATCCCTCTATCTCACCAGACTTTGCTTTGTTGCATGTCTGTCACCTCCCATCGCATCACTGTGTGTATCTGCAAACAATCTAGCTCCATATTCTCTAGTCCCTCTCCTTTTGCAGTAAGTCTTCCTTTAGCCTTCTCTCCTGATGGCTGAACAAATGCTGTTGTTCAGTGTCTCCTTTTATGCAGTCTCTTGTTTCAGGTTGTTTTCTCAGATAATCAGAAATGACACAATTCCACAAACACGATGCATTTTTGCATTGTCCAGTCACCTCTGTCAAAGCTTTACCACATCCAGAATATAACTGATTAATAATGATTTTTATGGTTTTATTAGGTTTCTTGGCTTCCAGGGCTACTTAGCAAAGGGTTTCAGACTCTTGAAAACTCCTTTCCATGCAGGTGTGTCTAGCCATAGGCTAGAGGTGAACAAGACTCATTGAAAACTGTTAGCAGACTAGTAGTTCTTATAGATAGTGGCTTATAGTCCAGTGCAGATTTTTAAAAGTCCTTTTTATCATAAATGTATATAACACTTCAAATTCACACAAATGTACCTTTAATCCTGATTTAATCATCCTGTCTGAGCCAGTCTTGCACTTGCTTCCCAAGTGCCTCTGGTTCCTTAACCACTGTTACTGCTTTGAACATCTCCAGGTGTGTCCTTGTTAGGCAACCCCATGTTGACCTCAATATCCCACAAAACTGTAGGGACAAGCACAAGAAGCCTTTGACAGGGTAGGGAACCAAATACAGTTTTTCTGCATCCTGTTCCTTTTCTTGATGTGTGAAATTACCCTTTTTACATCAAAGGAAACTCAGCAAACTCAAAGCCTAGCTGTTTATCCCTAGGAGTGGGATAACTTTATCTGTGGCTCATGGGCGGTGAATTACATCTCCTTTTTGATGATTACATGAGTTTGGTGAACTCAGCATTTTACTTCCCTAAATTCATTTACATCTCTAAGGTGTGTAAGGATTGTGCTCCCATTCTACCAGTGCTAAAGGGTTTTAAGTAATACCTGTTCAAAACAAAATGTGGTTTTCCTTTAAAGGGAGTGTTTGGAGCTTGTATATCAAACATGACCTTTCCAGAGGGTCGAGTCCTATAGGAAAACCAATAGAAAATACCCATCTTATGTTTTTATTGTTCTTCATCAGTGTTACTTTACCAGAAAGTAAAGGTTTTCATGTAGCATTGCAAGCCCTGAGGTTTGCAAGCCTTGACACTTGCAGTGTTCTTGCACCTTAGATTGACTTTGAGTTTTTGCTAGTTGACTGCTACAAAGATTTAAATGGTGGCATTTAAATATTTTTCCTATTGGTCTAATGTGTTCATGCAGTTCATAAATAGGAATGGTCATAAAAGGGTTTGATGTTGCCTTTTTATGGCTACAATTAATCTGGTAGTTGTTTCAATAGGAGAGAATAGCAGGAAGATGTAAGCTGAGCATGTGAAGCTCTTGTATGTGTAATTATTTAACAGGCTGTAAATATCAAACTAGTAAAAGCTGAAGAGGTTTTCAGAAATACTCAAGCAGCTTTTCATTGCCTGGTGCTTTAGTTTTTCCTATTATCTTGCCACTTGCTTCCTCAAATTCAGATTGCTGGATTTTTTATTTATATTTTTGCTTGTTTGTTGGTGAGGGGAATCGTAGTGGGTTTGCTTACCATGGCTGATGTTAAAGGGAAGGAATTTCTGGGAATAATTGGAAAATTTAAATGCTTTGCTAGCAGAATGAAGCAGTAGGGCACTGCAGCAGCACAGATGGCAAACCTCTTCTCCCTTCTTAAACAGGTGAATTATGGTATGGGGAGAATAAATATCAAATGATATTTTATTGAACTTTTTTCATGTTTGAATAGCTTCTGTGTTTTAGTATCACAAGGAACTTTATGTTGAAGCTGTGATCCCTAATTCCACCACATTTTCCTTGGTAGGTATTTTCCCCTCTGTGTTTCTACAGCTGCAGGATCGTGTTTTCATTCAGGACAAGCTCCCACTGAAATCATCTGCAGTTTTAATAAGGGTCTCGTGACACTCCATCCTGCTTCCTTGAGGATTAGGATCATGATTAAGACTGGTTTAATATGCAGTCTCCACGTGCTTTGGTAGATAATTTATGTAATTTAAGCCTTGCACCAGAGACTTTTAATTCTCTGCAATGCTTCCAGTCAGGTAGTGCTGTGGGGCGAGGCACGGATGCCGACAGCACTGTCTGCGCGTGCGAGGGTGGTGAGGGTCTTCACCCTATGTGTGTTTGTGGGAAGCACTGAGCTTCTGTAGGTGCCAAGTGCCTTAGTCAGGACTTGGCTTTAGCAGTAGCATCTGGCTTTAGCAGTAGCATCTAGCTTCCCCTCTAGGGATGCTGTATTCAGTGGTTGTATTCAGAGGGACAGATTTCAGCTCACCCTGCCTGCCTTGTCTTTCAACGTATTAAAAGGTGAAGAATCCTGTGAGTTAAAATGCAGAGGACTCAGTAGCTTTGTTAGACTGCACATGCTTACACGTTCCCATGTGAAAGCACTCATGCTACATATTGCACCATTTTTCTGCTTTATACTGTTAGGGTAGTCATCTTACCATGTCATTGGAACTGTTGTACAAGACTTACATTACTGTATCAAAACACTTGATTTGCTTTTTAGATGTAGGTTGCAAGGCCAATGGGATCCTGGGCTCCATCAGCAGAGGGGTGGCAGCAGGGACAGGGAGGTGATTGTCCCTCTCTACTCTGCCCTCAGGAGGCCCCATCTGGAGTCCTGTGTCCAGTTCTGGGGCCCCCAATACAAGAAAGATGTGGGACTGTTGGAGAGGGTTCAGAGGAGCCACAAGGATGATAGAGGGCTGGAGCACCTGCCCTACAAAGAGAGGCTGAGGGAGCTGGGCTGGTTCAGCCTGGAGAAGAGAAGGCTGCGGGGGGACCTCCTTGCAGCCTGCCAGGCCCTGAAGGGAGCTTATAAGCAGGTGAGGATTCAACTTTTTAAAAGAGCAGATAATGGCAGGACAAGGGGGAATGGATTAAAACTAAAGGAAGGAAGGTTTAGATTAGATATTAGGGGGAAGTTTTTTACAGAAAGAGTGGTGAGGGGCTGGAACAGGCTGCCCAGAGAAGTAGTAGATGCCCCGTCCCTGGAAGTGTTCAAGGCCAGGTTGGATGGGGCCCTGGGCAACCTTGTGTAGATCCAGACCTGGAGGTTGGTGGCCCTGCCTGTGGCAGGGGGGGTGGAGCTCTGTGATCCTTGGGGTCCCTTCCAACCCAGACCATTCTATGATTCTATGACACTAGTCCTTTCAGCACAAATGTTAACCGTGCATTCTGCCTTTTTTGTACTGGGGAGAAGCATGTCTATCATGGTTGTCAGCAGTTTCATTTCCAGTCATTGTGTGTGCATTTATGGGGAGTAAAATTATATGTGTGTATTTTAAAATGCACATATGCACAGACAAAAAAATAATGGTGGTACACCGTTGTTTTGGGGTTGGGTTTGAGCATTTCAGAAGGTATATTGGCTCTGTATGGGATGTGAATGAGAAGTAGTGATTAATACACTGAGTTCTGCTAGCATTTATGTTTCTGCTTCAGTTCCTGCCTATAGACATATTGCAAGTATCAAACTTGGAGCTGATTTCTGTGAACCAGCAGGAATGTTTGTAATGAAGTAAAGGTGTAGGTGGTACAGGAAAGCCTTTTCTTTTCAGCCACAGGTCTACACACCACTATTCTTGTGCAACAGCCGAACACATTCAATTAAAATTGCCATCTAAGCTGCCTGTTCCATCCTCTGAAGAAGAAAACAGGTGGGGGGTTCTTTGTATGTACATAAAAGATTAAATTGTCACTCAGAGATAAGAAATGCAATTATTTAATAGCAGCAGAGCCTTTTCAGATTTCCTCTCCTTTGCACACAGAAGAGCAAGGACATATTACAAATTAAGTCTGTGTTCATCTACTGAATCCTATTTTTTGCTCTGAGTTCTCCATATTCTCTTGGTCCCTTTGAGCAGCAGTTCGTTAGCTGATACCTTTAACACACCTCAGAAGCATTGAAAAAGCAACATCTTCACTGGGTGTGAGCTTGGATCTTGCTGAAGCACTTGTCTCTCTTGGCTGTGCAGATGTTAGCAGCAGTGGTGCAGGATGGCTTCCTTTCAGCTGCTTTGGGAGCATGGAGTGGGACACTGCACTTGTTTTTTTCCTCTACGGCATGAACTTTTAAAATCCTGCATGCTGTTGGTACACTTGACTGATAGAACAGAAGATGTACTGTAATAGCAGATACAAGGTAACATGCCAGTGTTGCATTGTATGTAGTCAGCTTTTTCATTTGGATTGAAAAAGGTGCAGACTTCAGCTAATGGGGAAAAGTGTTTTACAGTTAATTCTGACAGTTTCCTGGAGACCTGTATAATTTTTCTTTAGTTTTTATCACTCATCTTGGCAGGTTGCATTATGCTTGCTCATGTAGGGACCTTTTGTGGCTTTATTTTCCCTATTGATAAGAAGCACTTCTGTGACTATAATCTCTTTTACAAATGGGTATGGTCTCAATGCTACTCAACTCCTTTATCCTTTGTATAATTTTGTCCCCCTAGTGTTCTGTGGGGTTGTTTCCTCCCTGTTTTGATTAGAAAAGGAGTAATCTCTGTGAACGAGAGAAAGAAAATGAGCCTGGGAAGGGGGAAAATGAAAGAGCAGCTGCTGGTACAGAGGCTCAGAGCACCCCATGGGTGTGTGCTGGACTCAGCCACAGCTCAGAGACTTCTGAAGAGGCTGTGTTTTCATCGGCCCTTGTACCCAGCAGGCTCTCGACGGAGGGAGCCTCGCGTGCGGTCTGTCAGTGTTCCTCCTTGCTGTGCCCTGGGTACAGGATTGCATCTTGATCAGCCAGAGACAGAAAGGACCCAGCATGCACACTTGAACTTGGACATGCACACACACCCCCACCCGACACACACCCAGTCTCATTTGTACTTTAGCATCTGAAGTGGTGCTGCCTCCATTGGACTGGATCCCCTGAAATACTGGGATGTGTCTGGCTGTCCTCAGCTGGATCAACTGTAAAGGATCCAATCTGCTGACAGAACACAGGGTTTTGGGGACAAGGTGGTGACTATTCAATTACTAGCCTGACTTAATCAATTACACCAACATAGACTCCTCCCTATGACTGACCTTGACACTTAATGATATTCCAGCTCTTCAGAGCAGGAGCTGAAAACTTGTTCTGCTTATCAGGTGCCCGTAAGTGCAGCTACTGATGTCTCACTTCTGTTTGATTGCTGGCATGGTTGGAAGCAGCACGTTAGTCAAGCACGTTGCTTCAGCTGAAAATGACTGGTAGGAAATCAAGATAAAAAGCTATTGGTAAAATTTTCTAATCTTGTAGATTTATCAGAGTACACCAAGCTTTGGTATGGTTTATGTAAAAATAAAAAAGCAGCCCACCCTGTAATAATAGATTTAATTAAATTAATCTGTGAGGAAAAATTAAAGTGGGCTTTAGGAGAGGTAATTCAAATCTCTCAGCCAGTCAGATACAATGTTTTGTTTTTTCACAAAGGGAAAACATGTCTAAGTTTCTAGTAGAGCTTTTGATTATTTTAATCAATGATTTCTTCCCAGCTTGCACAATATGTTCATTTATAAAGAACAGCAATGCTGCAGAAGATTACAATAGAACAATCTATGGCTTTTTCTATAATTAAAGTTCCATTCTGTTTCCATAATTACCTAACTGCTTATCTGATGTGAAACTTGGAGAAACAGTTCCTGATCCATTATGTTCAAGCCAGACATTGGAATAAACTGCTTTAAAGGGATTTGAAAAAATTTCAACGTGAAAATCATATTTTAAAATCCTTTTTGCACTCTGTGGCAACCCCCTTCTATATTGTACTCCTGTCTGTAACTACCAGGTACTTTATGAACCCTGATTAAATGTGGTGGTTATTTCAGTACCAAGAGGTGTGTGAGGGTGCTTCAGAGAAGATGATCAAACATGGGTCCTGTAATACCACTCACTATTTCCTTTATAATTAAGTAATTGTGTTTGCAGTGGGGTGTTACTGAAGCCAGTGGGGTTCTGCCCAGGCTTTGGCAGCTGCCTTCTGGCACAGAGCTTACGGCTGTGGTGAAGTTATGTGGGGGCTTGCAGAGTGGGTTTCATAGAGACAGACTCAGATAAAGCAAGAAGACTAATGAGACAGAGGAATAGCAGGAGTGGAACAAAGATTATAGTAATAAGGTCAAAGAGTCTCTCAGCTGAGGCCAAGCATGGCTTGACTGTTACATACATATATATATATGTAAAAATTTAAACATAGTTACGTAATTCTATTAACAAGATTATTACAGATTTGACAGAAGTATTTTTGTATGTATGAGTAAGAAAAAAGAACATGAGCAAGAAGTACAAGAAGATGCTGTGTGCACAGGGCAGGCTGAGCAGCAGTTAAGGTAGGAGGGTGTACGGAGGGACCGGGAGAAACAGGAGTCTGGTGCCAGTGGTGGAGCACAGCTGCGTCTGCTTTCCACATGGTGGTTTCTCAGGGGACTTGCATGCTGTTGCTCAGGAAAGTTGTTGAGATGCAGGTCTAGCAATCAAGAAACCTGGGTTTGAGTTTTGGCTCTGCTGCTGCTTCGCAGTGAGACTGTAGGGAGAGTGAGGTGGTTCACAGCATCACCATCTGCAAAAGCAGTGGTGTAATTTTGTCAGAGCTGCTCACAGTAGTGCCACTCTATCTTACTGGGTAGTTGGGGTAAGCCTGTTGATTATATTCCTCCTTGATAGGCACCAATAAATGATCGGGCTTTGAATTGTGGTTCAACTTTACCATGGCTTTAAAAGCTGTGAACTTCAGTATTCTTTCTTGGTCTCATTTCTTGCCAGTTTATTTTAACAACTGAGTAAAAGATGAGAACTTGGAGGCTCTGAAAGTTAAATACTGTTCTTTCACAATCCCTTACTTGCGTTTTTTTCATGCCTCTTTAGTTAGGCATTTTCTTTATTTTTTAAGAAGTGAAATCAAGGAAATAAAGCCTTTCAGAAGTGCCTAAGGAAATAACTGTAGGCTCTGAGCTGAGACCTTTGAAAAAGATTACCAATTTTTAAATCCACCTTTTTTGGATGCTTGACTGTGTAGGCAGTTTCTTTTAATCTGAGTGCCCTAAATTAATGGCTTCTAGGAAGCAATTTCTTTTACAGACTTTACTTCTGTAGCGCTAGTGGGAAGGAGGGCATCTGGCTGTGTCCATGCTTTAATATCGTGCACATGCATCAGTAGTTTAGTGAGGGCAGTGAGATGCATAGGCTCTGACAAAAACTGAGCTTAAGCAACTTCTTCAAAACCATTCATGTGAAAGTTTAAAAAAAAAAAAAAAGCTGAAGTTCAGATTCTGTGTAGCCTTCAGGCATGGATCAACCCTTCCACATGTGCTCTCAGGTTTTGCATCTTGCTGTTCTACTACGTGCTGTAGCTAGACTTTATTGTTCTGAAATGTAAAGGTCACTATTACTACTTCCAGCTGCTCTCTGTGATCCTCCCCCTCTACTCTGCCATGGTCAGGCCCCACCTGGAGTATTGTGTCCAGTTCTGGGCTCCTTGGTATAAAAAAGACAGGGATCTCCTGGAGAGAGTCCAGAGAAGGGCTACGAAGATGATTAAGGGCCTGGAACATCTCCCGTATGAGGACAGGCTGAGTGAGCTGAGACTGTTCAGCCTGGAGAAAGGAAGACTAAGGGGGGACCTAATTAACGTTTATAAAAATCTTAGACATGGGATGCAGGGGGAAATGGCCAGCCCCTTTTCAGTGGTCTGTGGGGACAGGACAAGGGGCAATGGCTGCAGGTTGGAGCACAGGAAGTTCCGCACCAACATGCAGAAGAACTTTTCCCCAGTGAGGGTGAGGGAGCCCTGGGACAGGCTGCCCAGGGGGTGTGGAGTCTCCTTCTCTGGAGATATTCAAGACCCGTCTGGACGCCGACCTGTGCAATATGAGCTGGGGAGCTGCTTTGGCAGGGGGGTTGGACCCCATGAGCTCTCGAGGTCCCTTCCAGTCCCTACAATTCTGTGATGCTGTGATTTTTGCATTACCTGGAAATCAGCACATCTTTGCAGAGTAGCAGTATGATGTTGCCTCACTCCATTGTCTAGTGCGTTTTGAACTATTCCTTGTTACTTTTAGTCAGCTAGTAGTCTTGGTTATGAAGGTTTAAGGAGAAGAGTTTAACCATGGTGTGTTGGGATTATGGAGAAAAGGCAGAATTCTGACTGTTCTCTTTCCTTCCTTTTCTCACCAGCCTGTGCTGGTGCAAGCGTTACACCTTGCTGCATTGGAAATGCAGAATTAGTCTGTTAAATAGTGCTCGCAGTGAAAACCAGGAGAAGTAGGAGATCTAAACTGTCAGTGGCCTCAGGTCACTGGTGGCCTGAAATCTGGGCACAGATTGAGTCCTGATGAGCAAGAGTTTCTGTTTATCAAGCAGTGGCCGTTGCATTGTGCTGACACACACCAGCTGCTGTACACAGGTGTGTCTGTTCTGCGTTACCGGTTCTTTCCACAGGCTAGCGAGCAAGGAGTTCCCATGGCTGCGACTGTTTTCTGTATGAGATGGGAGCCTGTAATATTTTCATTGGAGAGTATAAAATATTTATTATTGTTTGTAAAAGTTGGCTGCAGGAGACAGTCTGTGATGTGACTGCACTTACTGACATAAATCACAGTCCTTTTGTTTTTGCATGTATTTAAGAAGCGATGAGGAGTTAGTCATGGTGATTTCTAAGTACCGGGGAGACAACCAGTGCGAATACATTTCAAAGGGAAATGGCTTGAAGCTACAGAATGATGTTTACAAAAGGCCAATTCAAACTAAAGTCATTCCTGTTGTACATAATAAACAGAGGAGAGATCTCTCAAACTGTGCAAAATAATTTTAAGAAAAAGTTTGGTGTTCAGGTTCCTGAGAAAAGTGTGTTCAGTGGTTTTGCAAAATCAGGAACTTCACAACTGTGGGATCAGTTCTTACCTTTTCATGTTCTGACAGTTCTGCATATTCTTCTCCTTTGCTTGGATTTTTTTCATTCAGCTTCTATGGTCCTGGCTCAGAAGAAGTGTTTTTTTCTAAAGAGTGTAAAGCAGCTGCCGCTAGAAGCTGTTGTGTAACATACATCCCAGAAGGAGTGAATACATCCCTATCTGCTCATCAAATATTATGAGAACTAGGGCTGATGTTTCTGGCTTTCAAGACCCATTTTTCTCTCTGACTGAGCCAAAGGAAAAATTCTGATAGTTCAAACCTGCACATGTGCTGCCTGACTCCCTCGTTACTGTAATTACTTAGGCACTTTCTCAAACCTCAGAGATCTTTAGAGATCAGAAGTGCCTGGACAGAGAGGTTTGAGAAGAGGAGGAATGGTAGCATGTGGTCCTTCACTGTGATGATTCAATGTGTAGTTATGGCAGCCATGAATGACACATGCCAGTGGTCTAGCACTGGGACAGGGTCCCCAGGGAAGGGGTGATAGTACCCAGCTTGACTGAGTTCAAAAAGTGACTGGATGATGTGCTCAGTCCTGTGCTCTGACTTGGCTGGCCCTGTGCTGAGCCAGGAGCTGGACTCAATGGTCCTTATGGGTCCCTTCCAACTCAGGAGATTCTGTGATTCTATGATTCTAATACACACAATACATGGATGCATGAATCTACCTTTTAAAAAACATTTGCTATGCCTGGAGCTCCTGTACTTCGTGTAGTCTGTAGGTTTAGTCAGCTAAAAACATACTACAAACTGTACCTAGACAGCAGAGAGACTGGACAGAGCAAGTCAGGTGGTTCAGTTGATTGAAAGTCAACAAGAGCACGTTACTTTTCTTGAGTGTTCACACAGGATTTACATTTGCTTTATGATATACCCTGGTTCATTGAGACTAGGCACTGTTTCAGAATAGTGCTGGAATCTGGAGACTGGGGCAATTTGTAGGCTAGCTTTATTCTCCTGTGTGACCTCAAAGTGTTCCTTTGTTGCAAAGGCTGATGTAATCAATTAATACATTTGAACATCGTTATAAGCACTTCTCCAGCCATAGTCAATCAGCTTATTGGTCCTATTTCAGACAGACAGACATGAATATTTGATTTTGCTGATTTCTCATGCCTATCCTTATTTAGTTTGTTTTGTGGCATTTTTTTAAATCCAAGAGAGCAAAGAATTCTTTAGGTATTAGACAGCTTTTATACTTCCAGTTGCTTTTTCAGGGGAATGTAGGAGATTATTTCCATTTTGAAGGTTATACTGGTTCAGCTCAGCTTTAGTTAACTCCAGCCTGGGTTCATCAGAAGTGTATGTAGTTCCAAGACTAGACTGTAATTGTAACACAGATCAAAATCTCTGCCAGGCTATCCTTTCGCTCTTCTCAGAGCAGATTAGCAGGCTAGCATCTGTTTCCTTTGGGGGAGATGGCGCAGATGCCAGTACTGCAGGGGAGCTGACTCACAGCGGTAGCGCCGACCTTTCTGCAAGGCGTTGGATGATTAATGGAAGGTGTGTGTGTGCTTGTCACTCATCCCGTGTCCCTGATGTTAGCAGACAGGGATGGTGGCTTCTTGCTGCTCCTGACTTTAGTGGGAAGCAGGGCTGGGCAGGTGCTGTGACTCCTACAGTGAAGCTCTTGTAGTCGGAAAGACTGTGCCCCAGTGGGCTCCATGTGTTTTCTCTCCTGCAGTTGGCCAGTGGAAAAACCTACACAGACGATTCTGTCTTGTCAGAGGTGGTTTTGGGAAGGTTGGGCACTGTGAGTGCAGCAAGTTATTTAAAGTTCTGACATCAGACTCCCTCAAGTCTTAGATGGCTGCATAGGAAATTATAGCTGACCTGCATAGGAAATGAGGTGTGCTTTTAACTTGAAAGTCATAAAAATTACTTATCTAGACCAAATGCAAGTTCACCTACTACTCTCTATGTCTTAGAGATCTATTCTACCTCTTTTAGTTATACTAGGACGGGAAAAAAGTCTTCCTGCTGGAACCATTAAAGAGCCACATACTTCCCTGTAAGAACCAGTGCCTTATGATTCTGTGAACCCATTGCTACATAGGTCAGATTCTTGCAATAAAGATAATTCAATCACTGGGTTAGCATATAGCTACAGGAGCACCAGAACTACTGAAGTTTGATGTGAGGTTGTTTCTTGTTTTGGGTTTGTTGTGGTTTTGTTGGGGGTTTTTTGTTGGGGGCGGGGGGAGGGCGGGTTGCTCGGCTTTGTGGGGTTTTTTTTTGCTTGTCGGGTTGGCTTTTTTTCCCCTCCCACCTCCATCCTCATTCACTTATGTCCTGGGCTTGATTGACTTTTTGGTGCAGAAAAGGAGAGTTCCAGTTAAAAGCTTTCCCTAGCTTCCTCCTGCACGGATTCTTTGTATTGCTTTAGGTTGAATATACATGGCAGCCTTTTGTTCTGTCAGAGTATTCTGCCCAGTCATAGGAACTCTCCTAAAGACCTCTTATCTTTTTGTTATTTTTGCTGATTTGGCCACTGCATTTAGAATTTGAGGGCAGAGAAAGAGATTCTTGTGGGGTTTTTTTAAGTATATGGAAGCTTTGTTTCCAAGGATTTAGCATGAGATTCTATAATATTGGAAGCTGAAATGATTGCAGTCTTAAGTGCAAGGGGTAAAGACACTGAATAAGGAAAAGGCAGAGGTATGCATGAAAAATTTATGGCCAGGTTTATTAAGGATTGAAATAAATTCTTTAGCTGTATGAAAAGCCAATCCATATAGTGGAGCGAAACAGCAAGGTCCAGTGGCAGAAAATGAGAAGATAAGACTATTTCTAATTTCTGTTCAGAAAGAGGAGGAAGATACATTTGCACATTTAACATGCCTGCTACTGAGCAGCAGCTGTTAAGGTTTTGGGGTTTAAAACAGAAGTACTAGCAAACCCCCATGGAAGAACACAGATGATGAGTTCTCTACATTTTTACCTTTTATTTCTTAAAAGATGTCTATTGCTAATTTTTTTATGGATGTTGGAACATTGGTGGAAGTTTCAGTAAGTTAGTAAAAGCTGGTATTTTCCTGGTAGTTTAAAAGGTTAAACAGATCATGTGAAGAACCTGCTGTAGAAGGTCTGAAGTCCAAGACTTGAGTTCCTCATGACTGCTACAACAAATTCAGCTCCCAACAGCTGTATGAGCTGATCATGCTGTTACTAGTTTTGGACAAAACCATAGAAAGGCTGAATAGAATATAATACATCAAGATTTAAAAAAAATTACATCTGTGTCAACAACGTGTTAGGGATAACAAGTGTTGTCTCACTTTTCTCTTGGTCGAATCATGACCTTGTTAATAAGATGTTGTGTGTGCTGATAAAGCTATTGTACGTATTTTGTGATATGTGATTTGACTGGAGCATAAAAGCTATAAAAATTTAGTTTACAAGATAATTAGAGGCCACATTAAACCGAAGAATAGGTGATTGAGAGGTGGTAAAAAAGTATGGGTAGCTGCTGTAAAGTGGAAAGGTTATTAGCCAAGGGGTTGTGAACAATCTTCCAAGGCTCACATGATTATAGAGCCTTATTAGAGGGGTATTTGATTTATTGGAGAAGGTTGAGAGTTGCCTTTATCAATTTACACCTGTCTCCTTAGAGAAGGGGTTTCATTGCACGCTTGTTTCCTTAGCTTAGTAAGAACCAGTGTAATTTGATCCAGTGAACAGAAGCTGAAACTAGATGAGAGAAGGAAAGATAAGGGCTGGAACTAGAGATAAGATAGGGCTCTTAACAATAGCAGTAAATAAACAAGTGGACTGGCTTGACAGAAATCTTTACCAATTGAAATCTTTACATCAAAATAGAAGCCTTCAAATCAAAATAGATACCTCTTAAATATATGCTGTCATTTCAATGGTGTGTTGATAGTAGAAATGACAACATTTTGCTGCACAAACATTTAGCTGATTTTAATGGTCCTGTAGCTTTTAAACGTGGGAAGTTTGCTCAGCAGATTCAAATGGGGTGTCAGTGCAACTGCTGGGTTTACATTTAAAGATGTTTGGCTCAGCTGCCACAAGCCACAATAAGCTCTGCCACTGGGATGTACTTGATCTGGGAATTAGTTGGTCCTCTAGATTGCTGGGAAAGAATTTTCAGGGGAAAAAATAGCTTTGGTTAAAGAAAGATGGTTTGTTCACAGACAGGGAAGAGCCACTCTCCTCCTTCCTCCTCAACAATGGATCATCATTCGTAGTTCTCCAAAGGCAGTTGTAGGTATGAAGATTTTTGTCCTGTTGTGTGATCCTTGGAGATCTGTCTTGCCTCATCACACAGAAACCAGTAAAAACCTCTAAGAGGGGATGTGTTGTATGGCTGGAAAATGTAGTTGGTGTGATTTTGCACAGTGTATTAGCTTACTGTCTGATAGGCAGGTTGACAGCAGAGTTTTCATGGAGTTAATTTCTCAGTTAAATAAAATTACCTAATAGATATCTACATATACTATCTTATATCTACTGTCTACATCTAGTGTATCTATATATACTTCTTTTGATCTCTGATGTCATCGTAGTTTTGCATGGCTGGGTTCTGGTGGAGAAAGGGGGACACAGAATATCCCCAGGGGCAGACGCTGTTTTGGATAGAGGAAGGTGATTTCTGCCCTTGGCAAGTCTTGCTGCCATGACTTGCTTGAAGTAGGCTTGCTGCCTTTCAGGATTGGGCCCTCTGGGAAGCTGACAGCCACAACTGAAGCCGGTTCCGTTATCTTGAACAAACTCTGGCTCATTTTCTTCTGATCAAAAGTACTCGGTGAAAGGTGCAGCTTGGATTCTTTAAAGCATCTCATTATAGGTTATATTTAGAAGTGGGAAGAATATATTATTAATTACAAGGATGCTCTAAAGCAGAGAAGCTGTTTAATCCATGGCCTTGATGAACAGAAAAGTTATTGTACTGAAGGAAGGTTATGTAATTAACAGTATATTCATTAGGAGTTGATCACATACCAAACTATGCTTATCTTCAGGATAGTACTAGAATATCTGACGATTTCCTAGTTGCTTAAGTGATAAGAGTGAGAGACAGGAACTGCCACAGGAAAATTTATGTAATACAGTTTGCATATCTGTTATCTGCCAGTTTTTTAATACACACACACACACTTATATATGTATTATTTTACATCTCAGCTTACAGGCTAAGTACTCTCCTGTTGCCATGGTGGAAGTGGGACTTTGTGGTAAGGACTGGGGATAGAAGTTGGCCATGCATATTCCTTGGCTTATGTGGTTGCTAAATGGGCACGGTGTATAGTCACTCGCTGTCAGAATCACTATGGGGGGGTTATATCTTTTGTTCCCACATCACCACTTTCACAGTGGGTTTGGTCTGTTTAGTACTCTCAATTCCAGCCCCTGAAACTGCCCCCTAAAACAGAGACACCTTTGCAGAGGTATTTCTCTAACTTTAGTCATTTTTGTAATTGCTTTCAGTGCTTAAAAAATATGATGTTGCTTCTGTCTTTATATTCAGTCTGATGTCTGGAGACTGATTTTTGTGAATTCTGTGATACAATCTGCCCTTTAAATTGTGCTTAAAAATCTAATGTTGACCTGAACATTAATTCCTTCAAAATAAGTGAAACTGAGAACTTCAATACACCAGAACGTGTATGAAAAAGTGTCTTCTGGAATATGTTTCTAGATTTGCTCTGACAGGAATAGAGCACTCTGGTATGCATATTATGCTGAATTCTAGAAATTAATGAGAGATAGGTCAGTCCTAGTGCTCCATTCAGCTGCCTGTATGAGAATTTAATAAGTGGCCAAGGTGATTGTGCCTGGTAGACCTGTACTAAGTGAGATTAGTGCTAGAATTCTTTTTAGAAATTACCTTTGACCAGTTTGGGGTCACAGTGCTACAGATTTGAAGCGTCTTGAAAACTCTCCGTTGTTTGTATCTGTAAACCAAAACCAGTTGAATAATGTTTGATTCAATAAAAAGTAACTGTGTCTCTTGTCTAAAAGTATCTCTGCAGAAATTGTTCCAAGACGCTTTCAAACTGCTGACTTCCAAATTACATGGGGAGGTATGATTGATTTATGGTGTGCTGCAATCTGGAGCATTTTATCACTGAATCTTTAGTGAAGCAGGTTGACATTAATAAAGCTGTAATGTATTTAGATCAAAAGCCTAGGAATAGAGAAAGAAACACTACTATATTACTACAGATCAGGAGAATATAGTGGATTACCTGTGTTTTTGTAGAGAATAGCTTTTTGATGGTCTCTGCTAAGTCAGGCCACGAGGGATAGGCTTCATAAGTCAGGGCCACAGGGCTGGCTCTGGTGTGCCTGTGGGAGACCCAAGTGATAGGAATTAAGCTGTGCTACTTAGGCACATGGCTGACACAGCCAGGCTGATACCTGAATAGATGACAAAAGACTTGTAGGAAGTCACACTTCAGTGGAGGATGGCTAAGGCAGTCGTTCCCCTCTTGTGCACCTTTGCTCAGCAAGGCCATCATAGGAGCCAAGAGCTTCATTCAGCAACTAAATGCATCAATTTGTCAGCTGTGTGGCAGCGTGAGAAAGTTGGAAAGTTGTTTAAAAATCTATTTGCCTGTAAGGCTTCAGAATCCCTGATCTAGGGCACTGAACAAGTTTTCCTTTCAAAAGTTGCATTTCTCAGGGTTAATTAGCTGACTTCCATTCATGCCCAGCTTGTGCCGCCTTAACCTCTTGACTCTCATTTCTTCCTTGACACTCTTCTTTCTTCCCATAGCATGTCTGTGTTTGAACTTGCTGATTCCCAGCTACGTTGCTACCACTCTGTGCTGGGTCAGCTGTTACCTTTAGGTGGTTTATTCTCCTAAGGCTTGTCTGAATCAGAATCGCCTTGAAAGCATCACGCATCACTAATCATGGGGGAACACAGTGGATCATGATAAATTTTAAAGGCTGTCTGCAGCCAAACTTTGGTTTTCACAGTAGGCATCCCTGGATGTAAGTAGAGGGTCCATGTTGAGGTACAGAGATAGGAGTTCAGTTTGATTTCTGGGCAATAGGAAAGGCAAATATTTATTTATTTCCTCTGACCTCACCCATTAATGTTCATGCAAAAAGGAGGGGAGACTAAACTGCATTACAACTGCAATGTGTGCACAGATTGACAGGGTAATTACTGATGTAGGCAGTGGTGGGGTGGGAGGTGTGACAGGACAATGTTACACATCACTCACTTTCAAACCAGCTCTAAAAACAATAGGGTTTAAAGAAAGAAGATGGTATGTTCATAATAGAAAAAAGGTGAGTGTTTTAACTGACCTTCTTAAAGCCATTTCTTTGTTGGATTTTTTTTTAGTCTTTGCTTTTGAGCATGAAAAATGCCTCTCACAAAAGGGAATATTTAACAAGTTTGCTATTAGAAAACTATCTCTAAAGAAAATTGAGTCTTGGGCCTTGCAAACAGCCTATGCATTTGCTACCAAACAAAGTTAGCTGTCAATTTAGTAAATTGTTCAACAGCTTGAGATCAGCAGCCCATGCTGCTGGTTTAGGGAGACCAAAACTAGGTAGTTCTTCAACTGTTCTTCTGTCTTACTTTGATGTCTAAGTTTTATCCTGTGTTTATGACTAATGTCTTCTCTCCTTTCCTCTGTGCCAAGCTAAGGGCATGACCAACTGATCCCTGAGATCAGAGATGCTCACTGGTGAAGAGAAAATAAAATTTGAAGTAATGCAAAATGATCTGAAGAATTCTAATATGTATACTCAGGTTTTCAGTAGCTAGAATAATGTATTGGTATCACAACTTCTCTTGAAGACAAGTTCTGCCCTGGCTTAGAGTTGGAGCAGACAGAAGTCAAGAAGTTTTGGTGGTTTCACAGGGAGGGACTGTGTTAGTGTTTCAGTGGGGCAGGGTGAAGCATCCAGACACTCTTTAACTCCATGCCCATTCCTTCTGCTTGGCTGCATGATGGGCTTCAGTGGCACTTGTAGCATACACCTCTGAAGCCTCTGACACAGCAATTTTTACTCATAAATGCCAACAGAGTCTAATTCTGTGCTGATTTAAATTTGTACTTTGAACTCTTCCTGTAAGCAGATACAAGGTAAGGTTTTATCCCTCTTGAGTTCAAAAAGAGCTGGTCTGCCTTCTGACTGCTTCTGATACAAAGACAAAGCTAAAACTTCTGACTAGTTGTTCTCTTAAAGAGCAGTGTAGCCATAATATGATTTTATGACTTAATATAAGGAAGAAAATGGCACAGTTGGAAAGGATATATATTTGATTGGCTTCCATATTTAATATTGGCCTTCAGGATACTTTAGAGATAGTTTTCTAATAGCAAACTTGTTTAAAAACTGGAGCAGTTGCTTGGACCCATTTTGGCAAATTGTCAACATGGTCTGTGACTTGATTCCTGATTCAGTTGAATCCAGCAGCAGATTTCCAGGGCCAGGATTGTTTCATGCATGCTTGAGCATTTCTCCATTTTTAAGACCAGGGTAAATCATGGATTTGTCTCATCCATAGAGAAGACATGCAAAGGACCAAAGTTGGTTAGAAGAAGGGGCAAAAGTTGGCAGATGGCCTCAGACTTCAGTTTGTAAAAATCCCCTTTTTGTTCCCCTAAACAATGAGGGCTGTGCTGCTTAGTGATCAAGCTAAGCACTAGCCTGGCATTACAGGGCTGTATTAATTTCTTTGCTGGATTAATCTGAGTAAACGTTTCTAGTGACCATATGGCTGTGGTGTCAGGAAAGATGTAAAACTCCAGCATTTCAAAGTGGCAAGTTGTTCATGGTATCTCACATGGCTACAGACACACTAAAACAGTGTTTTACTCAGATGGTACTGCACTGACCTTGTCTTTGTTGTACATCTCTGCTGCCTTGCCACGTGGAGTCTTAATCTGCATTCTCTGCCACAAGATCAATAGCTTCTGTAACTGTCACACCACAAGTAGGTGGTGATTGTAGTTATTTTGTATGTTACTGTGGCTCAGAATTGATACTAAATGGTGGTAAGGATTGGAATTCTTGAGTTTATGTTACATCTCAGTCAGGTTCATTAAAGGTGCATCATTGACTCAGTCAGTGCTTAGAGACATATAACTAATGTCTAAGAGAGGAAGCTGGGCTGAATGAGCTAGGGGGGATATAAAGACCAAGACAGTTCAAGGACTGATATTGTTGAGGAATTTATGACCCCTCTGTGTGGAGGTGGTGTATTCCCTGGAAAGGGAACCTTTTTTGTAATAAGGTTCTTGGGCACAAAAGCTGCTGTAGGGAATGAGCCTTTGCAATGTGCTCTAGAACTCTCATGGTGGGCTGACCTTGGCCTGACACCAGATGCCCACCAAGCTGCTCTATCACTGCCCTCCTCAGCAGGACAAGGAAGGGAGAAAATAAGGTGGAAAACCCCCTTGTGTCTCAAGGTAAAGGTGGCTTAATAAAGTAAAAGGCCATGCACAGAAACAAAGGAAAACCAAAAGATTCATTCTCTACTTCCCATCATCAGGAGATGTCCAGCTGCTACCTGGGAAGCAGGGTTTCAGTATGTATAGTGGTTGTTTTAGAAGACAAATGTTGTATTATTTTAGGTTTTATTGTTGAGCAGACATGGAACATATATGGAATATCCCTTTAGCCAGCTGTCCTGGCTGTGTCCCCTCTGAAGATCTTGCCCACCCCCAACCTACTGGTGGTGATGGTGAAGAATGTTGGAGAGACAGCTTTGATGAGGCGACAGCACTGCTCACTAGTAGTTAAAACATGGATGATGTCTTGGATTTATCTGAAATTAGCCAAGTGACTTGAGTAAAAGGACTTTAGTTATCAGCAGCATTTGGGCATATCAGAGAACAGAAGTGCCATCAAAACAGTATCTTGCAAAGCAATGAAATTTGTTAGGTGAGACATGCTCAGATGATTGCAGCAAGTGAACATTTGCAATGTTTACAGAAAGACATAATCAGCTGAAGTCCTGCCAGTCTTACTGAGAGAAGGAAATGTTTTTCTTATCCAAGCTTGATACCAGTTTTGATTTTTGAAGTGGGCCAATAAGACATAGTAATCAGGAATCGAAAAAAAATGATGTGCTGGAAGCCTGAGATTACTTATCCTTTCTGTCTCCTGTACTGTCTTGAGCCATGCCAATAATCACTGTTCTCAGAAAGGCTTGAAAACAAATTATAAGTGTTCCAGGATAGCTCTGCACTTGGGCAGAGAATCCTTTCCTGACCCATACAGATGACTCAAGCTGTGGGACATGAAGTTTAGTTATTCATTATCTAAAACCTGCTGCCATGGATCTTTTCAGCCTGCTATAAAAATATCTTGCCTCTTTACATAGTGCTCAAATACAGTTTATATTACCTACTAAAGCTATTGGCACTACTCCTGATAATCTAATTTCTTCTTTGATATTGGTTGTAGTATCTGTATTTGAAACATGCTTTTCCTTTAAAAGCTGCCTCACTCTTATTCTGACAGTCTGTATTTCAGTAATTAGGATTAATCCAGGGACTTTGAATTCCTGGTTATTTCACACTGATCTCAGAGATGGTTACCAACAATGTGATAACCTGCACAAAAGCAAGATATATGCTATGTATTTTAGACATCTTGAGACCTTTGTATGCTAAACTTATTTTAATTCCTTCAGTTTCTAGGTAGAGGGTTTGAAGACTCATCTAAGGCTCCTAACCCATGCTGTTGTAAAGTGTTCCTTACAAGAACACAAGGACTTAAGGGTTGTATTGTGGAGGGGAATGGAGTGGTATATCTGTGTAAATCCTTTTCCTCTCTGAACTTCTGAACATAAGTCACCATCAAACAAATCACACCACAAAATCTAACTTTGTATCTGATGTATCAATAGTTAATGATGTTTATGATATGATTTCTTGACCTTTATGGTATAGTTTCAATGGCCCTTCCTAACCTGCCTTTTGAGTAGGCAGGTAACAGCCAGTTGTCTTTTTGTGCAGAAAGCATACGTGTTCACTATTTCTCTGCCTTTACTTGCTCCCACAAAAGTTATTACATGTGTGTTCTTACATACCCAGAAACGTAGAGTCAGGTAGTAGCATAACAAGTTCCCAGGTCCTGGGAAACAGCGTTGTCATCATTCCCTGACTGACCTGAACAGACCATCCCATGCTTGCAGATGAATGGGTCAGCCTTCTCTGTCAACAAAGGCATCGATTGTGGAGGTGGTTTGGTCTCATTCCAAGTCTTCAAATGCTGTAATCCTAATTCACTTAAGGCACTAACCATGACAGTCATTTTGGCTTGGGCTGGTTTCAACTGGAAATGTAAAGTTGCCTTTATTTTCTCAGTGATCTCAAGCATCTGCATAATACAGATACGGTGAGCAAACCAAATACTGTGACTGGATACGGCTGCACTGGCTCTAGAAGTTGCAACTTGATGTTAAGCTTGCCATCCCAGCAGGCTGGTGTTTGTAGTGTGTTGCTTTACGTGATGTAAGAAGTTTACTGCAGAATCCTATTGTTTCCACAGTTCTTTAGTTAACATTCCCTGTAAAATGTTCCATCCATGTGGCTAACACATATATTAAAACAGAGGGCACCCAGCAAAGCTGTGGGTTCAGGTGAAGTTCCTGTGTAGTCACGGTGTGTGTGTGCTCAGTACAGCAGTGCCAGAGAAATTTTTGAGATGTATCAGTCATGGATATTGCTGCTCCCACATGAACACTTCTTGCTGTAAATGAGACTCTTGTTTGATACTGTTTGGTTTGGGCTTAGCTTGGCACAAGGAGGAGATAAGGGAGATTAACTAAATATAACAAGTATGATGATATAACACTCTAGCAGAAAATCTGATGTGTCTTGCAGGGTGATATAAACTAAGGCAACAGCAACCTGTTCTGAGCTATGGAGTGAACTAGTGGGTGATAGGGTAGAAGCTGGTGTTCCTAACACCCGTGCTGATGGTGGGAGAAGAGACAAGGGAATGAAAATACCAGTGCAAACACACCTTCAGCTGTGATAGTAATAGTTGTAAGATGGATTTTTAAGTGTTTCTTATGTCCCCCTAAATACTTCAGTGGGAAAGTGTCAGGTGTAAGGATATACTTTTATATATATATACACATATATATAAAAAACTGGACTATATATGCAAACGTGTTACTGAGATGTTTTTCTGAATCATAAATCTCCAGGAATTGGGACCCCTGAATTCTGAATTTTCCTAAGTGATTGCTACCTGTCAGCTCCCTTTCTTCTTTACTCATTTAGCAATTGAGCTTGTTTGGGCTGGGAACAGAGATACTAGCCCCATACATGGACAGGTATAAACATTTTTATTTTTCTTGATACATCTCTAAGATAGGACTGCCAGCTATGACAAAAGAAGATCTAAGGGCAATATTTGAGATGGGGAGGTCCTTATTAAAATCCATTCCTTTTTAAAAAAGCTGACAACTAAACCATTGCTAGAGGAAAGGAGGTAGGAATTTTCATGTTCCGTAATAAAGGTAATAGTGGATGTTTTGCAGGACCAATTTAGTGGCCTGTCAGAAATGAAAGAAACCATTTTAGTATGGTATTTTCTCTATTGCAGAATGAAGTTTTGGGATGGGGGTTTTCTTCTGAAGAACCTGGGAAAAACACAGGGGGCAGTCTGGAGATTTTACATCAGATATAGAGAAACTGTTCAGACCTGTGAGATGATGTATTTCCACAAAGGACGTTCTTTTCAGTCTGCTGATGAAAAGTCTTGTGGTTTTCCCACCAGTAGAAGCTGCTTAATTACATTTTGTGTATGCTCTTAGAGTACCTGTTTGGTGAGAACCTGACAAATGGTCTTCTGAAAGTAAATCAATTCTGTTTTCTTGGGCTTTCTTGAATATACATGATGTCCGGAGCCTGAAAAGCACAGCAGTGGCACAAGAGGAAGCAAACAGTGGGGCGCCAGTTAGGCTCTATGGTTCTCTGAAAGACTTTGTAGCCTCCTGTAAAGAAAAAGAAGAATGTGCGATTGGCGGTAGTGAGTAAATGGAACCTTCTTGTCTCCTTTGCTCTTGTCTCCTTATAAATAAACCATTGTTGTCCATCCTTGGCATTTGCAGTTCATTGTGATAAATTGGTCTTGATGTGTCTGACATTTCAACCAAGTTGTTTAGTGGCGCTTTTCTGAAAAGGCAGATCTTGCTATAACCCACATTGGTCCAGAATATATCCAGGGTAGGACCACTCACCATCACGTATAGCACTAACCCTTTCCTTTCTGGGTGGGTGAAGAGGAAAGTAGGAAGTATACATTTTGGTCACATAAGCCCAAAAGGCCTGTGTAAACAGTATACAGAAACAGAAACACAACGTCTTGATTGCTGTTGCTAAAAGGTAGTTTCATAGAGTGGGCAACAGTATTGGATCCACTTGTGCTGCTGCAGCATCTCAGGCAGACAAGTAAAGAAAAACTTGCTGAAGTAATGCAGAAGTTTTTTCATCAAAACTGTGGTTTGAGTTTTATTCCAAATCCCTTATCTATTATTTACTAGTGCTTACAAGTTCGTGGCTTCCATGCAATGGTTGCTTGGGTGCAGAAACCACCGGAATGCAGAGATTTGATGAACTGTAACCAACAGCAGCTTCTTGTTGCTTGCATCCCTGCAAGTTCAAGCTTTGATTTACATTTTTAAATGCCCATAATTACTCTGTCAGAAAGATAATTAACACAGAGATTTTCATCAGTAGGAGTTTTCTGTCCCTACCTTTCCAAAACTTTCAGCTTCCCAAAGCTGTTAAGCATCTGCCCACAGCAGCCAAGCAAAAGTAATGCCCATACTTGAACTGTGACCAGTAAGTAATCATTTGCTGGTTAATGATCCCAGTGTGTTATGATACCATTTTATAATGGCATTTCACCTTCTTCAATATCAGGTGTGTGGAAAGTGTTCTGCTTCCCATCAGGATAAATTTTCCTTTCCATCACAAAAACAAGTAATAGAACATTTTGCGGGG
>VZTU01010410.1:49661-141679 GCA_013400835.1 Zapornia atra
TATTGGCAATGCAAAACAGTTGTAACAGAACGAGCTTTCACAGCTTACTTGGTTCCAGATAAATTTGGCAGAAATTTTTTCTTAGATGAATTCTTGCATGTACTGGTGCATTTGCTTCTGTGGGTCTTCCTGTGTTTCCATGTCTTAGATCACAGTCACCTTGAATTAAGGTAGTTGCAGTTAAGTTTGTGTAACATGTGTGAGTTTATACTCATACTTGCCACTTGTTCCCCAGGCGTACTGACTATAAGCTACCTAGATCATTAAGTTTAGAAATTGCTCTGCAATACCAAACATGTAAGTAGGCCCTTACAGTAAAATTAACAGCCATACCTCAGAATTTGTGTTGACTTTGGATTACATTACGGTATGTCTCAGGATTGAGCTGTGCAAAATAAAAGTAACCTTAAAAGTGCAAGCAATGTTACCAATGTCTAGAAATATGTTTAACCTGGGTTTTTTTTTCTTTATTTTATTCTTCCAGCCAAGCAAGTATGTCCAGCTGAAAAAATTAGCTGTGGAGACTTAAGCAACAAATGTATCCCGTCGTCCTGGAGATGTGATGGGCAGAAGGATTGTGAAAGTGGTATTGATGAGGCTGGTTGTGCTCCTGGTGAGTTGGAGTAATACTTTATACGTATGCAACATCCCCCTTTAGGACCATAAAAGTCCTAGAGTGACTATTACAAATTGCATGTAAAGGGATGACTTTTCCTGCCAACAAATTCATCCACTGTGCATTTGCAATGCTAAGTAGTGAATTTCAGAAAAAGAGAGGAAGGAAGGATTCTTCAGTCAGAGCTGGCTGGAGAATACAAAGTGAACTCTATAGAGAATTAAGTATTCTTTTACTACTGTAGTACAATATAGTTAGATTGAAAAATTATTATCAGGGTTAATACCTAGATGGTAAGGACTTAAATAACAATGTTCACACGTTCCTCTTTGATAGCTCAGCAGTTTCCCACCATGTCCTTCCTCCTGCAGAGTGTAGCCCTATAGACTTAAGACAAGCTTCTCCTGGGATATAATAGACAGGCCTGGACATTTCTTTATTAATAGCTTGTTGGTTTCACTGGACAGAGAGAGAATGAAATACTATTTACTGTAACAGTTTTAAATTCAGTCCCTAAATGGCTATTGCCTTTTATTAGGCCTTTCTCTGCTGAATGAAAGAGCTCTTTAACAGCGTTTTCCCTCTGTGAAAACTCCTACACTGTGTAATCAAGCCATTTCTCAAACTGTCTTTTTGATAGACTAAACATGTTTAGTCCTTTATGCTGCTTGTTGTCAAGTATTTTCTTTTGAATGAATGCTTGACTCATTTTTGTGGCTCCCTTTGGTATCCCAGCTGATTTTCCAACTTTCTTTTTATACAAACCACCAGAAGTTAGGAATTATCAGTCTTAGCAGCATCTGCATAAGTAAAATCACCTTTCTAATACTGTTCTTATATAAGTCTGTTTGTCATTATTAAATTATTTGTGTGCAGACGATGCCAGGCCACTAAGGAGCTATCTCCTGCTTTGTGTGGTTACCCATCTGTCAATATTTCTGGTGTTGTGAGTGGTATCAACAATGTTATTTTTACTTCTAGCATACCGGTGAAAGGATCAAATGATTATGCAAGTACACATTGATGTTTCTTCATTTGAAAACTGAATTTTGGGCTCTAATACCTAGCCAGTTCATAATTCACAGTATATTTTTTGCTGAAGTTGTGTAATGAAACATGTTTTATGTGAACATTTTGTGGTTCCTAGGAAAACACTGTGCATAAATTTCTTTGCAGCTTCACTATATCACCCCTTTAGAATTGGAAAATTACAGTAAGATCTTCATCTAACTTTTTCCTGGTTAACCAAACCCCTTTCTCTCGGCGCCTCCTTTTATATCATGTGCTCCAGCACCATAACCATCTTGTTGGACGTCCACTGGACCCTTTCCAGGTTCTGATTGCCTTTCCTGTACTGTCATGGTGGCACAAAACTGGGCATAGTATTTCAGATATGACCTAGTAAGTACCAGCTAGAGGAGAATAACCTCTTCCCTCAACCTGCTGGCTTCACTCTTTCTAATGAAACCCAGTTTGTAGTATGTTATGGATGAAGCTCAGTATGAAGGTTTGATGCAACTCACCAATTCAGTTAACTACAGGTTAGACACAAAGTTATTCAAAGCAGCTCTATTCCATGTTGCACACAACTCACATCCAGGAGCAGTGGTAACAGGTTACTGCGCTTGCGCTGAGCCTGTGCAGCATAGTTCCAGTTGGGGTGGCTCACATGGAAAAGGCATGGGCTGCCTTATGTTGCCTTCTGTTTAATGTCACAGGAAGCACATGTGCTTAATTTATTACTTAATTCCTAAGTAATAAATTAATATGATGTGGGAAGTTGGTGATATGCTTAGACCCTTGGTCCTATGTCATTTAAGCTAAGGAAGTTTTGGCAGTTTTCAGAAATCTTTTTATTTGTTTTCTGTGTGAAACTCAGTATTCTCTCTACAGCTTATACCTTTTTTTTTCCCCATTGAATGGAATGCTTGAATTAGAGGTATGTTTAGATGAGAATTGTAACTGTTGGTGAAAAAAATTATTCTTTTCCCAATGAGCTAATGAAATTAAGACAATTTCTACACTGGTGGCTGCCTCCACTAAGTTATTGCTGTAGCTGCTTACACCAGTAGGAGTTGTCTTCTATTTATAATAAAAATCTCCTGAAAGTGCTTTGAACTTCTGTTTTTCAAGGCTTTAAGTAACCCCCAAAAAGAACGTAAATATATTCTGAATGCCACCTAATTTCAGCATAATGATGCTGTTAATGGATTTAGAAATAACTGAGTGTTTCTCTTCTGGATGTTTCAATATCTCTAGTCTTGCTTATCTTCTGTGTTTTTAAGTGCATATGCAAGTTCTTAAAATGGAAATTTAATCCAAGAACAAATTACTGCCTTCTGATGGTTGTTGAGTAATCTGTGTGAAATGAATTAGTGACTTTCATTTAGTTCCTTATGGGTTGAGTGTTGTCCCCATGTAGGCTGCCACCTCTGTGGGTACACATTGGTAACCTCTGCCAAGGGGCTGATGCTGAGTCTGAATGTGGGATGGATCATTCTCTGGACATCAGGCAGAAAGGCCCTGACAAACAACTTGGAGCTTCCTGAGTGGAAGCAAACATCAGAAGCTTTCAATCTTAAGATCTGTCAGCTCAGTACCTTTCCAGAGGCATTAAAGTAACTTTGAGAAGGAAACAGGAAGCACTGCTGAATGGCTGTAATGGGAGCGTTTTCAGGGAGGTTGCTTGTCAAGTTAAGGTGTTTTCCTCATGGATAAGAATGAATGTGATAGCTGTTCAAACACTAAGAGCTTGTGGAGGATTGATAGCTATCCTCTCTTTTATCCAAATCTGATAAACCTCACTAAGCTTATCCACTGATACTCTGTTAACATTCCTATTTCTTCTCTGTGTGGAACCAGTTTTCTCTTACCTCAGCAGCCCACAGTATCCTGACAAGAAAAAAGTCTGCTTCTAAGTTCAGAACTTGTTTTGGGGTTTTTTTAAACCTCTGCACTCATGGGGGGTGGTTTTTTTCCTCATTTTGAAAGGACCTTTGGCACTGTCTCCTGCAGCTCCTTGGAGCAAGGCACCCTGTTGTAGCTAAGGCTGCACCTCTCACAGAGCTGACCAGCTTGTCTATAAATAACACATCCTTCTGGGTGAATGTTTGGAAGGGAGTGTGTTCAGGTTAATTTCTATGATGAGACCCTGTATGTGCAAGAAGTGGAAAATGACTTGAATATCTCATGAGGGCATCCAGAAGAAAAACCCTAAGCTCTTTCTAAATCTGTGTTATTAAAGCTACTACTTCGAGCTAATGTGACACTTAAAATGTGTTTTAACTATGGACACTCCTATATCTTGATAGGAGTAACTGGCTTTTAGTAGTACAGTTCTTCAGAACAGCTTAATATGGAGTTTATGAACATGGAGCCAGCATTTCTGCATTGGTAATTTGTACTACTAACAATGTACTCCTGGTATCCAAATACAGGAGCAAGACAAGGTTGTGCTGAGGCAGCACAAGCACCTGTCCCTATGTCAAAATATTCACAAAGTTAATGGAGGATCTACTGCAGGATGGGAAGGCAATGATTATGGTAATAGAACCATCCAAAACCTTACAGTGCAGGTATGTTATGGTTCTTCCTCATGTCTGCTTCTGGCCTTCAACAACTTTCAGGTACCATCCTGGATTTGATAATTCTTGATGGATTTTTTTTTTTCTGTCAGAATTACAAAATTCCTCTTTAAATAAATGAGAAATATATCCAGCATAGTCAGCGTGGCGTTGCCAGCTGGAGGGAGAAACCCACTATTCAGAAATTTGTGGACAAAAGTATAGAATATGAATAAGAGAATCTTCCGTTTGAGGGGGTGGTTCCCCTTTGTGCTTTTACATCACCCACATCCCTGGTGCATCATCTTGCACAAATAGACACAGACACAAACTGGAGTTCTACATCTCTCACCTTTGCTTTGGTCACTGTTGAAGACTTGCTGCTTTGATTGGCACCCTGTGTGATCTGAAAAAGGTTTGTCACAGCAGTGCTCAGAATATCTTTCCTTCAAGGAAGGAGAGAATTTGAAGCCTGTATGCTGTCCTTGTGTAACCTTCTTTAAATAAAGGATTCAGTTGCAGTTAGGATGCTCTGGACTTACCTGAGTGCAGGTGTGCTGGGGGAGGGAAATAAAGCATCATCTCAAACAATGGATAAGGCAGATATGTCCTTTGAGTTCCTCATCTCTCCCTATAAAAAGCTAGCCTTACGAGTAAGCAAAGCAGACTGTATCAATCTGAAATAAAGGTCCTGTTTGCCATATCATGAGATATGAGAAACAACAATTTGATAGGTGAATTCCATTCAAATAAAAATTTCCAGAGAGATGTGTAAAACAGCCTTTGCTGGCCTGTTAGGCCTGGTCTGGTACCAGAATTAGGAAAGCAGTTACTCTTATAAGCAGTCCAGGCACTGACCCCATGGCTCAGAAGCCATTATCAATGGATGGTAAGGCATTTTATTGTTGTTGTCCCATGAACAAGGAGCACAAATGATGTGATTTTCACCCTGTGGAAGAAGTTCCTAAGGAAGCAGTGGAAGCTGAGAATTATTTAACGTGCAGTGGATAAAGCACCAGTGATTAAGGATCCAGATTTGTGTCTGTGCAGCCTGTAATTGCACCAGGGATTAATTGTGGGTATTAATCCTTGCATGTAGGTAGCTAAGTGCCTGTCTGCCTAAATAATTTACTTCCAGCAGGTAGGCTTGAAGTCCACTGATAACTTCTAGTGCACAGTTTTTGAAAATGCAAATATCTGCCTTTTTAAAATAGAAGGGTCTATAAAAAGAAGAAAACCCTTATTTTTCCATTATTTGGAGCAGAAGTAATCTGTGTCTTTACAGTAAGAAGTGTGCTGAAGTCACAGGTCAGGCTTAGTCCTCTAAAATAGACATCTACAGTTAATAATATAAGAGAAGTCTTGAATTTGCTGGCTTGGAGGTGCTGTATGCCTCTTCCTTATTTCCCTTGTTGAGATTTTCTACTCCCAGTGTACCTAACCTTTGCCACAGTTGATTGGACAAGCCTAGGAACATGTTTACTGAGACTAAAAAGAGAAATCAAATATGGGAGACTGTAATTAAAGCATCACAGGTCAGTCTGGATTTAAACTACTGCAGGACTTGTTAAATCTCTGCTAAGAGAGGTATGCAGAGAAAATTTCAGCAGGGCTTTAAAGCAGAGGAATTACTTGCCATCCTGTAACAGCTGAAATGAGTGTTACACCCTTTTAATGCATACATCATTTGCTCCTCCTGACAACACCCTGGGATGGTCAAGAGACAGAGTGAGGCACTGGCCCCATCTCTTCTGATTGTTACTTGTTCTCACCTGGACCACGTCTTGCACCCAGTATGGAGATTGAGTCTTGCAGATGAGGAGTTGGAAGGGGTTTTCCCTTTTCCCAGTAGTCAGATGCAGTGCAATGGTTATTCATTGATACAGTGATAACATTATAAGCTATTTTCCCATGCCATGATTTATTCTGCTTAACTGCAGTACAGAGACAGTGATCCATGGGAACACGTGCAGGTAATAGACATACTCATCTCAAAGCTGTCCAAGAGTGAGAGCCAGTAATTCCTGCAGGAGTCACATGAAAGTGAAAGCCTCATTACCAAGTGCATCTTCTTTTGGACCCTGGTCTTCTGGCTCTTCATTGTTGACCATATAGCTCAGAATTAGTTCTACATTTTCAGCTGTATGATACAATATGGCACCTATAAGTGAACAAACCAGGTAAAGGAAACAGCTGTAAGCACAGCCTTGCTCAGTTGTAAGCCACACATCTTTGCTATGGTAGCTCACAGCCTTTAATTTTCTATTTTTTATATATATACGTATCAGAAGGTCCTCAGAACAGGAACTTTTCACTTCCTCTTTCCTGGCAAAGGTAAAGACATGCATATGGTATAAAAAGCATCAGTGCTTACAAATGAGGGGTTGTTTTCTTTGAAGATTCAAGTGCCCAGAACTTTCAGTCAGCTCCTTCCAATGCCCTGCTCAATACCTTTCACATCACCTGAGAACCATTGGCAGAAGGCAGAATTTAAAGCAGGCTAAAGCTGGTCTGATCCCTCCAGCAGATCCACCTGGTGATGAGCCAGCTGAAGTGGAGAAATTACAAATCTCATTTAAAACCACCTTCTTCCACACTGTCCTGCACCTACATTCACATGCTGACATTTCTTTTGACTGTTAAATTGGTTTATTATCTTTTGTCACCATCCTGTAGCAATAAGGAGCATCAATACATCTTAGCATCATATTTTGTTTCATGCAGTAAAAGGTACCTGTGTTTTGCATCTGAGCCACGCTTCCAGTGCTACCTATGGCGATTTGACCATCCTGCTTCTGCTCATTCCAAATCTCCACAGATCCTAATGGGACCCTTCTACTTGGTGATAACGTGGCACTAGTTTTGTCTTCTTTTGCAGTCTGATTAATACATGCCTTCATCAAAATTAAGAATTCTGTTCATTAACTTCATTTACAGGCTAGGTGCACGGTGATGTACCGTTCCTCAGTCAGCTCAGTCAGAAATCAAACCCAAAGGATCAGATTTTGCTGTACATTCTCCCTGCAAACCCCACCAATTTTAATGGGGTTAAAGCCCATAGTATTGGATTCATGCCTGTAGAGAAAATATTTATCTACTATCACTGTTCATGATTATTTCAGCATGTGATGAAGAGAGACATGGTTATCCTGAAATTCCTGTTATTTTATAGAAGGTAGGTGTACCTTGAGTATACTTGCCACTGTGGGGGAATCTACAATTATTTCCAAGAATAGAAAGAAAATAACTATAGGTTTAACAAATGAAAGTCCTTCATAAATAAGATAAGGTAGCACAGCAATGATATCCTCTGGGTTTTACATGATGTTTAATTACTGGACAGCTGGAGGGATTAATGCTTGTGCATTATGCTCTGGCTCTCAGAAATTAAACATGTACAGCTGCCACTTTATCACTGCTTAAAGTATTAGAGCTCCTTCGAAAGCAGTAGTAATTGCAGAAAAATCCCCATTGTTACTTAGAAAAATCTCAGCCCATAATCATATTTGTCCTGAGTTCCTTTGAAAGAAAACAGAAAGAAAAATGAGATTGGTAGTTACTTTTAATTGCACTCTTACAGGAAAAATTAAAGTAGTTGCTTTTTTAATATATTGGATGCTTGTTGTAATTAAATGTAAAATTCTCATGACCTGAGGTCAGAGGTGAGGTAGTCATTGCGTAAGTCAAGAATTAAGCCATAAAGCCATGGCCTAAGCTGTGCCAGAGCCCAACCTGCAGAAGGTTAGGGCGAAATGGCTTTGTTTTCCCTACTGCTGTCTCCTGAGCTTAGGTTTAAAAAGGAATAGACACATGTAATATTTTGCAAATGGAGTTTCCCAGTACTGAGTGGTGCCTTGCTCATGACAGCAACCTTTGCTGATGGCCTCTGTAAATTTGCTCTGTGCTGATCCATCAGTTACAGATAAGTTGACCATATTAGTATGTTCCATGAATAATTTATTCTTTAAAGCACTGTAGAATTAAAAACAGTATGAACACAAGAAAATGTAGAATTTGGCACTTTTGCAATGTTTCCATGAAGGTATGCTAGGAAAAAAGTGTAGCTGCAAAGAACATACTGCAGCACGTGTGTGTGAGCACACACAAAACTCCTACAGATCCCAAATGACAACTTCCAGACTTGTGGCAGAGCAGTATAAAATAACTGGTTTTTATACAAAGATTTGTGCATAATCAAAACAAGAGCTTCTGGACTGTGTGTTACCTTTGTATATGCATGCAAAAGCTTTGTCCTGCTGCTTGTTCAGTGCTTTAGCTGCAGAAGTGGTCCCGGATTCTCCTTTCCAGTCTCCTGTGTTATACTGTCACAGGAACAAAAACTGGCTTGTAGTTATGTTTATCTTCTGGGCAGTCTATCTTTCACCAGTTAGAGCTCTTTGAGTTGAAATAGCCCAGAAATTGCATCTCTTACTGCCTAATATGATTGTATTTCATGTCCCTGAAGTGCTTTCTTCGTAAGAATGGAGCTATAATTCCAAGCCTATTCATCCAAAAAGTAAGAATCTGTTTAGTTTTATTAAGGGAAAACTTCAGTAGCTGTCAGTGCCAATGATCATGTTACTATGGCAGGTATGTGGGTAGGAGTTCCTTCAGCAGCCAGGGGTACATATGCATTAACGCTAATTAACAAGTGCTTAACTGTTCTGCTTCCTGAGCATATGATCTGAAAAGTGAATCAAAATCAGTTAGCTTGAACTCAGTGCAGTCCTACACAGGAGAGGGCTATGTAATGTTTGATGGAAAACCAAAAAAAATAAAACCAACCAAGAAAAAACTGGGGTTTGAGTCATGGTAATGGATAAAACAAGGTCTGAAAGTTATCTTAGTGGCTGGAATACACTTTTCATGCAGAGGAAGATAAACATTTGGATAAATTTGGCTTACATTTTGCAAAGAAATGTATGTGGTAAAATAGAACTGGGAAGGTTTAACTCACAATAAAATATACTTTGATACACTTCTTTTTTCCAACAATTTTAAATAATTGTACAATTGATTGTTCATCTCAGCCCAAATCCAGCAAAGCACTGACTTCTATTTCAAAACCATAGAAACTGAGCTGCAAATCCTAATCACTGTTAAAGTGAGCGCAGCTAGCCCACAACCCTTACACTTCTAATTGCAGTGACTGTCACTCAGTACTTCATTTTTCCATTTGAGTGGAAAATCTGAAGAGATTTTTTTCTAAAAATAATTGCTGATCTTTTATGGAATTGTGGTTACATTATGAGGGTACTTGTTTACATCAGATAATAGCTGTGACCCCTAATACCACATAATTGAGTGTAATTAAGGGCTGGTTGTTTCCTGAAAAGTCTGTCAATCTCTCCTCCTTCCCAAAACCACCTCAGTGGTCTTGTCCTGACAGACTTGGTCAATATAGTACCTGCTGATACTTATAACCCTGAGTCTGGCTATGCTGAATTCTACCAGTTGTCTCATTGTATCCTCTATTGACTTCAGATCAGTTGCCTTACAAGCTGTTTAACGTTAAAAGCACCTTTTTAAACTTTAAACTCACTTTGGATTGCTGTTCTCAGAGAAATGTGAAGAGCAGTAGGGTAAACTGGGGAGGATTGAGATGTGGCAGCTCTCAGTGTTCCCTTGTTTTGTTGATGCTCCAGGGGAGTCAGTAATGCCATGTTCTAAATGCAAAGAATATTTAAGTCTAATAATGAAGCAAACTGCAACAAGAAAAAATACCTCCTCTTACACAGAATTCCCATCAAGCAAAGTAAATTAGTGGAAGCAGAGATCTTATGGGGCAGTGACCTCATTGCTTGCAGCGTGAACACTGCTTTGTCTGACATTACTGAGCTGAGTTAAAACCTGTGAGCCCTCAGCTGCTCATAGCTACCAGATGATCATGCTGAAGCCAGGCTTTTCTCTCTGCCCTACCTGTTCGGTCCATTGGTTCAGAAATTTATCCTAAGGGTGGCCAATGTGGCTTTGCTCTGCTCTGTTTTTCACAGATAGGTCTGTGTGGTGATTCCATCTGCAAGTGCTTTTGAGGTGTGCATGGTTTTCATGACACGAGAGCAGCTGCACAAGCATTAGCTGAGCACGTAGCTGCCTAGTGTCAGTTGCTGCTCCCTTGTGCACAGTCAATAAAGGAAGTATTGTAAATTGTTACCAACCTCCAGGATTCCCTTCTCAGTTAATGGCAGTGTGAAAGATTTGATTGATTATGGTGGAATTGACTCAGTTTTCCAACTGGTGCCGTCCCTGTGCTTGGGAATGTGTGCATAAAGAGGATGGGGCAGGCAAGTGATACAGCTGTGGACCAACAGCCACGGGTTTGAATTCCTTGCCTTTCCTAGTCAGGAAAAAAACCTGAGCTTGCAAATTTTCTGAGAATAACAAAAACTGTGCTGTCATGTGCCAGTATAGCTTTTAAGTCTCTCTCTTTTTTTAAGCCTCTGTCCCAAAAGGACATAAGAAACCAGAAAACAATGGAGAAAACAGGCAGGTATGTGATAAGGCAGTTTGTGTCACTGTGTTAGCAGATGAGCACAGAGTGAAAGTCTGTCTGATGGATGGAAGATGGGATATATGGAGTAGGCTTTTCCTGGCAAAGTGTCTGTGATTAACTGTGCAATGGCAAAATTAACTCCTGGTCATGAAAAAGTTCTGTGCAGGTGAACCTCTCAACCACACTGAGTCCTGCTGAATCCAAGAGGTCTGTATCTACAGTAACGAGGGTCTTAGGTGTGCTGTCACTGAAGCAAGGCACTGTTCAGTAATGCTCTATTCTGGTTGCTGGAAGAACATTTCTATGTACCTCAGAAATACAGAATTTTGTGTGATAGTATTAGAGCAGCTGTTAGTTAGTTTCATGAATATTATCAGATGTTTCTGAGGGATTTGCCAAATTGGTGTAATTTGTAAAATTGCCATTTTAATAAGCAAGTCATGTCTGAGGGAATAGAATCATAGAATGGTTTCGGTATCAACCTTACGCTTTCTCATCACACATTTTGTTCTCCCAGGCAGCCTTTTTTTCACCCCTAAACCCTCTACAGGACTTACTTGTTCTTATTTTGATGTAATTTTCAGTCATTTAACCAGAAGAATCTGTGATACTTCCTAGCACTTTTCTGGTACAAAGTAAAATTGAGAGGATTGCAAGTGAGAATGGGCAACCTTATGGTACATAAGTAAGATAAAAGACAGGGAAGAAATCAGAGTGTGTATACCTTTTGTATGTAAGCTTCTCTCCATAAATTGTGGGGTCATAATTAATTCTATTTTCAGGAAATTAAACCACTTCAAATGAATATATGATTCTCAGGAAATACATTTGAAATCAGTAAATACATTTTTTGAACCACCTATTATTTATCAGCAGGGTCTTGGCATCTGGTAGCTCCATTATAATTAACTAATACTATGCAAATACTGCTGCAGAAGATGAAAAATAACTCATTTATGTTTGAGGGGAGCAGTATGGCAAAGGCAGTGAATGCATGCAAATATTAATTTGCAAGAGTGCGTGAGATGGCTCCTTAGCTACATTAGTGACTTGAACAATATCAGGAATTACTATTCCTTGTGCAGCCTTCATCTATATGGGCTTTTCGGTATCAATCACCATAGCAACAACCACTGTTAGTAGTGAGACTGCAATTCAGCTGCATTATTCCCTCCATGGGAGGCCTGTCATTTTTCCAGAGCAATGCGCTTCAAGGTCATCTTCATTTACCTCCATCTCTTCTGGTGCCCTTCCTGGAGGGCAGCTTTCCATAGGAAACCTGTCCTTCTAAGCATGAACCTTTGCTTTTTGTGTGGCATTTGACTGCAGATCTGTATGAAATATTTGGCTATTTGGTAAGACACCAATTGTCTTCAGACAAAACAAAGAATTTAGGTACAATGAAGCCTGAAAAGAAATACTACTTAAATAAAATTAACATCATGACAGCATTGGTAACTGACCTGGGAGTTCCAATTTAATTTAGCCTGTCTGGACTCTGTGACCTCTTTCTCCATGGACCAGCTCAGAGATTCATTTATGTGGGCTGTAGTAGCTGGGTTTGCACTTAGTGCAGAATACCTGGGCAGATGGAGCCCCAGGCATTCCACTTCTGCAGTCATGGTGAGCTCAGATCCTAAACCTCACAGCCCAGGAGAGTTTCTGAAGTCCACCAGTCTTTCCTGCCAGTGTTGGAGCATACATGAACAGTAGATCTCTCCCTCCCCAATGCAAATGTTAGTATGTGCAAATCATCCTTTGCCTTCTTTAGAAGATCCATTATCAGATTTAAGCAAGTAAGACATTTTGAGCCATACTTTTCTTTAAGTTGCTTTGGGGAGGGTGTCAGAAAAATGCAATGCAGTAATTCATCTTATTTTCTCTTCTCCAGCTTCAGTAATTGCTGTTATCCACTTTACCACAGATTTTACCAAATAATTATCTGTCTTTAAGCCATTCATGTAATTTCAAGTGGAACTGACTTTTTGGGAGGAGAGAGATGAATTAAATATCTGACTCTTACTGAAAAGCTAGAAAATCTTTAATTAAAGATGAGCAGCGGCAGCAGTTATAGTCCATTGTACATAATTCCCAGCTCCTATTAATGATGGGTATCCTGTTTATTTTATATTTTGAGTTTTATCCAGATTTGAGGATCCATGGTTGGTACAGATGTCCACTGTTGAAAAATTGCTATGTACTAATTTTAATTTTTAATTAGAGCTCTGAAGGAGTGCCCTGTATCTTTAGAGCATTCTACTTTTTTCCATAAGCTCTTAAAAAGCATGTGATAGAATTATGTTAATTTTTTGGTGCAGAGCCTGAGCTAAGATTGTCCCTGCTGCACCAGAGTGCTCACTAAAGCCTGTGGTTAAATCCTGACTCCAGGCAAAAAGGAACTAACTAGCCAGTACTGAAACACTTAACTCCAAAACTGCAATCTCTCTCCCTTTTTCTTTTCTTTTTTTTTTTTAACTTCCTCTATCCAAAGACTGTTTCTGCTCCACTCTCCTCAAGAGATGTGACAAGACTGCAGTGGATGCTCTGGGGCAAAACCCATGACAGTTGTGCTCTGTATATCAGCATACAGTACAAGGCACAAAATAATGCAGAACACCTCTGCTATATATTGTCTATAGACCAAATCACAAGTACACTATCATTTAGATGTGATATTTTGCTGACTAAAACTGTGAAGAACTTACTGGATTACAGTACTCTACAAAACCACTTTTGTAATTATGCTTGTTTACTTCTGCTTTGAAGCCTGGTGGTTAAAACACTTAGTGACAAACATTTCCAAGATTTCTACTGGGATCATTTCCCATTTGTAGTAGGTTTTGCACCTTAGAGTATGACATTTAATAAGTTCTTTGGCACTAAGGAAAGCAAACTTAATACTTGTTTCCTTTGTTTTGTGTGAATAGGACAGGTAACAAAATCAGAGAATGCAAACAAACTGTTTAAATCAAAGAAAAAATACCCCAGTGATCATTTAATTACTATTTGTACGTTTCCTATGGAAATGCTGTAGTGACAGGACTGCCTAGGTACCCTGACAGGTTTCTGAAAGGAGATGGGAAGTAAACTGTCCCTGGAACTTTTACTTCCCCATCCTCAGCTCTCTATATGCTATGTAAGATAATTCGTAGTGCAGCTTTTTATTAGGTTCTTCAAACCAGCCCCAAACCCAGTAGCAGAAACCCTGAAGACCATGAGTGTGCTGGCTCTTGCTTAGGTACAGAGGGGACTGTAAGCAGCTTTTCTCCTCTGATGCCTGTTTGTGCCAAAGCAAGCCCCTGAGTGGCTGGAAGCTGCAGACTTTGCTTTATCCTGGAATGACCCATGGATTTTAGCTGTCAGAGAGGATAATGGAAGGGTGAGAGGAATTGGGACGTTATCTGCCTTCCCGTGGCCAGGAGGGGAGCCAGCTGCACACAGAGATGGAGGTCTCTGCTGGTGGAGGCACGTGTGACCTAGAAGAAATTGTCCCATTTGCGCTGGCCTGAAGATGTTCATAGGTCTGTGAATGAAGAGGGGGGCTTTTTATTTCTGGAGTTTCCCAGGAGGTGTGCGGGGCAGCCTTCTGCAGCACGGGACCACGTGCTCCCATCCAGCATTGCCACTGGCTGCTAGCACGCACACTGCAGTGGCCCCTGACAGCTAGTGGCTGTCCAGTGGCCTCCTTTTTGTGACACACTGGTAGCAGCCCTTCAGTCTTACCAGTTATCCCAGCAAAGTACTGTCTGGAAGACCAGACCACGAAGAGCTGCTCTTCTGCCTCCTTAGCTTTGTCCCAGTGTGGGTGATGCCCTGTCAGTGCTGGTGCTGCTGCCCCTGGGGACTGAGTGGTAGAGATTGATCCCTACCTAAGGACTGCTGTAGTGAGAAGGGGGAGTTAGCAATAGCCAGACTGCTGTGCTTGTTCAGTGGAGGGAGAACTTGTACTCTCTAGTGCTGTCATTGCACTAAATTTAATTTTTTAAAAGAAATAAAATAATCATGACCATGCGATTTTTCTAGCGAGTAATCCGCAAGCTTTGCTGAAAAAGTCCTCATGAGAGGTTACAAAAGCTGAACTGCTGCTGCTTTCTGGCTGTGATTATCAGTAATTTTATATCTGTACTGGGATTTTTAGGTGCAGAGGAGGAGCTTTTGTGCAAACTTTCGTTGTCTGTATCCCACACATGTTTATTGGTTGCTAATTTGCTAGTGCAGCAGATTTCTGAAGGGAAATGCATCCAAGACAGAAGGAAGGATGGAGGTGAGAGACAAGGAAAACAACAAGGGGAAAAAAGATGGGCTCATTACACTTGGGGAAAGGAAATTAATGCACATTTGGAGTCTGCAAATCATTACAACCTTCCCCTAAAATTAGGGATCAAAGGACTGTGGAAAATTTTGCTCACTGATCTGTTTCTGGGATGCATTGAAATAATGCCAGAAAAGCAATTTATTCTTCTCAGCCTTGATCTGTTACAGAAACTGTACCTAGCCCTAGAAATACTCCGTTTCTCACTTCCTTTTTTAAATATATTGGTGAGATTACATCTGTTACCTAAAATTTCCACTTGGCAGTTTCATATTTGGCATCATCTGAAGAGAATGTTAGGTTACACAGCAGTGTACTGATCAGTAGGGTTAACAATTATTTCTAGTAACAGGATAAGGGTAGAAAAGTGCCCTCAATGAAGAAAAAGAGCAAAATTTGTGAAAACTGGAGCATTTTAATGGTCTCAATTCTGCCATGCAATAGATCTTGTTTTAGGTGCCCTTTCGCCAGACTGTACTTGTATTTCAGGCCCCTTATGAGAGATTAATCTCTTAATATTAGTTATCTGATGCCCTTCTGGAGAGAAATGTCAGCCCTTCCAAGGGACAGTTCTTATCCCAAGGTACAGGGAGTTGCCTGTTGAGGACATCTCTCTCTATCCAAAATATTCTACTATGTACAGAAGGAGACTGAGTAACTCGCCTAGAGCAGATGATGTGTACACTAGGTGCTCCTTTGGTGACCATGCTCTGTTGTATTTAATTATTGATGTCAAGTTGGGCACAGAGCAGTGTGCAGCTGAGATTCTCTTTAACATTTATCCCTCTTGGAAGGAGCTTGGGTCATAGCCAGTGCATGGTAGTGTTGCAGCAAGGAAGGGAAACCGCTTTTTCTTCTAATTAGGCAGATTACTACTCTGGTAGATGAGGTAATGTCAGAAAACCTGGGACTGCGTGGGACAGAGCACAGGGTAAAAGAGGAAGAGAGGAGAAATATACATATTGTCACTCTGTTATGTAAAACTGCAGGCTGCTGACATTAACAGACAGTGCCCAGCAAGTTTGCAAGCTAGAATGGAAATAAATAACCACGTGCAAGTGAACATGTTCTTAATTGTTAGATAAATACAGTTTAATTCCCAGGTATAAAACAGACATCATATTTCAGTAGAATCCCACTGGGTTCCTGTCACTGGCTGAAAGCTGGGATATGACTGGGATATGAGAGATTCTGCTGCTTTCCAGATGCACTTGCCGTTGCAGTGATGGTACCACCTGAACTGCGTAGTTTATCATGGGGCTCTGCAGATATGGCAGTAAATAGTTGTGCTTCTGAAGGCAAAAAGACTCTCAAGTGCAATGTATTAAAAAAAAGTTTGATGTCATTTATTGTATATGTTTATTGTAATTTACCAAAGCCATAACTTTCCTTCAGATGGCTGAAACTGCAGAAGCAGAATCCTATTTTAAGGAGCTACCTAAAAGTGCAGAATTTCTTCCAAGGTTTTGGTTCCCCCACGCTGTGCTGAAACGAAGTGACTGTGAACTGCACATGGTTGCAGTACCTGAAAAGTTTAATTTGAGCAGGCTTCTCTGGTTCAGCTGTCCATTAGGCTTGCAGAGAAAAGTACTCTGCTCAGCTTTCTATCTGACAAACGCCTCATTTGTATGTTAATGTTGAGTTGTGATTTCCAGGGAAGGCATTCAGCGTGTTGTAAAGGGCCTTACTGGCAGATTGCAGCTAAATTGATGCTCGACTCACTAAATATTTACCCTACACATCCCACTTAATATGTCCAAAACCAGGCACACTGTGAAATCCTGAAACCTGATTCTGTGCTTGTGAAAGTCAGGAAGCTGGTAATGTCAGCGCAGAGCAAAGCGAAGCATTGTGCGATTCCACCACGGTGTGCCAGCACACCTCCAGCCCGCCCTGCAATCTCCCCACTCTTTCTGGGCTGTCACCCCATACCCTGGGGCTTGCCTGACCACTCTCTCCCCAAGACCAGGTCAGCGCTGCAGCTGACCCCCCACTTTTCCTCCCTGAAGTTCTCACAGCCCTGCTGCCCTTTCTTCTTCAAGGCTGCCCACAGCCCATAGAGGATGTATCCTGTGGACACTCAGGGAGACAGCCACTGCATCGTCACCTGCTCCTTGCCATGTACTTTACCATTGGGAAAAATGTGTTGGGTTAGGACAGCTAAGGTCATGCTTTTGTGCCCTCTCTCTGTCTCAGACTTTCCTTATGTGCTAAAGCTGGCACATAGTGAGGGGTAGATTGGAGACCTCACAGCTCACCTGTTTGTTTTCTTCCCCAGCCTGTTCTCCCAAGGAGTTCCAGTGCAGTAACAAGTCATGCATCTCCATCATCTTTGTGTGTGACGGTGACAATGACTGTGGGGATGGCAGTGATGAAAGAAAATGCTCCCCTCTGACCTGCAACCCCAACGAGTTCCAGTGCAACAACAGCGTGTGCATCCCAGAGCTGTGGGTCTGCGATAACCAACCCGACTGTGAGGATCAGTCAGATGAGTCCGTGGAGAAGTGTGGCTACGATGCCAAGGCCCTCAACACCTGCGCAGCTCATGAGTTCCAGTGCGGCAACGGTGAATGCATCCACCTGAACTGGAAGTGCGATGGGGACGAAGACTGCAAGGACAAGTCTGATGAGCAGGACTGCCGTGAGTGTTTGCAGGGGTAGGGCAAGGCTGAGGTCTCTCCTTTGTGGGAGAGAGGGGTCAGAAGGCTGCTGTGAGCTGTGTTTTAAGGCAAGTCCTTGATGTCTGTGCAGCAGCTGTGTGCCTGACAAGGAGCGTTTGTGTCCGTAGTGGCATGTCTGGGTGCCCAACCCACAAGGGTCAGGTATATTCCAGACTCCTTTTGTGCTTTTTCCTTGAGGATTCAGGGAGGAGGTGCAAAAGCTGTTAGAAGGCACTGTGCCTCAGAAGAGATCTGTTACACTAGGAAGACAAGGAATGGAAAACGCAACAAATGTTAAGAGCCCTCAGGCTGCATGGTGGGGTCACAGCCCAGAGGTTAGAAGCCACAATGCTAAAGGGAATATGTGATCAGCAGAAAAAAAATAATTAATTTTCTGCCTCTGAAGTTAGAGTATACTGAACAAGGCAGTCAAGAGCAGCATCTCTGAAGAATCCAGTTTGAAATGCACTTTGAGCTTGGCTTGATAAAGGCACAGAGCTAATAAATAATGGATTCTTTTCAGCTGGCTTTATGCATTTAACATGGTATCTTGTTGGTGTGCATGGTATTTTGAATGTTTCATCCATTTTTGGCCACTAAACCGTTCAAGCTGGTCACTTACCTGAGGAGGGAAAGAGAGAGAAGAAAATATGAGCAAAATGTTTCACTAAAATATTCATAATCACAAGATTGAAATAAAATATTTACATAGCTGTATATATTTAGCAGCTCTGACATTGGGCCACCTCTGGGGAGGAAGGCAGCAACCAGGTGCAGAAGCCAGACATTTTTGCAAAGGTACCTAAGAAAATACACCACTTTGGCCAGCACCATCTTTTCATACCCATGACAACACTGAGTCCAGGCTGATGAGCTCAGAGCAGCTGTGTGGGGGAGCCCTTCAAGGAGCAGGGAATCTCCCAAGAAGAGAGTTTGCCCTTCAAGGAGCAGACTCTCCCAGGCAGATGCAGACAGATGTAAATTCAGTGGCTTCTTTATCAAGAGGAGAAGGATGTCAGAAGTTTTAAACACCACTGTTTACACTGCAGGAGAGCAGGGGGGTGAGCCACAGGAAACTCTGGAGCTGCTGTGTCTTTAAAACTCCCAAATTCTCTTGAGAGAGGTGAGACCAGAGTAGAAGCCAAATACGTTTTGTTAGGAAGAGAACAGCTCTGGCTGCTGGATACAAGGATATCATCACTGTCAACTCCCCTCTGAGTAGGAATGGTTTAGGTAGGATGTCTTTTCCTTCATCTCCAAGAACATGATACAGGAGCTGACAGAGCTCTTGGGCAGCAGGTAGCCAAGCAGTACTTCCAGGGTCTGAAGCACCACAGAGACAGTGGAATCAGGAAACAAAGTTGGTTCCTGGCATCCATGTCAGTATGAAGTCACTGTAAGAAAGCTGTGCACTACTAGCTGGGGCAGACTGGGTTGTTGGGTGTCTGTTTTCATTCTGAGATGTCCTGCAAACACCCCTGTGCTTGTGTCCCTTTCAAATCCTAGCAGTAGATAGGCTTACATTGAAAACATAGGTGAAGAACTGGGTTTTGGTGCAGGGGACTCCCAGCAGAAGTGATCTCTTTCCCATAGGTTGCATTCCCTGCAGTGATGGCAACCTGGCAGGATCACGAAGTTTAAACAAGCAGGAGAGGGAACAGTGAGGTCCCTTCTATTTCCAAGTGGTGGAAGAGGGGAACAGCTTACAGGTGGCACTTTCCCATTAAAATCTGTAAAATTTCAATCCCCATTGTTCAACTTCAAAGGAATTTCTAATTTTTTTTAAGTCTTTGATAGGCCCCACTTACTTTGACACTCTGCTGGATGAGAAGAGTGGGACTGTGCCCATTGTACCTTGCTGAGGCAGAGGGAGTGCTTTGTTATCCAGCTTGTTTCCTTGAACTGACAGACACCAGCAATATCTGCTGAGCCCAAACTGCCAAGACATGAGGCCCAAAAGGAGCATGGCTCTGACAGCATCCCTCAGCTACAGAGCAGCTTCACCAAGTAGCACCACCAGAGATAGGCCAAGGGCAGCCTATCCCCTGGGGCAGAGGATGCAGCTGCACACCACTGCAGCAGGGTGCTGACAACCTGTGGAGATAGGAGGAATAGTGGCAGAAGCGACTTGAGACAATTACATGTCTGACTAGAGGAGATGTAGCACACAAGGGGTTTTTCCCAGTGAGTCTCAGTACAGCACAATGTGCAGCTTATCTACCCAGGAGAAAGCTGCTGTTGCTGCTTTCAGTGCTATGGGCCAGGAAATGGTGGGATTCAAAGCCCCACATTTTAACTGCTGCAGTGCCGCTCTGTATGGAGTGCTGGTTCTACCCTTTACACTCAGGCAAACTAGGAGTCATCCTAGTGCCACAGAGGTGCATAAGCCTGCTGCTGTTCACTGTGATGGGAATCTCTAAGATAGTAGTCAGGAGAGGACTTGTGGCACTGAGTGCTGATGGGTCAGCCAGGTCAGAGTCAAAACTGACATTGCTTCCCCTTCCTAAATGCAGCTGGTGCTGGGGTCACATGCCTGCAGTAAAAAAGTGACATTGGAGAGCTTGGAAACAGCCTCACTGTCCATCTGTTGGACTGAATAGTTTAGGGATTGACCTTTTTTTTTTCCCCCCTCTCCAGAAATTCTCTGAGATTGTGTCCCATGGCACACAGGGAGTTACAGGTGTATGGCACTGCTCCATTCCCTTAGCAACAGCAATGGCACAAGCACCACTTGCTTTGACTTGAGCGAAGCTGCAGATAGCAGCACTACATCTTCTCTTGCAAATGGGAATCGTATGGGGGTTGCACTGTATAATAGAGAGGGATGGGAGCTAATGCTTTTAAAAAAATGTCATGAGGCCATCACCAGTCATTTGTTATAATCATTTTTGGGTGATAAACAAGTAGAGCAGAAATGAAGGGTGACAATCGGTGAACAGGTTTTGGCAGCAAGACAGCAAATAAATAGGAGGGAATGAGTCATTTCAGGAAAGCTCTGTGAGAACATTGAGTGGTTGTTTTTTTCCCCCTAGTATATATATTCAAATGTGTATATATATTTATAAAACGAACATTAGGTTAGATTTAATAGTCTCCAAATCTGGAATGGTTATATTTTAAAATGTCTTTTGCAACTCACACTAGGGCATCCATGAAGGAAATAAATAATGATTACAGCTGACAGCTAGAAAACAGATCCCTTGAGACCTGACCTAACACTTTTGTGCCTCTGTCTCCCCATCTATAAAATGGGATTGATGCATTTGGCAAATGCTGAGTTTTTCTTGAGATTAAGCTCCAGGGGGTGGGGGGTGGGGGGAGCAGGAACAGAAGACAGGCTTAGACTTGGAATCAGGAATATATCTGCTGAATTTGAGCCATAGAGCTTCGTCCCCAGCATTTGCAAATGGGAAGTGTGTCTGAGTGCACCTGCTAATTTAGCAGGGCTTTGGTAAATTGTTTCATAATTGATTTGCAGAGCAGAGGAGATGGCAATAAAACTGCTGAGATTTCACAGATATAAACCCTCCAAAATAGCACAGCAATATTCTGAACATCTTGTGCAAATAAACAGCACAGCTCTTCCTTCTTCTTGGGATATTGCTTTGCTTTGGCAATTGCCCAGATGTCCACCTGGTGTCAACTCTGCCAGTGGTGCTGAGGAGGGTTTGTATCCCAGCTTCAGGACAACAAAGTTCCTGGCCTCTTCCCCTCAAACATATGCTGTCCAGGCCAAGTATAAATTTATCATTCTCTCTTCTCCTACTAAAAAACACACCAAAACACAGAAATGCTGTATATGCATTTTACTGTCTTGGTGATCAATAAGAATCGTTTCTGTATCTGCTCTTTTCAGCTGTCTGTTAAGAGGCTCAGGGACCATTCCTCAAAGGTCTGAATTTCCACAGCTCTGCTGGAGTGAGAAGTGAGGCAGGAGGCAAAGCCTGGTCTCCAGACTTCTGTCTCTTCTTCTTACAGGAAAAGCTTTGCGCAATGATGTTGTGTAGTCCCACATTTGTATTTTGAAGTCCCTGTAGCAGCTAAGAGCTGTGATGTCATTTTCCTCTCAGTCTTGTGGTGCTTGTGCAACAGTTCCTGAAAAATTCTCCTCAATTTTAATTTGTTTTAGGGTTAGAAACCTTTCTGTTCTTAGCATCTAGCTATTACTGCTATTTAGAAGAGCTTTTCAGATTACAGTTGAAACAAATTAGTAGATTGTATAATGACTGCCTTCCAAATTGGTAGTTGTTAGGCAGATTTACTTGATAAACTAGAGATCTGTTCCTGCTCCAGCAAAGAGAAGGCCCACATTGGCTTTAGTTACATATTAAACTTTCATGGGGACTTAATACTTATAGACAGAAATGGAGGAGCATCCGTTCCTGTCTACATAAAGAAGTTATTACAGAAAAGGTGAAGCAAACTGGTTTTCTAGTTGGGGGGGAAATAATTGTGGCACAGGAATTTTTGGTCAAACAGTAGGAAAAGTTTTGCAATGCCCAAAGTTTAGCTTGGAAGAGGTCAGGATTGCCTAGGGTGAAGGTGGTCTCCATCTTCAGGGTTTCTGCAGGCAGGTGGTTGTATATGGCAGGAACGGTTCAACTAGAAGTGCCTCTGCCTCCCTTGCAGGAGCTCTTTCAGTGCATCCAGATCTGTGGTCTCAGACCACAGCTTTGTCTTCTTCTCGTTCCTTTTTCTCCATGTAGAGCAGCACTTCCCACAATCTTAGTCTGGAGCTGCTGTCCCAGATGTCCCACTGGGGTTTCCCATTTCTGTGCCTGGGTTTATTAGCTGAAATGTGGCTACACAGCTGGTCCCAGAACTATACCTATTGCTGGGGATTTTTTTTTCCTTGCTTTCTGGCTTTTTATGACTGTAGTGCATATGGCTTTCCTCTCCAAGGAGCAGTGCTATTTCCAAACTTCCCTCATGTGAATACTGTCTATTTCTAAAGACAGAATTTCTCCCTTCCCCCACAAGCCCTGCAGTTGTGGCTTGTCTCTTGTGCCCTTCTCCAGCTGAAGATGCTCTAGAGCTAACTCCAGTGAAGCAGTCGTGAATCTAGATCCTGCATCCTGTGGGATGCCATCACCAGTAATGCTGAGATTTTGTGCAACTAATGCTTTATGGTATGGATGCGAGCTCACTTCATGTCTGTGGCTCCTCCTGGGTTATCTTAAAGTAGTAATATTTTATTAGAACCAGGTTATTGAATTGTCAAGGAAGGTCTGCCACATAGCTCTCGTTTCCCATGTAGTAACATCAGTGCTCACCTCCTCTAGCTATTCAGAGACAGTGATTTTCTGTCATCTGATACCAGAATGCAATCAGCAAGGCAGAAAGGCTGGAATCAAGAGCTCTCCAGGGTGTGCTGCCTTAATAGGATTTTAAGGAAACATCTGTAAGACAGTTGCCTCAGAAGTTAGCTACATAATGTGTCCCAGGAAAAGGAGCCTGTTTTGCCAGTGAACTATGGGCTGCGACCCTTTGCTGGCTATTGAGTGCTTGTACCCTTTGTCAGCACAAGTCTGGTCCCAGTTACAGAGTTGTCTCAGTCTAATCTTGGGGAGGGAAACAGCAGTGGCTGAGGCAGTTGTTGGTTCTGTTGCTTTAGTGGACATATGCTGACAGAGGGTGCAAAATTCCATCAGTGTCAGAGGTATGTGACACAGAAGGTCCAGGTCCTGGGTGGCTAATGCTTGACTGTGTTGTCTTAAAGCTCTGGTGACCTGCCAACCAGATGAATTCCAGTGTGGTGATGGGACCTGTATCCACGGAGCAAAGCAGTGTGATAAAGCACACGACTGTCCTGACAACAGCGATGAGGCAGGCTGCATCCAAGGTGGGTACAGACAGCTCTGCACCACACATGCTCCATGGTGTAAGCCTGCAAGAGTTGTGTGGGTGCTGGACAGGGAAGAGGCCTGTGCTCCTCCTCTGGGCCATGACAGGCTGCTTCCTGTTGAGAGTTGTAAGCCATTCTGGCAGTGAGGTTGCTTGGGAGAGGTGATTGTGCTGACCAGGCAGACTGCATGACTTGAAAATTTCCTTGCATGATACTCAAGCTTAATGTTCATTTGCTTAATCCCATCCCATTTCTGCTAATGGTACCCTCTTGAAACTTTATGTCAGGCTTTTTGTTGTCATGAGCCTCATCTAACTTAGTTGCTTTCCTCTCTTGCCCGACATGACAGAGTCAGCATGTGAAAGTCCCAGCAAGTTTCAGTGTAAGAGTGGAGAGTGCATTGACGGAGGCAAAGTGTGCGATTCACATAAAGACTGCAGGGACTGGTCTGACGAGCCTCTGAAAGAATGTGGTACAGTACTTGCCTTCTACATGTTGCTCCTGTTGTAACTGCTTCCCCTCTCCTCCATCTGGTGCTCACAGCTTTGAGTGTAACCACATGTAGCTGCTAATGCTATTTCTCACTCTGTTCCTCTTTCCTGCCTTTATTCTCTCATCACCCTTCATATGAATATAATTAGTAGCTTAGTCTGATCATCTGTAAGTTTGAACTGTGCCCTTCTCAGCTCAGCTTTTATTCTTGGAGGGATGTAAGCACAGGACTAGGAACCAGGAATTTCCCTCTCCCCAGATACTAATGTCCGCCACAGCACAGACAGGCTGATTTAACCTCATTGCCTAAATTATCTTTGAATTGTAAGATTGTGATAAGATCACAAAAATTGAGCATTGGGAACATGCTTTGAAGTTGAAAACACATAGAGTGGCAGCAGCCACTGAGAGATGACTTAAGCCATTCCTGGGTTTCACAGGCTGTTGCAGCTTCCCTTAGAAGTGACAGCAGGTTGCACTCTGCAGTGTCCTGCCTGCTCTGGGCTAGCGAGGATGTACAAGGCACAGCTGGGGCTGTCAGAGTCAGCACTGAAAGCCCAGGCCAGAGAGCTGTGCTGCTCTCCCTAGCACTGCCACCCTCACCTTTCCCTCCATGCGCTGTGGGCACCAGCCCCAATCTGGAGCATTATTCAAACACATTTGGGTTTTTTCCCCAGTGCCAAAAGGTCTCAGACCTCTCTTTCCATTACATGGAGTAGCATAGAGCTCAGTGCTTGCTTCTAAAATACTCAGGAAGAACTATCAGTGCCTCCTGTTTCAGACAAGACTTGTGTGTGCATGCTTAGTGAGGATGCTCTTTCTTACCTTAAGCTTTCTGTATGCCCTTGCTTTCTTTCACACTAATCCACATTTCCCTGCCTTTCTGAGGGGGTGTTGCAACTTGGGTGTCTGTGGAGGTCTCCCAACAAAGCTGGCAGCCCAGTTTGTCTTAGGAGACTGGGCAGTGGCTGGCACAGCTGGGCTTAGTGCTCAGCCTTACAGTGATGCCATGGCTGACTTGGTACAGTCCCAGGCTGTCAGTGAAGTGTTGTTTGTATTAGAAGGCTGAGCAGAAAATAGCCCCCAGAGGAAACATGTTTGTTTACAAGTGCAGAATGATGTGGATTGCTGTGAGTCTAATACCCATGCACAAATAATCCACACAGAAGGCAGGAAGTGCAGAACATGCTCCTCATCATGGTGTGTCTGTCTAACTGTGTGCTAGACACAGCAGTGACCTCTGAGATTCCCAAAAAAAGCATGGAAGACACAACATCACTTGTCTTATTTTAGGCAGGCGGTGAATATACTGCTGAACTTTGGGTCATGGGTAGCGGCGCCCAGCAGAAAGGGAACAGGCTAACAGCTCTGCTGGGCTCCTCCTCAGCTCCTATTGAGAAGTGTAGCAAATGAACCAGCACTTGATTTACAAATCCATCTAAATCCGTTCCACAAAGCACCTCTGAAACCATGAGAGACATCTGAGTGGGGCTTTGCTCATTAGTCAGAACAGCTTTAGTTGTGCACACTTATGACCCAATTTTCTAGAGGCCTATGCAAGTGTAAGCGTAGGTTATAGCCATTAATAAACATCATTGAACATTGACATCACACAGGGTGACTCTGTGGACACCTTAGAGCCTACTGAACTTGCTCTGATAATAGTGTGTTGGTATCTGTGTGTGTCTGTCTTTGGTAGGAAGGTAAAAGCTCCCCAGAGCTGAGATGGGGTTTCTTCTGGTATGGTATTTTTCTAGTCTTACTGATTTAATTGGCTTGTGGTTGTTTTCATTTTCTTCCAAGAGCACTGGTTTAATGGCTGTGCTGTACTGCTCACCTGCAGTGTTCAAGGAAGCAAGAAGAGAAATGAAAAGTTTGCCTTTAAGCTGCATTACAGATTGAAGTAAATCAATTTTGCTTGTTCTAGTGAGCCCACTATCCCTGAAATCCCACGGCATCTGTTCAGCAGTCTTACTTAGGGAGAGGACTTTCTCTGCACCTTGTGTAGGTTAATTTACAACAAGAAGAAATGTTATTTCTGACAGGAAGCCAGCTTTCCTCAACCTCTCATTCAGTTCTAGTTACATGAATCCATTCAGTCTGTTTTTCATTTCAGCATTTGAAAGCAGGATCAGAGAGGTGGCCTTGGATTAGAGAGGGACCTAGGAGAGGATGAGGGCTGTTGCTTCATAAATTGCACACTTGGGCTGATGCAGGCTGCCAGCAGAAACTGTCGTGTGGGAGGTGTTTGTGGGAGGACTGTATCTCGGTGCTAATGGAGTCTCTCTGACAGACTGTACTGTGGTGTTTTCTGGAATTTTCATATAGATCATTCCTAGGAGCTAGATGGGAAAATAGTACAGTATTTCAAAATAGCTGGCCCCTGGGAGGTGAGAGTCCCCCAGCATGAATTATTAAAGCTCAGAGAGACTGTTCAGAAAAGTCAACATGAACCAGCACATGGGGAAGAAGGAGTCTCCTGGAGAGAGCCCTTAGGTCCCTTGGAAGTTTCTCACATGTGGCAGAACACGCTCAAAGCAGTGGCGCTCTGATGGGATGAGATGCAGAGATTCACATAAGCTGTATCCCCAGGGCGCTCTGTTCATTTAGCTGCCAGCTTTCAGTCCAAATGATCCCACAGTGTTGGTTTGGAATAACAAAGAGCAAGAAAGTGATATGGTGGTGGCTTCCTATCTGTGAAGCCAGCTCCTGGCTACCAAAGATTGATAGATACAGGAAAATTTCTGAGTACCCCTCTTAATTTTATTCAGTCTTGTAACTGAAAGCCCCTCCTTTGTCATTGATAATGTATATATCCCTCCCAGGTATTAATGAATGCTCTATGAACAACGGTGGTTGCTCACACATATGCAAAGACTTGAAGATCGGTTATGAATGTGAATGCCCGCCCGGATACAAGCTTCTGGATAAAAAAACGTGTGGAGGTAATTTACATGCAAACAGCAGTCCCTTGTGTTTCACCATACAGAGATGTGATTATATTCACTTCAGCATTGCTCCATCACAGATGGTTTGATTTCAAGTTATTGATGGGTTTCAAACACTCCTTTCAGACATAGATGAATGTGAGAATCCAGACGCTTGTAGCCAGATCTGCATTAATTACAAGGGGGACTACAAATGTGAGTGCTACGAGGGATACGAGATGGACACCCTGTCCAAGAACTGCAAAGCTGTAGGTAAGACAACGCCACAGGCATTTAAACTCTGCTTGCTCAACATCCCAGTTCCGCTAAGAAAACACGCTCGCAGGGCTGAGGCTGGGGGAACAGAAACAAAAGGAAACTAGCAAAGCCAGCAAGCAAAACATTTCATTTTGAGCAGCACAGAACTGCTGCAGTGATAGCAGATGCATCTCTAGGCAAGAACTACTGATCATGCAGATCAGAATATTTTAACAGTGTACAGAGCAAGATTACAGTCACTAGTTGGCTGTTTGAAGCTGAAACTAGAAAAGAAAGTCTCTTGACAGGTGTTATTAAAAACAGTGCAGCAAAAAAATATTTAGTGGCAGTAGTGTTAAAAGGAAGAAGACATCCCAATTAAAGCGTGGTAGGTTAGCTACCTCTCCACCCTCCCAGCCTCTTATACAAATACCAACACAAACACCAGCAGTTTGCTCCACTTTATTGCAGAAATGAATGTTAATGTCAAGGGATAGAAAGCTGAATTTTGTGAGACTGAACATTAGCCATGCTGGGGGTTCCTGTAATGGAGTGAGAGTTACATGCAATACAGAATTGCTTCTCTGGTGTTATCCTGCACATGGCCTCTTTCACCCCACGTTCTATCTGATAAGCACAGTGTCCTGCTGTCCTCATGAAGTCTGTTAGTCTCACACCTGCAGTTATTTAGAACTGACCCACGTCCTGGGACACTGATCTGCTTGTTGGTTAAAATACTCTGTTGTGCCTGAGTGTCTGTGCTGCGAGCCCTGCAGCATGACGTATTATGAACTGAGAACTTCGTCCCAGCTCTTCCCTTTCAGTATCATGTTACCTCAATTCCCTGTTGTCCTCCTCAGTAGAAAGATGGCCTTTACTAGGTTCTTCTACTGGCCGTGGTTTGGGACAAACCAGTCTAACCCAGTAAAGCTCATGCTAGGCCTCCCATCTTGTCCCTGCCTTAAACAGGGAGGTGCACAAAGAGTGAACTAAAGCTTTCACTATTTGCCTTGCAGTTACGAACACAGAGAATCGCATACCCTGCTGCGGTCCTCCATGTCTGCATGTGATAGCTCTGCCTCTGGAAGCCGTTCACACTGGCTTCTGGTGTGGTGTACAGCTTCCATACACAGCAGAACTATGAGTTCTGCTGTTTGAGAAATGAAAGCTGAATCCAGCCCCTGGATCAGCTGCTGAAATGACAAATGTGCTTATTTTCTGTGGTAGGCAAGAGCCCATACCTGATCTTCACCAATCGCCACGAGGTCCGTAAGATAGACCTGGTGAAAAGGGACTACTCTCGCATCATCCCCATGCTGAAGAACGTCGTGGCGCTGGATGTGGAGGTGTCAACCAACAGAATATATTGGTGTGATTTGTTCTACCGGAAAATCTACAGGTATGGAGCAAGAGAGGGTGTGTGGTTTGTTACCTTTCCAAAGCTGTGGTTCAGTCTGTACCCCTTAAGGACACTCTGCAGAGAACAATGCAGGATACGGTGAACCTGAGGGCTTTTCTTCCCTCAGTAGATTACCTTTTGTTGTCCAGACTTCTAAAGCTTTTTTAGGAATTGATAAAGAAATCAGGGGCTTGTGCAGTTATCTGGGTTGATAATACAAGAAGGCTGTTTGTCAATAATAATAGATCCTGCTGCATTTGTGCAATTACACACAGACTCTTGTTTACTGAATCATAATATTGCTGAGCAGTGCTGTGTGAGACTGCTGCTCTGCGGTGTGCTCGCTATACATGGAACCACAAAGGACTTAGCATCTGAAAGCACAAAGGAGGGCAATGGTGGGAGCAGGGAGGAAGCAACACAGATACTATCTGCCCGCTGTCTCTGGTAGACTGTATTTAAACAGTACTTGACCACAGTATACATTCTGTAATTCTTCTCCTCCCTCCTCCTTCAGCTGTACCAGGGCTTGTGACTGTGCCTAGACAAAAATGCATTTAATTTACTTGCAGAAAATCCCCTGTTCATATTCTGATTTGCATAGCTATTTCACCCTATTGCAGCTTCTACAGTGATTGCTCTGGATTTTAGCTAATGATCAGGCAAAGGTTGATTGGTTTCAGTGTGTGGGAGTCAGGCCAGGGTTTCTGCAGGCAGTGGTAGCTCCCGTGCCATTGGCAGGGAAATTTGCCCAGGCAGTGCTGAGAATTAAGCACTTGAGTAGCTAGGCAGGTCCCTGCATGGGCCTGTGGGGCTCTGAAAAGGAGGAGATGGTTCAGAAGCAAGCCGCCCTCTTTCACTGTCTGATGCTGTAAGCCCAGGCCCGGGTGGCTACAGGCTTCATTTCCATGCACAGAAAATTATTCAAGATACACGTTCCTTCTGCAGGTCCCTGACAGTGAATGCTCTGGGGCACAGGGGCCACTGCTCAGTGTTTGTACCCTGAACATGGCTGTACTGATTTTTTTTTTCCAAACAGAACAATTTTTCTCTCCCTTACTCCTTCTTGTGTTAGTCATGTTGTAAGTCCCACCTTTTCTGCAGAGCAAGCTGTGCAGTTACAGCTTCTGAACAATGAATGTTCCCGTTTAAGATACTGCTACTATCACTAACATCAAACACTTCTAAATAAAAGGCCACCATGTCCTTCTAAGCAGAAAACAGGAGTCCTCTGGGGAAGAACAGTCTATAGTTGAGAGGCTTTCTATCCAAGGTGAAAACTGTGGCACGGGAGGAAGTTGCTGGCAGGAGCTCCCATCTTTCTTAATGCTCACCTCACTTGCCTTTCCAGATCCTCTTCTATTGAGGTGAAGTCCCCTTTGGGGTGTCAGAAGATCTTCTACAATATCTGGTTACTGGGAGAATTGAAATGTCACCTATGTTTCCTCCCATTCTGAAAGCCACAGGAGCCTCTCTCGGCTTCCCCACCCGTGCAGCAAGTCACACTGTGAGGGTACAGCACAGCAGTGGTGGATGGAAGTACTGAACACGACTGTTGCATGGGGGAGGGATTAACTGACCTGGACTTGTGTCGTTAGAATATGTGGTGCTCATCAGACAAACATAACAGTCTTGGAAACATTGTCAGATGCCCTGCAGAAACCTGGTGGCATTCATTTGGTGGTGGGTGAGAGAGAAACCAAAGCCATTCCTTGCAGTGAAGATGCAGTAGTGTGCTTTAATCCAGGCTGACTCTGCAAGGCCATTCCAGCCTGGGCCCCAGACCATAAAACAGTATCAAGAATTCCTGGGTTTAGACATTTGCTTCCAAATCTCTTGATTGATAGTTGAGAGCTCTGCTCCTGTACGACTTCCCATTTCATGGCCAAAGGCAGGATGGTCAGTGACCGGATATAAACCATCTTGCAGTTTCCAGTGTTCAGGGAGGGGAGAAGAAACTTCTGCTCTGTAATTTTTTAAGAGGTACCATTTTACTCTTCCAGCCAGACTAACCACTTAGAAACACTGATGCAAACTCAGAATGACTCCATTCCATCTTACTCAGTGCAACTGATATTGATGCAGGGGCAACAGAGCAGAATCAGCCTTGTGTGCCTGTAATAGCAACACTGAGTCATTTATGAAACACCCATGTGGAGTTTGCTGCTTTTCCTTAGCGTTTTGAAAGATTTTGAAGCTGCCATTGATACTTAGTGAACGTTTTCTTTATATGTAGCAGAGCACTGGAGGTTATATTTCTATGTCCATGAATGCCACAGATTAATGCTATTGAAGGTAACGTGCCTGAAGTAAAATGTTTTGCTCAGCCATGCACTTACAGTGGGTGAAACATAAAGTGACAGTTCCCTATTTTGGCAACACCTGCCGTGCAGCTGTTAAGGTGTCTATGTCAGTTGTGCTGCCACGTGTGCATTTTCTTTCTGTGGGGTTACAGTGGTGCTACCTGGCATTCACCTGAGGTCCAACCCCATGCACCTGTGCACAGCCCTGTGTGTGCCGTGTGTCAGTCCAGTGACGAGTCCTGTCTTTGCAGTGCCTACATAGACAAAGCAAGTGACACGGCTGAGCAGGTGATTCTGATAGACAGCCAGCTGAACTCTCCTGAAGGCCTGGCAATAGACTGGGTTCATAAGAACATCTATTGGACGGATTCTGGAAACAAGACCATCTCAGTGGCCACTGCAGATGGAAGCAGGAGGAGGACACTTTTCAACAGTGACCTCAGTGAGCCGAGAGCCATTGCTGTTGATCCCACACGGAGGTAGGTGTAAAGACCACAAACGCTCCTTTCGCCAACAGATGGGTTCCAGCTGTCTTTCTGCCTCTCTCACAGTTTTGTGAGTGGTTCTCATCTCATCAAGACTTCACGTGCCCTTTAAGATAGGCAGAGCCATTGAATGGGACTGCTGAGATGATTCAACTAACTCTTTAAAAGGCCACTGCTGTTAAAGAAAGTTCTGAAAATCATGGTCAGGTCATGTGTTCAGTGGGCTTGAGCTGGTCCAGGCACATAGGTTGTGCTGGATAATGAAGCTGTCTGATGTCTGTGGGCTGCTTGGATAATCTGAAATCCGCCTACCTACCAGCCACACCAGGAGATGGTTTGCATGGGTTATTAAGGTGAGATTTTGCATTCCAGTGCAAGTTTTGTGGCAGAGTGCCCTGTGGGATGGTATGTGTCTCCTCTAGGTGCATGTCAGATTAACCAGAGGGGCTAAGGAGAGAACAGGCAGTACTCTAATCAGTAGTGCAGATTTCTTATGCTGGAGTCCAGTTCATGGTTTTCTGGCCCCTGTCTCTTTCAGGTTCATGTACTGGTCTGACTGGGGAGACAAAGCCAAGATTGAGAAGGCTGGCCTGAATGGTGTGGGGCGGCAAGTGCTGGTGACGGACAACATTGAGTGGCCAAATGGCATCACACTCGGTAAGTACCCAGGGTAGAGCTACAGCGTCCGCTGCAGCTGATGTGCATTTATTTTTATTGTTAAATAGGAAAACAAAACTAAATGCACAAAGGTACCTGCACACAAAAGGCCTGGAAACACTGTCACTGCTCATTAACACAAGGGATTTTATTTCAGTACCAAGCATAGGCAGGAAGTCTTGCCACAGTCAGAACCTCACACTGCAGGAGCCTTTTGAGTTGCTTTTAGGTGTGCCTTAAAGCAAAAGGAAATTTTGGTGGCAGATGCAGAGCTCCCACAATCCTTTGGAAGTCCAGGAAGCATCAGAGAGTCCTCAGTGGTAGTGAATCTGGTCCTGACTCAGCGGCAGTGTTGAGATACTTCATTGGATTGATAACGCACAGAACATCAAGGAAAGAGACGTAGCCTGCCAAGCCTGTTCCCCATCAGCATGCCTGTTGAGTCACTCTGGGTAGGGGGTAGCGAGATGGAACTCATCTTGGCCTATTTCCTGCATCCTGCTGCTCCCTCCCCCACCAAGGGCTGTGGTCATTCTCACTGCCACACCAAGTTTCAGGAAAGGAGATTCCCTGTCCTGGTGGGCAGCAGAGGACACCCTCCTCTGGAGTCACAGCTGTACAGCTGATGTGAGGTTCTCTGCATGGTTTTGTACTTGAAAATTCTGGCCACGACAAGGAGGGTAGGAGAAAATGCAGCATACTGTTGCACAGAGTTGAAGTGCTACTGCTGTGAACAAATAATGTTATCCTTTAGTAATTAAGAAATTAATTAATGGCTTGCTTAATTACTGAACTTGTTTTGTGTTGGCACTCCTCCACTTGCATTCTGTTTAGTGAGTCTCATCCAAAATGAATGAATTTGCTCCAGGAGAGAAATGCAGTGCTTAGCATTCTAAATAACATCAGATCCTTCCCTCCACTCTTAAGTGAATTTACCTCCCCTCCCTCCCTAAATCCTGGCTGGTTGTGGTAGGGGTGTCCCCACCACCTGTGCAGCCCCCACCTGCAGCACAAGGCAGCTTCCTGGACCCAGAATTCTTCACTGGCAATGTGTAAATCACACAGCTCCTTCAGAGGGCTGTTTCATTGGAGCCATAGTTGTTCTCCAGCAAGAGGCCAAGGATTGAATAGCCTTGAGAGAAATGAAGCTTCTCACCCAGGCAATGATGGAGGGAGTCTAGGAAGCCCAAACTGCTGCTGGCCTGCTCCTCCTAGTAACAAAAGAACCTCATGGTACAAAGCTGTCAGTCAGACATTCCCCACATACACACACCAGAATGTTCCTCCTTTTTAATCTTATTTATAGGGTCTTATCCCAGCATATCTGGGCACTGATTCAAAATCAGAACTAGTGTTAAAAAAAAAAGAAAGATCCAGTAATAAAGAGATTAGTCATGCTGCCAGCAGGGAAAACATGCTGGGCAAGAGAGAAAGAGTCACTGGAGCTGTGTGTAATTTTGCTTCATTGTGTTTCACTTCTCAGATTTGCTGAATCAGCGTCTCTATTGGGTAGACTCCAAACTGCATTCACTGTCCTGCATTGATGTCAATGGCAGCAACAGAAAAGTTCTAATCTCTTCAGTTGACGATCTGAGCCATCCTTTCGGCTTAGCCGTGTTTGAGGTAAGAGTCAAAAACGGATGCAGAACAGACAGGAGACTGCAAGAGGTCCCAGAGCTCTTCTTGATTAAAAGCTCTGCCTTTTGCATGGCACAGAAAGCTCAATGAGGGCGTTCGCTGCTATAGAAACCGATTAACCTGGTGTGGGTTCAGCAGGGAAAATTGTTTTCTAAAGCCCTTCATCAGGAGCAATGCATTGTATTGTCTCATGCTTTACCTGAGGTAGTATCAGCACGTCTGTGAGGGGCAGGTGGTGCCCAGCCTGACACCTCCCACAGAATTGGAAAATGGGTAGCAGGTTTTCCTTGACTTGAATTGAGCCGGCGCTCTGTTCAAAGGCCAGAACTAGGCAAGGGAAGGGAGACACCCAGTCACTGAGGGACACTGCAACATCTCTTGTATTTGACAGAGTTTGAGGGGAGCTGCCTGGCCTCAGAGCCACCTCTGAGCTGGCAGCGCAGCACTCGGCTGTGCTCGGCAGCTTTGTTTCACCCCATCTTCACATACCTGTGTTGCATTTCCTGCTGCCAGCAGAACCCTCGGGAAGACGGTCACTTAAATTTGGCTTCGTTGGCTAGTTGTTTCTGTTGTCTATCTCAGCACCTGGAGAAGCATCCTCAGACACGTTTGCAGCCACCTCGGAGTCTCAAGGCTCCAGCTGGGAGTACCTGTGCCAGGAAGGCTCTCGCGGGGCTCCCCCTGCAGTCCCCGTGCACCACTGCGCTGTTGTGGGGGCCTGGGACCTGGCAGTGGAGAGGGGCTTGTTCGCCTTGTTCTGGAAGGGTCTCAGGTTCTTTTTCAGGCTGAACTGTTCCAGTTATGACACACAAACCCTGCCACACATCAGAGGAACTGTCCTGTCCAAAAAAATACAGCTGTGATCCTACAAAGACAGAAGTCTATTTTTACAAAGGTGTTGGGCATCCAACTCCTACTTGAGTATGTTCCATTGAGAACCTTGTTAGTCTTGTAAGATTCAGTACTCGTACTGTTCAGTGTCACACTGTGGCCTTACTAAGAGCAGTGTGATAATTAACTAATAGTACAGTTCAGATCCTTAAATGTTGCCAAGGAGGAACTAAGACCTGCTGAGATCTGCAGAAGTCACTACATAAGTGGGCATCCACATTTCTGCCATTAGTTCATACACAGTTACCCAGTGGCAGGGCCCAAGGCTAATGGCTTCCTTCCAGTTTGCCCCTCATGCTAAGGATGCATTTGAAACTCTGCATTCCGTGTCCTGTCTCAGGAGTATACTCCAGGGATGACATAGTTCAAATCCCTGCTTTGCCTGGGTGGAAGCAAAGAGACAATCCAGCTCTTGCTCCCCTGTAGAGGATGTCTGCATAACACTAGCATGGGGCAGTGAAGGCGCCTCTCTGGTAGGAGAGCTAAACTACTTTCTGGGATTATTTAAAGGGTTGTGGCAACAAAAGTTTCAACTGGGACCTCACTCTAGGTAAGCTATAGCAGGGAAAGGCATCTGGTTGGTTTTGTGGCAGGGTGTGTGTCCCAGCTTCCTTTCTTTTCATCTCAAGTAACTAGGTTGGCTTTTTTACTCAGCAAACCCCTCCTTAAAATCCTTATTCCTGCCAGGCAATGTGTGTGATAGCCAGGTATCTGACTTTGGGCAGGTTTTCCCAAGGCGTTGCTGCCCTTTAGTTTTATCCTCATCAGCAGTTTCAAAGGATCTCTCTGGTTGTTTAACTTCTGTACTCCCTTCCTCATCTGAATGGCTGGTTAGAATAACAGCCACCTCTTTTGCTTTTGGTAATTACCCTTGTTGCCCAGAAATGTGGCTTTCCTTACTGAAATGCATGAGGTTTTCAGCAGGCAGCAGCATGCACAGCTGATCAACTAACTACTGTTTGATAACTGCAATTCCTGTGTACCCCCTAATCAGCTGTTTTGTATCTTCAATCACAGTATAACGTGTGAAAGATATTAATTAAAAAAAAGAAATTAGATACTCATCTTCCAGGTGTGGTGTAGAAGTAGCGTGAACCAGACGTGCCCCAAGGTAGGATGCAGTGCCTTGACTTTGTGACTACTGGAGTTTGATCCAGTTTGAGTTGGATTTGAGCACAAGGCCAGTTCAGAAATCTCACATGTTTCCTGCAGGATAGAGTGTTCTGGACTGACCTGGAGAATGAAGCAATCTTCAGTGCAAACAGGCTGAATGGCTTGGACATCTCTGTTTTGGCAGAAAATCTCAATAATCCTCACGACATCGTGGTATTTCATGAATTAAAGCAGCCCAAAGGTAAGACCTGTCCTCAGGGTATCGTGGCCCTAAATCAGGTTTATTTAGTTAGTAAATGAAATGCTTCCCGTGGTTCTTGATGAGCAAGAAAGCTCAAGTAATAATGTAAAATCAATGCCTAATGTTTGAAGTTCCTGCATAATTCATTCAGCAGCAGATATATTGAAAAGTCTGCAATTAGTTAATAGCTGTTTAATTAGCATCTTTGATAACAGGGAGTTAACTCTGTCGCTATTGATGGTTGCCATTCATTATAAACTTGGGCAGTTTTTATAGTCAGGTGTAACATTTCACTACTGCAAAGATGCTTAAGCAGCAGGTTAATTGAGGTAGGCAATGGCAAAGCCATCTTACAAGACCTGATGTTTCTTTGTCAAGAAAAATAATAAATCATTAGAAAAATAACTTGTTTTTCCCTCCATCCTCCAACAGCTCCTGATTCCTGTGAGCTCAGCCCCCAGCCAAATGGTGGCTGCGACTACTTGTGTCTCCCTGCTCCTCAGATCTCACCCCATTCCCCTAAGTACACCTGTGCCTGTCCTGACAATATGTGGCTGGGTCCCGACATGAAAAAATGCTACAAAGGTAAATACAGTTACATTGTGGTTCCAGTACCCCAACAAAATGTTACTGAGGGCATTCCACACACTTGCTGCCCTTCATTGAAAACCTGCCCGTTTCTGAAGGCATAACCAGAAAAGGATAAGGTACAGCACTGAAAGCGTGAGTGGTCAGTAAATCATTAAAGCTTGCTGTGTTACTGCCCTATAGATTCTGGGTCTGGAGAGGCCACAGTTGTTGCTGATAACATTCTGATGACACATGTGGTTTCAAAGTCGTTTTCCTTAACATGTGAATAGTTCCTGGTACAAATTCAGGACCTTCTGAGGTACAAGAAAAAGCCCTAAGTTTTCAAACTTATTAACTGCCTTCTATCCAGAGTGGTTTATTACTATTAATAAATAAAGCTTGATTTCAGAAATCATTTCATAGAATCATAGAATGTGTAAGGTTGGAAGGGACCTTTAGAGGCCATCTAGTCCAACCCTCCTGCAGTGAGCAGGGACATCTTCACTAGATCAGGTCACTCAGAGCCTCGTCAAGCCTGCCCCTGAATATCTTCAGGGATGAGGCCTCCACTCTGGGCAACCTGTTCCAGTGATCTACCACCCTCCTGTCAAAGAACTTTTTCCTAATATCCAACCTAAATCTCCCTTTTTCTAGTTTAAAACCATCACCCCACAGCCTATCACTCCATGCCCTCGTGAACAGTGTTTTTCCAGCTTTATTATAGGCACCTTCAGGGACTGGAAGGCTGCTATAAGGTCCCCCTGGAGCCTTCTCTTCTCCAAGCTGAACAAGCTTTCCGTAGCATTAGGCAGAGGACTATCAATAGCCTGACTACCTGTTAAAAAGAATTGGAATTTGGTTTCTGCATCTGCTTGGTAAACATACCAGTCCTCCCCAGATCTGTGTCACCATTTGTGTTTGGCTTTGTGTAGCGACTTCTATCAAATTTCCTGTTTGCTCTTGCTTTTCAGATCTTCCTACCACTTCAACTACTGTTGTGGTTTCTACAACTGCAGGGTCCCGTAGCACCGGTACCACGACCATCACAACTGTAGTTGGCAGTGCTGATAACATCACTGAAGTCATCCCCAAAGCCGTGTCAGAAGCTACCATCACCGCCCCAAGTTTTCATTTACCTTCCACCACATCCATCCTTATAGATTCTGAGATGACCACTGGAAACAGCAATTTATCACAGCACTGTAAGAGAATGAGTTCCTCCTTTCTTTTTCTGTATATACAGCATCCCAAATACTCACACGCTGGTGGGAGAGCTGGCGTTACAGAGTTAGACAGGTCAGGTGTGGGCACATCCTGTATGAGAAATTGAGTGCTCCTCCTGCAGGTACCTCTGTTACAATGGCTGGGATTCCAGTTGCTGGGGCTGTCAAGGAACTTAGGCTTTCATCCAACATGTAAAGCTGGCTCAAAAGGAGGCTTTGATAGTTCATACTTCTTACCTCGTGCCTACTAGTCCATCCCAGCTTCAGTGCTGTTTGTAGTGTCATACCATAATATGGATGATTGTACAGGTGCTTCACTTCAATTGTTTAATTATTAGTGTGATCAAGCACAAGTGGTGGGTGATAAATGCCCCCTGTCCAGCTTTATCCCTGTGGGATGTTTGGCCCAAGCCAAACTGTATCTGTTTTGTGTGGCTTTGCACATTCATGTGGCCTAATCCACGCCCTACGATGAGGTTTCGCATTACGGCATCAGAGAAGCATCCCGATGGAGAGCAGTACAGGCACAGTGAGTGTGTAACAAAACACCAGCCTCCCATCTCAGTGCTAACAGGTAATGGCTCGAGATTGAGCTGCCAAGGCAAAGCAGAAAAGCTGAACTGCTTTTCAAAAAACCCCTTATAGTCCAGAGGGAAGACTTTACTCTTCAGGAATGTCACTCAAGACCTCAAACAGATCTAGATTGCTTGAAAGAGGAAAAATACTAAATGATTTGCTGAGCAGAATAAGCAGCTTCCATTGCACCTGGGAAGAAAGAAATAACCCTTCCCTGTGTGAGTAGGGTGCCTCTGTGCAGTGAGTGATGCAATGTGCTGGGTACTGCGTGTACCCAGGATCCGATTTCTAAAATTCACTCTATTGAGTGAATTGTCCACATTTGAAATAGTCTGAGTTAGTAACTACATCATAGGGGAACCTGCCATGGGGAACTATTTAAAAATATCATTTGGGGGTTTGTAAGTTTTGAATTGGTGTATCAAAAACATACTACAGTTAGTCCCCTCTCTCAGTTTCTGGTATTTTATCTAAAATATTTTTTCTGAGCTGATCCCCTATTAGAACAGCAAAGAACAAACATTTTTAAGTATCTAGCTTGGGGTTTTTTTCATTATTTTTCCCTATAATTGGGGGTTTTTTTCCCCTCTTGTAAATACAATATTGAGTTCTGGGGTCACTCTTGTATGCTGAGGCAGTCTGCAGCAACGAGTGGTACGTGTGTTGACTAACTCCTTAGCTGTAAATAAATGAAAAAATAAAAAGCTGTGCAGATGGCTCTGAACTACATTCTTCTTCTGACAGCTCAATAAATCATTAATTGTGTCAGTACTAGAAAGTGGATTTTTAAGAGCACTATTCACCGTCGCCTCATCTGCACATAGAATTTCCAGTGCAGATCATGGTTTTTAAACCTTTTCTGTGCATGGAATTTAAAGGCAGTTACTCATTTGTGGTTAGAGCTTCTCTCTGGTACCACAGTACTGAGCATCTCCCTCAACTGGCCATGCTGCAAGGGCAGCCGTGCTGTAAGGCCAGGCTGCTCATCGCTCTAAGGAACAGCTCGGCTTCGCCCAGATCTCTGCACACGCTCTTCATCTTCTCCCTAATAATGTTACTACAAAACTTTTGTAAACTCTTTGATTACAAAAGCTTTCCAATGGGCAGAGCAACATGGTTACTAAACAAAATACTCTTTAGATGTGGCTTTAAAAGCAGCAGATAAGTTAAATGATTAAAAGACTGAATGACTTCTCTAATTACAGATGCAAATGATGACCAAGGCTTTGATTCAACTGTGACAGCAGCTGTTATTGGAATTGTTATTCCTGTCGGTAAGCTGATTTGATTTAACCTTTGAAGATGATACCAAAACACTGCTGTAAATACACTTTTCTGACTTCCAGGGGTAGGAAAGAGAACAGGAACTGCTGAAATAGGGAAAAGTAGCCAGGCTTTGAGAACATTACACATGGGTGGATATCTACACAGAAACATCCCAGGATATTCATGCCCAGCCTGAAAAACTGGCTAACAGCCCTTTCTCTCCCCTCTCCTCAGTGGTCATTGGCTTGCTGTGCATGGGGGGATACCTCATCTGGAGAAACTGGAAACGGAAGAATACTAAAAGTATGAATTTTGATAATCCAGTATATAGGAAGACAACAGAAGAGGAAGATGAAGATGAAATCCACATTGGGCGGACTGCCCAAATTGGACATGTCTACCCCGCAGTAAGTATCTGGGGAAGCTGCTGATGGAGAAGATTGGTTTTGTTGAGAGTTTAGATACAGAATTATCTCCTTCCAATCCCAGTGTGGGTTATTTGCTATACAGTGACAAAACCCAGAACATCTTTAATAATCACTGAATAGGTAGAAGCCTAAACTTCCACGTTGCTCATGCAGTTGCCTTAGAATGCAGCGGTCTGTATGTTGTGATACTCTGTTCAGATGAAGAATAATTGTATAACCAATACACTGAGTAAGCTGGCAATTGCAGCAGTAGCTATCTCAAGAGCTTGCTATCTAACAAACTGATTACTTACCTGCTACTGGATTCCATGTTGCTGTGCTCAGATGGCTACCACATGTCTCAAGTATCTGAAGAATAACTTGAGCTTCTCTACAAACCAGGAGAAACGCTGCTGTGTAACACAGCAGTGTACAGAAGAGCCAGAATCCTCACAGGGAGGAGCGAACGAGGTCCTATGAGAAACTAAGGAAATTTGCCTTGGCAAGGTTAAACTTTACAAGGAGCAAACACTCACTTTTGACAGCAAGTCCTGTGTATGCACAGGAGTGAGCAACTGTTGTGTGTGGCAGGTTGTAAAGCAGCAGCCCTGGTGAGGTGAAGCCCCTGTAGTGGCAACTGCATTGGCTTGGCCGACGCAAACATCAGGATCAGTAAGCAGTGGGCAAGGGCTATAGAGCGCCTCTAGGTAGGGCAGGCACAGAGGTCATGCCCTGTATTATGGAAAGATCCTGCTAAAGATCTCACTAGAATTGTTGTCTCTTACAAGGATGACACACCTAAAATGAACTTCCCAACACCTCTTTGGGAACACTTGAGCGAGCGACCCCCTTTGGGTAAATGCACCAGATCAAAACCTGGTTTCTGCCACAGCTACACTAGGGACACCACTGAGGTTTTTCACTGGAAATACAAGTTAGCAACAGAATCAGAATTTGGTGCTAATGCATCAAAATACACAAGTCACAAATGTTCACCTCAAGCATGTTTTCCTTCCTCTCTTCCTTCCCAGCGCGTAGCGTTAAGCTTAGAAGATGACGGGTTGCCATGAGGACGAAGTTGCTGCTCCCAACAGCACACTGAACAAATCTGCTCTGGATCACCGAACCTGCTTCTTTTTAATCGTTATTTATGTTGCAGAAGGGTAACCACAAAGTTATAATGAACTGCAAACATCCAAAGGATGTGAGAGTTTTGTATGTATAATCTTTTATACACATTTTAACTTGTTGCACTACCCATTTGTGATAGTGAATAAGCGACAGCTGAGCTACTAACTCAATGTACATAACCAGCCAGGCGGAAGGTCAGTAGCTATTGCTTTATTTTAAGACTATATTTATAGATATTTTGTAAATATGTTGAATATGCTTTGTGGCTATCCATCAACATAAGTAAAACAAATTTTGTACAGGCAGTTTAGAAATATTTATTAACAAAATCTGGATTATAAGATCTGTTCTGTAAATACAGTAGAGGGGTGAGAGTATTTATTTTTTGTATGTTTGGCTTGCTGTGCATAGATTATCTGTGTATATATCTATCTAGACTAGATAGATATATAGGCATATAAATATATACATATATATAAAATATATATACATATATTTTAAAACTACTAGCCTACGTTTATGAAAATTAGGGATAATTAAAATTTTTCCAGGATGTCTGAGAAGTTTGCTTTGAAATCTAAAGACTCTGAGAAAGAGCAAGCTGTACTGTACGATAGCTGCCGGCTCAAGCACCCCCCTAACAAACGGCTCCTCTTTTCCATACTGGCTCACAGAAGCTGCTTTGCCATTTGCCAGTCTGCCCAGACAGATGCACCTGCAGGGTTTTAACTGAAAAGCTGCTGTTTACAGCTTTTCAATCAGGAGAAATTCCTACAGTGCCCATATTTTTTTGGTTTGTATTGTTGCTTTTTGCAGCTTGGAACAAACCTGACTTAGGTTGGCTGGTTGTTACTACATGTAAAGCTAAACGCTTTTCCCCATGGCAATCTCGCACCTCTCCAAGTAGCTCAGAATTAGTAGAAACAAAGATTTAGCCATATGCTTATAAAGTGCCCTCTCTCCTGGCACATCAGGAAAAGTCAATTCCTTCCCTCCTTGCCCTTTTTCCCTACACATACTCATCAAGAGCCCAAATTCAGGAGATGCTCTGGGGCAAGCCTCTTAGTTCCCCATCTGCAGAATCCTCTGAAGCGCAGCAGTTCCCTTCCAAATTACTGCCACAGGAACAACCTCTGCCCTTGCAGATCTCCCATGCCCAGACCACTAGGTAAGGAGGTTAAAAATCCACAGCCTTGGCAATGCCTTTGGCTGGGCCATCCTGCGCCTTGCAGAAACACCAGTCTTGTCTCATCTCATTGGTAAGATTCCCAGGGAATTCAGTGGGAAGCAAATACACTTAACCTGCCACTGCACAACAGGCTAGTACCTCCCTGAACCGTACCAAAACCTAGAGAGAGCTTCCCAGCATTGTTATGTCAGCCCAAGCTTTCGTATTCAAGTGAGTAGAAGAAGCTCAGCCTGCATATGTCTGGGGTTTTTCCTTGTTTTCCTTTTGGTTTTCTTTCTTTTATAATAAATTCACAGTGTAATGTGAGCAGGAAAGTTGATTCTTGACTAAGACAAGGAAGAAAGTGTCTAAAGACCCTAGTACGCATTACAAACATAAGACATACTCTCCAGATACCTTGTGGCCTGCATAGACAATACATAAATAATCAAGCATCCTTCTATTAAAATTTTAGATTTTAAGGCAGTGAAAAATTGAGATATCCAGTTACTGTTTTAAGATTGGAAGCTGTTTCTACAAATCCATGCACTGTGTGCATGAAGAAAAAAAACTGAGAAAAGGCTGTACCTGGTAACTCTGTAACTAACAGGCGAATGTAAATATATTTGAAAGTTTTGATACTTTTTTAAGAACAGAACACACAACCCAACCTGTATAAACCCTGTATAAAAGGCTGCAAGTTTTTTTTCAAACCGCTGTAAATGAACTCAACGTGCAGTGCTGATTTCAACCTTTACAGATTTGTAACTACTGAGAAGTCAAAACACCAAATTTGTTTTTTAAGAAATTAATTATTTTAAATAATGGTTCGGATTGTTAGGATGATACTTAACATTGTAATCATTTCTGATCTGTCTTGTCATATTGAAGTTCTGTTAGAGTAAGTTCTTGCTTGGTGCCTTTTGTGTTTCAGTTTTTACGTTACGGACAGAAGGATGAGGGAGGGGCGGGGGAGGGATCTGCTCTGTGTAACACTTGCTGTACTTACATCAATAATTACTGAAAACCAAATGAACACGTTTGTAAAACAGTGCACTGTTTCTATAGAAAGATTAAATTTTTTTTATCTGGGACTACCCAACTAATTACTTTCTGGTGCTTAAAATGCTGGGCTGGACCTGGGACGGCATTGTTTTGGTCTGAGGTTTCCTTATCTCTTAATTGTCCAAACTGTTAACGTGTCAGAGTGCCCGAGGGCAGGCTGCAAACCACTCAGTTTCCCTGTACGGCTTTCGGTAAAGCAGATCTACAGAAGCTGAAAAGCTTGTTACAGCCAAATACTCCCTCTTCCGCCAGCCCAAGCAAAAGACACAGATGCTGCTGTTCCTCCAGTCCCAAGGGGCAGTCGGGTGTCGTCCCCCCCCCCCNCAACTTCTACAGCAATACAGCCGGAATGAGATCTGCTGTATGGAAGTACCATGATACAGCTTTAGCTGAAGACACAAGTGACTCAGAACTAAACGTGGTTAGCTCATCTGCTCCTTCCCTTCTCTTGGGAAATTGAAATCCCAGGTAGAAAACAAGGATACTGTGAACAAGGAGGGAGGACTGGAGGCATTTCTGGAGCAGGTGGGCTGTTTGGGTTCTATACAGACTTAACCATGCCATTTCCCTGTGCAGAGAAGCTTGAGCAGACACTCAAAGGCTTGAAGACTTTTCTCCTTCTCGGCATTGCTGTGTCTCCCCTTTGGTGTGTCTCTGTGGGAAATCTGCATAGCTTAACTTAAAATTCAAGGTACCAGCCAAGGGAAAAAATGAGTTGTAGATATCAATACCCATTGATACGTACATCTTAAAAACCAAGACAACCAAACTGGCATCAAAGGACAGACAGTTCTTTTTCCTACCCCAGGTCATTTGCAGGATACACTTGAGTGTATTAGAAGTAAGAGCTCTGAAGACACCACCACCTTTCACTGTCATCTGCTGGTACAAACACCTCTGAAGCAGCACACTTATTGAAAGCAACTTGCAGTCAGATTTTCCTCCCTTGAAGGAATGCTGCCAAGCAGCTGGCACTTTTCAGACACAAATCGTTACTGCCAGACCAACACAGACTTACACATTGGCATATGTTGATGGGTTTGTTTTCTATTTAACTGAAAATAGGGTTTTGTTATTTCAGAGTATTTCTCCACACCAGGTAAGTATTTCAGCAGAGAAATACAGGAGCAAATAGACTAACTGGGAACAATAAAAGTGTCTCCAGGTCTAGGCAGAGAGGACAGCACAAGGGAAAGGAGGTGGAAGAGCTTCATAAGGGAGTCTCTGGCCTATCTGGAACACTGAGAGTTGAGGTATGCCTGCCAAAACAACTATTTCCTCCACCCCTTTTGACTCTATGCTGTATTAGCAATAAAATTGTTGCCCTTTTTACTGAGAGAGATAATCCATACTGATACTGTGCTGCTACTTTTAAAAGGCCCCATACAAATACACATACTCATAAACATGTACCCTGGTTATCTCTGCCTTCCACAGTGATATGTGCACATCATTTCCTCACACCAAGTTTGCTCACCAGCAAATCAGTCCCTTAACTTCATGAAGCCATTGTAAATTTGACTTCCTATTTGGCACCCCTGCCTTCAAGAAGGGCAGTACAGCCATGGTCTGTCACTAGCTTTTTCACTGCAGCCTATGCAGCAGTGCTAGTTGTCTCCTGACTGCATGGTGTCAACACTGGAAGGGCTCAAAGGGAGAAAGCAGCAGAGAGTGAATTTGGATGGGATACAGGGCCCCCCTTTCAGAGTCCAGCCACAGTGCATTTGCACATTAACATGCTGCATGCTCAGCAGCTGGCTGGTACCCTGATTAACAAAACACCCGCACTCTCCCACTCCCCGGCTCTTACATAGCGGGTCCTGGTGCACTCCATTCACGCTGCTACAACAGGAGCTCTGCTTGTAACTGGACACCCTGAAAACAGCACACTGGCCCATGAAGGTATCCATACAGTCCCAGGTGATTCAGGTGTTGTTTGAGGGCTGTAGTGAATTGGCCTGATGACAAAAATCAGGGCTGCAGCTTTGCGGTCACTCCTTCCCATGGAACGGCAGCACACATGTCCTAACCAAGACTGTTGTTGTGTGATGAGGCAACGTGTGGTAGATCTGGGGTGAACTGTGCTCTCAAAGGCTGTGCCAGGGACAGGACTACCTGTGCTCTTGCACATAAAGAGCACAACTGAACCCTAATCTGCTACAGTGAGCTGGAGAAAAGGCTCCTTGTCACAGGCCACAAACACACAGGGCCATGCAGGTAAGTAAATAACCTGAAGTCCTGGGGGGCTGACATTCTTCAGGGCAGTGACAGAGACCGCCCTGGCTTGCCTCAGTTCAGTGTGCTTAGCCAACAGTCTGCCATGCTTGTTGCACCTTGATCAGCCGGAACCACACTGAGCTATCACATCTCATTTTACCTGTACAGCTACAAGCACAGGCTTCCCACCAAGACACGACTCTCACAGAATCAAATTTTGCCAGATAAAGGTGAAAGTGATCTTTAGGGCTACACGCTGATGGCAGGAATGTTCTGATAAAAGATGAGGGTTAGCCTTCCAATAATGAAAAACTGACACAAAATTATTGGAACTTTACATTATCAATGTCAAATGCACACCACATTTAAAAGCCTGACCTCATGAATGGACTTCATATTACTTTGATGCTGAAAGCATCACTGGCACTGAACATCATGAAGAAGTTAGTAAGTCAAACACATCAGAGGCTGGAAGCCTGCAAAAGAGCAGGTGAGGTTTAGAGATAGAATAGAATCGTAGGGGTTGGAAGGGACCTCGAGAGCTCATGGGGTCCAACCCCCCTGCCAAAGCAGCTCCCCAGCTCATACTGCACAGGTCGGCGTCCAGATGGGTCTTGAATATCTCCAGAGAAGGAGACTCCACACCCCCCTGGGCAGCCTGTCCCAGGGCTCCCTCACCCTCACTGGGGAAAAGTTCTTCCCCATGTTGGTGCAGAACTTCCTGTGCTCCAACTTGCAGCCATTACCCCTTGTCCTGTCTCCAGAGACCACTGAAAAGGGGCTGCCCATTTCCCCCTGCATCCCATACTTATGATATTTATAGACATTAATAAGGTTCCCCCTTAGTCTTCTTTTCTCCAGGCTGAACAGTCCCAGCTCACCCAGCCTTTCCTCGTAGGGGAGATGCTCCAAGTCCCTAATCATCTTCGTAGCCTCCTCTGGACTCTCTCCAGGAGGTCCCTGTCTTTTTTTATACCAGGGAGCCCCGAACTGGACACAATAATCCAGGTGGGGCCTGACCAAGGGGGAGTAGAGGGGGAGGATCACCTCCTTCGACCTGCTGCCCACACTCCTCCTGATGCACCCCAGGATCCCATTGGGTCTCTTAGCCACCAGGGCACACTGCTGGCTCATGGCCAACCTGTCATCCACCAGGACCCCCAGGTCCACAGAGCTCTTCTCCAGCAGGTCATCCCCCAGCCTGTACTGATACAAGCAGTTATTCCTTCCCAAATGCAAGACTCTACACTTGCTTTTTAGAGACCCTGTTGCTGTAGAGGAGGTTCATGGTGACTATGTATTTTTAATTTTGCATACAACCTTGATATCACCATCTTAAAAAAGGCCTAATGCAGCAAGAAAAGACACTGAGAAGGCCAACACAGATAACCTTTGACTTGGAAAGACACAAGGGAGGGTATGACAGTACCTGTGTATAAAACCACATACAGAGAAAGCACTAGGGTGCAATCATTTTCCCAAGCATCCCTTCCCAGCTGCTATCAGATAGGTCATGGGCTGAATGGAATTAGTCTGATCGAACATGACAGTCCTGATGATCAGATGAGTAATTTCTCATATACGCTTTTCCTTTCTCATCATTGCCACATTTACCACAGACCATGGAATTTTATTACTTTTTTAAAAGAAAATAAAATAACTGAAGCTGAACAGACATATTGGCATATGAACAAAGCAGTTCGTGGACCTCAAAGGCAACGCTGGTTCCATGTGGAGCCATACCAGAGAGTTACACACCTTTCCTTCGTTTAGTCCTTGGTAAATGTAGAAGGAAAACCTTTGCAGGTTACCTCTTTAAGGCAACACCTGAGCAAAAGTCTTTACCTGCTATTAAGGTCAGAGTAGCACTTCTACACCTATGCCTGCCTTTATGTTCCTCTCAGTTGCCTCCTGTTCTCCTATTCTCCAATAACTATCTAATCTCCCTTGTTTAAAAGGCAAGATTCAGCAGAGTCACTGTGATCACACAGTACTGCTCATCATACCCCTATGAGAAGAATGAGAAAGACACTCCAGCTGTGATGCTCAACTTCTGCTCTTCCTTTAAGACTGTCCTGTGAAACTGCAAAACTCATTTATGAAACAGCACCAGTCTTCAAAGCTGAAGTATCATCACCCAAAGAGACAGATGAAGAGATGCTCAGGCACTAAAACTGACTGTGTTTAACAAACAAAAAAATAAATCATTGTTAATATTTTCAAAACAGTTTGTTGATCACACGCCTCTTTCTAATAAATATTAGGATCTTAACAGAGCAAAGGGGAACAGCACAAAATGGGGAAAGAACATTTGTTTACTAAGAGGAGTACAAAAAGACAGTCAGTGGCAGTCTGTGCAATCTCGACTTTACAAAACATGGTGGGGTGCACAGCAGAGATTTTACTGAACTGTGGAAAATTAATTTCATTTCCCAAACTGACAGATAAACATGAGCTTTCAAGATGTGTATTACTGTACCATAAATACAAGCACTGTAAGAACAAGAAATTTTAAACAGTTCAGCTAGCAGGATAAGTTCATTCTGAGAATAAGTTTGTTCTCTCAACCGTATGAGATGCCTTGACAGACTGTCATTTATGAGCACTGGTCTTCTTGTAGGAAAGGGCAAATTTCAAATCCTTTTGCCCTTCTGGGGTTGAGTAGATGTGAGCTCCATCCCAGTGTGGTGAAGCATGAACTCTCCAAACTGCATTGCCCTTTGTTTTTACCTTTTTTAGTTGTTGGTGAATTAAGAACTACCCATGAGAACCATCAATATGGACTCCGACTGTTAAAATCTACGTTGTCTCTTGCAGCCTCAGGGACAAACCACAGGCCTTTGGCCCAAACGACAGTTAAGGCTGTTTCTTTGCCTTAGCCATCACTCTTTGCCCAGACCCTAACTACAAATGAACAGTGAGATCTTAAGTGTTATAACTTACACCAAACACTGAACATTTTGCTTTTTCCTTTAGTATGTTTACAGAGGCTCATATAACTTCAATATTAGGGCACCAAAACAATTAAACTAAAGAAGGTATAAAAAAGTGTGATCGCTGGCCTAGGTTCAGACTGTAGGCAATGAAAAATACATAGATAGTGATGGATCCCAAGCCTGATTTATACATAGCCAAAGACAAGACATGGGCCCATCTGCAGACCTAGATAAACTGAGGTGCTGTGACAGAAGCATCTAGTGATGACGCTGCATTTGTTTGCAGTACACTATTCCAGACTCCCAGTTACACTGTCCCAGGCATTAGCTACAGTTATGGTTTCCCACAGCAACAAGGTGTATGGGACTAATTGTTCAGGAAAAAACGCTTATGTTTTATAAGAATGAATGAATAAACATTTTTATTAAGTGAAGAACACATCATTTGAAGTACCATACCAGGACAGTCCCAGGTACCAACACCATAGAAGTGCTAGGAGGCTATACCAAGAGTGTATGTCATCAAGAGCTAACAACCTTAACATTAACCATTATTTTTCTAAGTGCCAAGCACTGTGTAGTATGTTAATGTAGCCTATACACACACCAACAAGCAGAGGGAACCAACTGGAGCTTTCTAAAGGGAGCACAAACAGCAACATGTCAAACACCTACTCACTTCTTAGCCAAAACCAAACACACATTAGTATATATCTTTATCTGATGCACAGTTCTCCCTCTGTCCTGGGTGACCACTTTGGGCTCCCTGCACAGCAGGCTACAAAAGGCTCGGTTTACTACTAACCACTGGACCAGTACCTTCTAACCTGCAGGTACACAGAGTCTTTTAATTTCAGTGTCAGTTCAAGCCAAAAATCCTATAATGAAGACAAGTTTGTAGTGTCAATACCTATTAATACCACAAGGCTACAGAATACACTGAGCTGCAATTTAATCTCTCCCTTTTAGGGTACATACTTCCTTTGTAACAAGAGTAAGGCCAAAGAGGAGGAACCTGCAGCTACTCCTACAGATCAGGCATCTACAACCATATATTATTTTATTAACACCATCTCCTTTCAGAAAAATCAACACAGTGCTATCAGAATATTTATGTCACCAGCTCTACTGAATATCAAATAAAGTACCAGATTACACTCATACAGTGCTAGCCACTGTCTTTTCAAGAGAGACTTAGCAGTATGGTTTCCCATGGTCTGTTGAAGAAGATTCTCTCCCTTGCTCTTTTGGGCTACAGAGAAGCCATGACCCCAGTAAACTATCTCACTCAAGGAGGAATTTTGCTGATTGACACCAATATCTCATGCAATGTTAAGTTTGTCTACTTACCCCTACCCCTGCAGCAAGCCTCAAGTATCTCCTCTTCTCCACCATAGAAAGGAAATAAAAACCACCTAAATTATTATCAAAGTGTAAATCATGTTTTCTTTAAGAGAGGATCAGAGGATCTGCTAAGGAAAGAGCATGAAATGTGAGTGACCTGAGACCAGCAGCAATCAGAGAGAAGCTCAAGGGCAGCTGGGCTGGAGGTGGGGAGGGGATGGCCCCAGCTGACACTTATTTACAACATTTGATAATCCCCTAACAAGGACAATTTTAACCCCCAAGTGCACACACAGAGGTGCTGCCAACAGAAGAGATGCAATCACCTAGAAGAAAATAAAAAAACCCAAACCACACAGTATAACTTTTTATATGTGAATACCTGTCAGCCTTTGGCACCTGATCATTAGTACCAGTACTCAGTATAAAGGTAAAATATTTGGCAGTTTGAAAATTGTGCTCCCATGTAATTACTATGCTGCATTCTCTATATTCAACAAGACTATGCAAAGACCTGCATGGTAATTTCTGATAAAAAGACAGGCAACTCCTCAAGCCACTACTTCCCGCTACTATGACAACACAGGAAGAACAAAGATGATTGCTTTCTTTCTACCACTACCCTAAAATTAAGCCTTTCCCCACTGACACTCATTTGGCTAACACCTCTGATTTGATGAGCATATTGAAGTAAGTCTTTTTTAGTCCCTCTTTAATCATCTCAGAGACTGCTGGAGTAAAATTGAAGTCAGACAAATGGTCAATGATGAGCTGGCTTTAAAGAAAATGCTTTGTAGAAGAATCACATTATAAATTTCACATCAGAACTCAGTGTTTTTAAACACTTTCATTTTATTTTCTTTCTTAGCCCAAGCAAGAAAATGCTGCCTTAGCCAAGGATCAATTGCTTTGTATTTAGCCTTCTTTACTCCACACTCATTCTTCCCATAATTCATGTCATAAAATCTCAGCTGTAAACTTAAAGTCTTTGCTAACCTTACAGTTCTTGATGTACTTGGTAAAAAATGCACATGCTTCTTTATTATATGCACAACCATTATCCCTCTGCAGTCTTTAAACCCACATTTATGAATTAATGAGTTGCAACATAAATCTAAGCATTTTGGGCTTCTGCCCAATGTAGAAGATAATGCTGAACATACAGTTGTTGAGCTCTATTAAAGGTGACATGCTGTTAGTGCTCGCAGGTATCATATCATTTAATCTGTTTGACCAAAGCATGTTCTCCAGCCACCAGCTTGTTGTCCAGTTCAGCAGCATCAGCTCCATATGCTGGGTCTGACTGAATCAGAGAGAGGATGATTACAAGAGCATCTAGAAGCACTACACTGTGTGAATGAAATAGGACATGAGGGGGTATCAACAAAGAAAAGAAACAAATATTCGAGTCAATCATTCTAAGAACAAGAAGCTGTTCAGCCTAAGACCTTCAAACATCTAGTTAGGTATTACTTTTTTCATTCAGAGGAAACAAAAGGATGTCTTGTAGTTCTTCTGGCACAAGAGGTAGAAATTTTGTAAAAGAAATAAAAAAAGGAAAAGGAAAACACCCACAGGTATCAGTGCATTCTCAGAGTACACAACAATAACACCTACATTGAATAAAGAATTATTAATTTTCAAGGACCACATTAAGTTTCAGCAATGCTAAAAATTGTGTTCAAGGTAGCTGCAGAGAAGACATTAGGAAAATTCATAACTTGATCTGAAATGGAAGTGGTTGTGATAAAGTCAGAATAAGTGTAAATGCATTTCATCACTGTAAGGAATCACTTAAGGAATCTTTCTTTAAACACTCTGAAATACCCCAGAGTATAAAAAACACACGTTTCTACTAAAAATTCAAAACATACTTTGTTAAGGCCCAGTGAAATACAGGCTTTTAAAGAGATTTCAAATAAATGATTCTCCCTTTCATGAAGCACTTTAGTGATCTTACAGTATAACTGCTATCCAATTCTTTACAGCAGACAGTCTGGATCAAAAGTTATCAGGCATGCTGCACAGGGCACACACGGGGGGGGGGGTGTGTGTGTGTGTGTGTGTGGGGGGGTGTGTGTGTGTGTGTGTGTGTGTGTGTGTGTGTGTAACACATTCACAGTTACAAGCAGAAGACTATGCAATGTACACACACTTCACTGCTCCTCTGCACCAGTGTCTTCCATTCCATGCTCCACACTAGAGCTCTCTGCTTGTGCAAAGTGACCCGTTCCAGCAGAGGCTCCGACAGCTTTCTGTTCTAGCAGACTCCCATAAGGGGTACCAATGACTTTCATATTAAGTCAGTTTGCATCTTCCTTTTCTAACCTAGTATGCAGTTCCTTTGTCCTGCAAAACTATGTCGTTGCCTACCTCCTCAAAAGAGAACTACCCAGACACAGAGAAAATGAAGTGAAAGAACCCACCCTGGACATTTTAATTGGTATTACTTTATTCAGCCTTACTTTCCTGTTTCGATCCACAAGGCAGATCACAGAGACTCTCAGCTCTCTGCAGACCTGTGAAGAATTCAGGTGGAAATATGCATATGCTGAGGGAAGGGGGAAAACAGAGCAAGCCAGAAAGAGAAACAAAGAACTGCAGAAACACTGTAATCTTCAATCCCAGTATGCAAATACTTTTCCTCTAGACTGTTGTTTTTTCACCAACTTGCATACTTGCACATTTAAAACCAAAGAGAACTTGGAATTGTAGTCACTGCATCAAGAACAGAAAAAGCCACCCTTCTGATCAAAAAAAGATTTAATGTTTATTCCATTTGTAAACTGCTCAAGATTGGCCTAATGTCTTTATCTGTTTCTGTTCCCTTTACAGGCCCTAGTATTACCCTTCTATGTCAAAAGCAATAAAAAGGCCTCTCAAACAATAACAAAAAATCCTCTTACAGTATATAAATGCTGCACCAAAAAGCTTCTCAATAAGAACTCAAGTATCATCCCACAAAATATCATCATAGTACCAATGGTAATATAGTTTTACTTTCTATTTTGTCTCTGTGGTTCCAGGTAGTATTTTCTGACTATACAGAGAAAATGCAAAGGTCTGAGGAGGCAGAAGGGGTTTTTCTTGGGGGTTCTGACTTTTTTGGGCTTGGTTTTGTTTAACCACTACCAGTCTTGCAAGCCTCAATCTGTTTCCTTCCTCCCAGATGCCTACAACATGAGAAGCCCTGCTATTTTCTTAGTTAGAACTCACCTAGAAATCAGTGGCTGTGGGGTTATTTAAAAAAAAAAAAAAAGGAAAAAGGAAATAGATGGAGTTATTAGAAAGGCTTTCAGCTCTTGGAGCTGCTTCATGCTGAGAAGTTAGAGGTAAATGAAACAGTAAGAAAACCAATACGGTCACTGTCTTCTACTGACACTTCCTTTTGAGACAGATAGTGCAATTCACTCCCCTAAGGAAAGATACTACAGAATCTCCCCAGGCTCTTGCACAGTGAACAGAACATGAACACAGTTTATGTGAATCTAAATGCAGAGCAGGCTAGCACAGCCATGACAGTCCAGTTACTATAACCCAAATAAAACAAAGGTACAATCATAAAGAGGCACCTCTGATATACCAGACTGCAAGTCCAGCTCGAGCTGGCTGACTTGGGATAGGGGAAGTTATGGGGGGACAAAAAGAAAGGAGAGGGGAAAAAAAAAAAAAGAGCAAGAAAAAAAGAACTTCAACTTCAGCAGAAATAATGTAGTTTTAATGGACCATGGAATATCAGGTACCCTCTAAGAAGATGACCTTTTCTCCAGTACTGAAATAACAAAGCCATAGAACACAAGTGGTGATAAACCAACTTCAACTTTACAAAATCAATTTATGTGAGAATAAAAGAACAAAAGACATGACCTTTTCTTTACTATTAAATAAACCAAATCCATTCTACTGAAGTCTTCTTTTTGAACGTAAGTTATTGCCTGACCTTTCCTATTCCACTGCAGGATGCAAAGTGATTGGGCAAGCATTTAAGCTCTTCTGTTCTTCCTAAATCAGAGTTTTATGTCACCACAGAGAGGAAAATGCACACACCTTCCGAAGCCTCAACAATAGAGCTTCTGTAGGTACCACCAGAGATCTGTAACATCTCTCTCAAAGTTGGGCTGAAGACCATGCAGGCTAGCAAGCCACAAAAGCTGGTGCTGAAATAGGAGTGGGTATTTGCACTAGGGTAGAGCCCTGAACCTCCTCAGCATCCTTCAGCACAGAGCTATCAGCTCATGGCCTGTACAATGAAGATGATTAGAAGTAAGATGTGTCTGTGGGCTATTATATGTAATGCCAACACTGAGATCTCTGACCTAAAACTGACACCATTCTGCATGCTGTTCTCAAGGAATGGGAAGCACAAAATCTGTTTCCTGAAATGATCCTTTTCTGAGGTATTAACATGAGATGAGGTCTTGGTCATTTACTGGATTGTATAAACAGAATTCAATGAAACCAAAATAAAACATAAACGAATGATAATTATGTAACTAATGTAATGATAGTTCAAACATCATTTTGCCTGTATTTTTTCTCTTGTGGGGGCAGTGCCCAAGAAGTAATTCAACAGATGGATGTTGCTGACTGGCATAACTGCAAAGGAGGTTTATTCATAGAAAACAGAAATGTTTCATTGTTTCCAATCCTTCTAATCCCAAGAGAGTTATCTGTGGGCAAGGTACTTTATGTCAAAACCCACATATGCATATGCACTTGTGTATGTGGAAATATATAAAAACATCTTCTTGAAGTCACTCAACTGCCATCCACCATTCTGATAAACAGTTGTCAATAAGGTCTTGCTTAGGCACCATTCCCATGGTTTAATGGAGGATGACTTACAGTTCCAGTAATCCTGACTGACTGGAAATAAAGAATAATTTTCTGTCAGAGGGTCAAATCCCTTTATTGTGAGATCCACATGCAGAGAAATATCTTCCTCACCTCTGGAAGGAGATTAGTTTATTACAGTCGGGATCATCATCTTCATCTCTGTTTGGGTTTCTGTCCTCCTGTTTTCTTTTTTATCTCTGAAAAAAATTGCCAGTGTCATGAAGCAGAACCAGTCTGAGGACTCCTAGGGGCAGGACAACAGTTGTGCACAACAAAGCAGGCTCTCTGAAAAGATCAAGAACTCTTTGAGATCAGGAAAAGTGGACAGGAGAACAGCAGGACAGGGAACTGTATCTCCTAGCTATAAAATAATAGTGCTCAAAACCCAGAATCTGAAAATACATGCTCCCATAATGTATAGAAAGGACAGTCTTTTGCCAAAAACAGTAGAGAAGGTGGAAGGAATAAATCCAATAAATGCTGGTATACTTACAGCTGAAACAAACAGCACTGCTAATTTCAGGGCCCTCCTATCTATTGCTTCTAAGAGCTATGAGACCCCTGAACAAAAGTCACAGGGTACTGTGAAAGGATGCGCTAACTGATAAAGCATTCTTTCTGGATGAAGAAGAATAAGGTTGCCATAGCAACCCAGAATGAATTCAGCACATCACCTGCACATAGTTTATCTGCTAGGGCTCTCTTTAAAGTTGAGGGTTTGCCTCCTTCTTGCTGGAGATCCCTGAAAATTATACAAAGGTTTTACAAACAAGGATTGCACGGGAAATGGATGGTATGTCTGCATCCAGCAGATCAAAGACTGCTCAAAGGTACAATTATCTATGCAGGAGGAAGGCAAGGTATTTTTCTTGATGTAAGTTTTCAAATGGCTGTAGACAGTGAAAAATCTGATGCATGCAAGGGACAAGTAAGGTCTGGCAGTTTTCTGTGACATGCCAGAGGTCTCTACCCCTTTTTGCTAATGAAGCCTAACACTTGGATTTCCTGACCTACTAGATTAGTTTCCTTCTTCACAGAGTAAGGGCAAAGCAAAGAACCAAATATCAGAATCAAAGAAGTTGGAGGAACGTGACTTGTTTAGAGGAGATGACAAGCATGATGAAAAGGGAGATGCAAAACCATTTTTGAAGTATGCAGAAACACAGGAGAAAATGTTGGAAAGAAATAAAATTCAAGTCAGCTTCACGTCAAAGCATAACAGAAAACATAAGGTCCACTCAGAGCAGCATAAGCATGTCTCTAAAGGCAAAATTCAAAAGTTTCTGGTTTATACACACTACACCTCTGTAAAATGTGTGAAACTCTTGTGTGTCAAAAGGCTCTTTCAGATGATCAAACCCTGGAATCCGCAAATCACTTCAAATAAAAGAAAAAAATTAGCACGATGTTTCCTGAACACAAAGCAAGGCTGCGTGGACACAAACCACAGCTGCTTAGTAGCTCAGACCTTAAGTGTCATCTTAAGGAGTTCAACACAAGTAAGGTATTGTTTCAAGTGACATGGACCAGAACCTGGGCATTCCAATTAAAGGGGTAAAATGTTCAACACTCCTTTGATTATTTCCACAGCCCATTTGTAGACATAACCGACCCGTGTAGGAAGGTCCTGGGCAAAAGGTTAAATACCTTTGCTCCCTGCCACTTGAGGAACCTTCAGTTTGGCATCCCTGTTTAAACAACATCAGCTTCCACAGAAATACACTGATAGAATACAACACATGGCTAATTTCCAGGCACAGAGCTTGAAACATGTGATTGTGTAAGATACAACAGCAAGCAGTGCTATTACACCAACTTCTAGCATTGCCAACCCAAGCAGGTTAGAACCAAACAGATTCATATGGGTGCCTCAAATGAAAAGTAAATTACACAGTAAACTTGCATTTGCCACAAAAGCTATCTATAGAAAAAGCAGAGAATCAATCAAAATCAAAAAGCTTAATTAAAATTCACAAAAAGATTCATGGGAGAGAGAGCTGATCTTGTCTGAGGACCAAGGGATGAATGTGGCAACTCTGAATGTCCCTTCCAGTCCTGTTTTATATTAATTTCCACTAATCTCTCTCCTTTTCAGACACTCATTTGCACAAAGTCCATTCTAGGCTTAGGATTTTTTTTTCTTCTAATACAGCTGTCGATACACCACATTTTTGTTTCCTTACTCATCTCCAGTGAGCATTGTTCTGTAAGCAAGGGTGGGCATTTGCAAAGAATGTCTTTCAGTCAATAGCTGGCAACAGCAGCAGAGCACAGCAGAGAAAAACCTTAACTCAAGCAGCAACAGGGTCATTTTACTCAGCACCAAAATAGTAGATGTTACTTCTTAGAGAGCTATATTTTTAACCAAGTAGATAAAACTTATCCATATTACAGTTTCAAGATATAAAAGTAATGTCCTTTCTAAACAGCCTATTATGATGCATAGCTCAGTATTAACACAGAAACCCCCAGTCAGTTGGTCTCTAATGGCCACAACAGACTGCCAACTCAGCTGTATTTTGATACTAATTATCTTCCACAGAATGCAGAGGCATACAAATTAACATTCTTCACAACTACAATACAATTCTCTTCCCAGCAACTGATTAAGCACCACAGGTATAGCAGGGATCTACATATAAAGTCAAGATCCACACCAGGGAAGACATTAAATGCTATCGAATTCATCTTAAATAAGCATTTTATGAATTAATTCACTTCCAAAGATTATATTGTCTTAATTTTAGTTTCACAACTTAAGGACATGAAAAATATCAGAAAAGAAACTGACTTATTTGGAATCTGTGGAAAAAATTGCACTCAATTCACTGAAGTGTTCAGTATTTCTAGTGAAGTGAAAAAAAAAAATTAGCAGAAATAACTATTTCAATGGCACAAGCAGGTTTTCAGGAAAATATGGGCAATCATAAATCTTGCAACCTTAAAACTAAGTTTAGTTTTTGGATCCCAAAATTAGGGATCTAAGTTGATCTAGTAGAACTTTCTACCAGCTTTCACTGATGTGAAAAAAAAACCAACCAAGCAAAACAACCAAAACAATAATTCAGAGCACGTTTGCCTGGTTTCTCCCATTTTGCCAAATCCCACAGATCCCCTGCTCCCCACAGGTCAGAAGTGAAGATTTTGTAAATTTTGTAAATTTTATTCTTCCTAAAACAACAATTAAAAAAACCCCAAAACCCTTATAAACTAGTAACAGTACCAAGATTTGATATGCACATTGTTTTATTATGCCCTTCTACTGTATCTAAATATGCTAAAAATGTGTATTTATAGAGATGTTTTCTTCAGAGACAGAACAATTACTGTTTGTACATGCACACACTTCTGTCTTTCACAAATACAACCTTAAGCCAAAGCATTCAAGCATAGCATGCCTTTTGATTATAAATGTGTCAAGAAAACCCAAACACCACGGTGGTAGCAACATGCTACCTATTGTAATGCCATCAAACATGACATTTATTTTAAGGAGACAAAAATATAATACACACAAAGCAAAAAACTTTTTCTCTTATCCAGAATATGCATTCATCATCAAATACTTTGGAATTAGTATACAGAACTCAAAGACAGTTGGCACCTCCCAGGTGAATTAAAATGCAGCTGCTCAGGATAACTCACATTTGAGTTAGATCTTCCTTCTAACACAGTAATTTAAAGAACAATGCATTAAGCACTGATACTCCTGAAAAGGCTTATAAAACAATTTAGACAATGACAGTGAAGTCATTCTCTCACAAAACAAAACCTGAACTTCAATTCAAATCATACAGTACTTGAGCAACATACAAAGTTTGTACTTGGTATTAGATCAAACAACTGAGTTCATACAATGAACAGGGTAACAGTTCCACCAAAAGCCCTTCAACCTGGTGTAAATATGACTGTTACCTTTGATTGCACTACCTGTAAATGTTAAGAAAGCAACTGGTTACCTATTTCTGTATCAGCAGGATTCTTCTACTCAAGGACCAACTTTTAGGTATTTTGTAGAAAGGCAATTCATAAAGAATGCAGAAAGGAGCTGTGAATATTCAAGCCCAAAGATATGAAAACTAATGAATCCTTTTTGACATTTCTATAGCTACTACCAAACTCATGGAACTATGGCCAGAAAATCAGTAATTTTAAACCACCTATTTTAATCATAAACAACTCTGAGATTCCAGAAAAACACACTTTTCTTGAATGACTACACTTTGGATACTATCTATAGCCAGTTAAATTGTAAGAGGATTGAAGAAAAACTCCAAAATTTTCCCAGAAAGATGCCATAGGTGACAGGATGATAGGTAGGTTTACTGTGATGGAAAAGATATGGGGACTTTTGATTCAGCAGCCCAAGCTCCTATATCCAGCGGAACAGGCATGAATTGTCCCAGTCTTTTAGACAGAACTCACCCCAAAAAGCTTTCTCATCAGATGCCTAGGTTTGGCAAGGCTTCCTAGTGGCAGCTCCCATCTGTTTGCCTCAGAGGACTTTGCTAGCTGGCATTTCATTAGTGCTAAAGAATTAGAACTGTATTAGGTGATCAGTTTCAAGACAATACTCCTGGAAAAGGTCAATACTATTTAAACAAAGATTCACCTCATACATGGAATGGCACTGAAAGTGCTTCTTACTGGATGGACAGAACAGCAAAGAACAGCATCAACTTCCTGTCACTGCTGGAAGTGGACAGACAGTAACAGAACAAAGCAACATAACCACATCAGATCTTTTTTACATGGCAAAACTCAGGAAGAGGAAACAGAATAAGAAGACATTTAAGTGTTAGATTGTTAAATGCTGTGAGAGACTACAGCTCCAGTTTCCTTTTAACAGGAAAAAGGACTGCTAACATTTCCTGCAAAACACCCAGCCCCTTCTTGTGCGTATGCTTACGACAAATATGCAGAACAGGCTAAGTACTAACTTTTTCTTTAATTCACAGAAGTTGAAGTCTTTCTTACCATAACTGCTCTGGTGGGACTATGGCACCCCTATTTATGTTTACATAGACAAAAGTCACTTAACCATGAGAAGCTAAACTCAAGTAAACTAGACATTAATTCAGGCAAAGTGCATATACTGACTTCCTCATGCAGGTTAGCTTTCCATTAGTGTTGACTTCACCTCCTAGCATCTCTGCTGTGGACAGAAAAGACAGACTCATGTAGATTCTGAAGTCAAATGTGTTTTCCAGTCAAACCCAGCCAGATTTAGCTGTATTCCTAACCATAACGTAAAATGTCAGGAGAAAAGTGATTCAACATTTATTTTCAAATTTACACAGTTAAAACATCTCTTCCTATCTTGTGAAAAGTAAAAAAAATCTGAAACTTTTACAGTTTCTTTAGTGAACATCTGTAATCTCATGCTATTTCAATTTGCAAAACTCCTGTCTTGCTTCATTAACACCTTCTGATGTGTTTCTGTGGAGTCTACTCCAAAATGAACCATAGAAATAGGCAAAACTAGTGTCAAAAGGTGTCTTCACTTCTGTAATGTTGTCTGGCCAAAGTCTGAAGATGTTGTTCTATTAACTTTTAACTGCAGGTGAGGATTAAATTTACTCAAAGGAAACACAGTACAACATAGCATGTCACATGCCACATCATACAGAACAATCAAACTCCAATACAAATGCAAGGAATACTTCCATATGAGACTTAAGAAAAAGTGCTTCAACTTCACCATGTAGCTGACTTGTACATACTTAGTTTTGAATCGTTATTAATAAATAAGATTTCTCCAGATTACTTATCACTGACCCTCAATACCCTCCAATTCCCTGGGGAAAAGAAAGTAAGAAAAACTTTCTAACCTATACGGAGGACGAGTGTGATCTATTAGCACACAGTGAATGAATCTACAGCCAAATCTGACTTATCAGTGGGGGGGCTTAGTCAGTTTATGTGTGAATGATGTCCAGATGTGGACACCTAAGACACTCCTCCATGCAGAAATAACTAAGATCAAAAGGTTTATTTGGTTGTTTACACAGTGTCAAACCAAAGACTAAGTTCCTAAGTGTAAAATCAATTTTCAACGCTACCAGACTGCAAAATGTCCTCCACCATTCACTGTCCTTTCCAGTCATCAGCACAAGAGACACCCTTTTTGTAAATCATTCTTTCATAGTATTTTACAAAAGGGCATGTCTCCAGCTATCTCCTTTCTCTTGACAGCTCCCCAAAGAGCAAAAAGTCAGGTATTACCATCAATCCACTTATTCTTGGGCTTCAGGCCACCACTGATGAGGCTTGCTCAACAAACCATTACCAGGAAGAAGGAACCAGGGATGCACTGGCTGCGTGGAGCCAGGGATGCACTGGCTGTGTGGGGCCAAACCTGGCCCAGGGAACGTGGCTGCCTTCATCCATTGGAGGCACTAACTGCTTCAAATGGTAGCACAAAATGTTGATGTCAGGCCCCCTAACAAAGGGCTAGCAGCACCTCATTCTTACTATTACTAGGTCTAAATACTATGAGAAAGCCTTTATTAGCAACAAATGATTAACTTTTGATTTCCCGTCTAGAAAAGGATCAGTTTAGGGCAAAGCAAACAGCGTTCAGTCCCGGGGCCCTGGCTGACAGACCGATACCTCTGAGTGGACTCTGCACCGTTCGGTGTTCCAGCGGTGAGACCCAGCCACCGCCTCCGGGTGTTTGGGCGGCTTTTTTGTTATTCTTTTAAGAAAAGAAACGTTTGGAGAACGCAGCTCTGTGCAGCTGCCGGGCTCCAGGCACCCCGTGAGGAGCCGCCTGGCGAAGGCCCGAGCCTTTGTCCCGGGGAAGGCGGCCGGGGCGCGTGAGGCCCCTCCCCTGCACCGCTTCACGTCGCTAAGGGAGTCGGCGACGTCCGGGCCGCCCCGGCTGAGTTTCGGCCAAGGCGCTTCCCCTCTCCCGCCGCAGAGGGAGCGGGAGCCCGGGCCCCGCCTCACGGTACGGGCACGACTGCGGCCACCAACGCCCAGCAGGGGGCGGCCGCAACCGCCGCCGCTGACTGCTACGGCTCGCGGCTGTCGGCACTGGCGACCGCGCGGAGCTAGGGGCACACCCCGCCTCGCCCGCGCGCCGTGACGCACTTCTCCCGCGCCGCAGCGGTGCATGCCGGGGTGGCGGCGGGACCATGGCGAGTGATTTCTATCTGCGGTACTACGTGGGGCACAAGGGCAAGTTCGGCCACGAGTTCCTCGAGTTCGAGTTCCGGCCCGATGGTAAGAGGCGAGGCGGGACCGGGAGGGAGGGAGGGAGCGAGCGAGGGCGGGCGGCGGGACCCGCAGGACCACGTTCTCCGCTCCCGGGAGGATGCGGGGCCGGGGGCCGCGGCGGAGCGGTCCCGCCTGGCGGGGGTTTAACGCCCGCCCTGTCCTCGCCAGGGAAGTTGCGCTACGCCAACAACAGCAACTATAAGAACGACGTGATGATCCGAAAGGAGGTAAGCGAGGGGCGGCCGGCGGTGCACGGCCCCGCACCGGCGCTGTGCCGGCAGCCGGCGGAGCAGAGCGGAGCGCTCTGCGGCGGGCACCGCGCGGGCTGTGTGTTCATGCTGGGATGCCGTTCGTAGGCTTACGTGCATAAGAGCGTGATGGAGGAGCTGAAGAGAATCATCGACGACAGCGAAATCACAAAAGAAGACGATGCCCTGTGGCCTCCTCCTGACAGAGTTGGCCGGCAGGTTGGTGCGCAGTGGCTTTTCTAATTGCTGCTTTATGCCTAATGTGGTTGCCCATTTGGAACGTAAATGAGCCTTTTTTTTCCACATCAGTATTGTTTGTAGCCAAGAGGGAAACAAACATCACTGTAGAGCCTGAACAGCGTCTACGTGGCAGTTTAACTGTGAGAGTTAACATGATTCACAGACCTGCTGCATCCAGCACCCTTGTAACAAAAATGGAAAAGTGTTGTTTCGGTACTTCAGTATTTCTGACATTATTACCATAAAGTGGTAGCTTAACTTCACAGATTCACAGAATTGTAGGGGGTGGAAGGGACCTCAAGAGACCATTGAGCCCAACCCCCCTGCCAAAGCAGGGGCCCTAGGACAGGTCACACAGGTCAGCATCCAGATGGGGCTTGAATGTCTCCAGAGATGGAGACTCCACCCCCCCCCGGGCAGCCTATCCCAGGGCTCCCTCACCCTCACCATGAAAAAGTTCTTCCACACATTGGTGCAGAACTCTCTGTGCTCCAACGTCAGGTCATTGCCCCTTGTCCTGTCTCCACAGACCACTGAAAAGAGTTCCTTCTCTTTCAGGAGCTTGAAATAGTAATTGGTGATGAGCACATCTCCTTTACCACGTCGAAAATTGGTTCACTCATTGATGTAAATCAATCCAAGTAAGTACTCTGCTTTTTTGTGTTGCTGTCAGTTTTATGTAACAATCTGCATTGGAACTTGCTGGTTATTAGGTACTTGGATTTTATATTGTTTCAAAGTACAAATCAGTTCCTGGGGACACAAGCACTCGATTTTCCTGCATAGTATACCAGATGCTTTTAGACTGTGTCATTACATGCGGAGTTTTCAAACTCACTGAGCAGCCACCGTTACTGTGGAACAGCTCAGTCTGAACTCAGCTGTCACTGGCCTGTCCACACCAGTGTCTGGGGGAGAACCAAGACTTCTGTATCTCACCTAAGCTGAGAAGATGGGCTATTGTAGTAAGATCCCTTTGGATTTAGAAAACACTTGTTTTCATGATAAAAATGCACACTTTAAAACTTGCAAACTGGGACTGTAGAATGTTTTATCATTCCATGTGGGTTGAAATAAATCTATTAATGTCTAAGATGACCTCTGAAAAGTCTCCCTATGGGCACTGGGGTCTTTTTTAATAGGTTAGTTCTATGAACTCTCTTAGAACATCAACCTAACTTTTTTTTTTTTCCTCCTTTAGGGATCCAGAAGGCTTGAGAGTGTTCTACTACCTGGTCCAGGATCTTAAGTGTCTAGTGTTCAGTCTTATTGGACTACATTTCAAGATTAAGCCAATTTAAGTCAAACTGAAGTTTATATTGCAGAGGGTGGGTGTGGGGGAGGGAGGGGGAGGGAGGAAATGCTGTTTTAATTCTTTGCGATTTCGGGCTTGAAGCTTTCATGTATGTTAGATTTTTCCTTTTTTTTTTACAAACTCTCAGTGACTGTCTTTAATAAAATAGTGACATCTGTATTTTTAATTTATAAGTTTTGGTGAGAAACTGACTTCCTAACACTTCTTTTATCACTGTACATTCAGGGTATGTTACTTCACTTGTATGAAGCTAATCGTGTAGTGATAGGACAAGGGGTAATGGTTTTAAACTGAAAGGGGGTAGATTTGGCTTAGAGATAAGGAAAAAATCCTTCCCTGTGAGGGCAGGGAGGCTCTGGCACAGGCTGCCCAGAGAAGCTGTGGCTGCCCCTGGATCCCTGGCAGGGATCAAGGCAGGGTTGGATAGCTCACATATGCAAAACAACTGAAGCTCTGATGCTGGATATGATAACCAGTTATAGCAAAGACATACATCAACAACACCCTGCTGCTGCGATTCCCAGTTTGCTTTCAGAGCAGAAGCAGACAACAGACCACCCAGGAGCCATGCACAGGATCTTCACCGGTAGTCCTATCCAGCTTTAGAAAAATGTAAATTAAAAGCAAAGTAGAATGTATTTAGTTAAGCTCTAGACTAGCAGACCTGTTATGCAGAACTGGTTGAGACTGAAAAGGCCCTACCTAACGTGTCTCAGCAGCACTGGGAGAGGCCCGCCGTGGTCCAAGGCGTGCACGGGCCCAGAAGATATTCCCCACCACAGCTCTGCCAAATTGCCCTTGCTTTCTGCAGCACCTCTTTCTGGTTTTCCTAAAACAGTGGTGACTCTGATTGAAACAAAGATTGTTGTTAAATGCCTTTCTAAAAGGTAAAAGCACCTCACCCCCATTCCAGTGCCAGCACCTCCTGCTTTCCCTCCTTGCCCCAAGCACCCTCTGCCTTTCCCTCCTGCACCCCCTCCACACGCCAGCCCCGCTGCCCTACCACCACCATTCTGCTTTCATCCCCAGAACCGGCCGCCCCGCTCCGCTGGGGGACGGCGGGGCAGCGCCTAGGCAGGCCGGCGGGCGCCATCTTAGTCGAGGGCAGCTTCGGCTTCAGTCCTGCAGGGAGCACCGGGAGGCCGCCGCCAGCTTGGCTGAGGGCACCAGCGCAACGCAGCGGAGGGTGGAAAAAGAACACAAGAAATCCGTACTAAAAGGAGTCAGGAGCGGCTTGGAACCCGCAGCTGCTCCCGCGAGAGGCGGGACGGGGCTCAGGGGGGCCAGCAGGGGAGTCCCGAGAGCGCGGCCCCTCCAGCGGCCATGGGGGTAGGTAGGAGCCGCGGCCGGGCCGAACCGAAGCGGGCCGAGCGCAGCCGAGCCGAGCTGAGCTGACGGCCCCTCTCGCTGCCTCTTGCCTTGCAGAGGATCGGGCTGCAGCTGCGCGCCACGCTAGAGAACATCACCCGCCTGCGGGCCGAGGGGGAGGACTTCCGCTGGTACCTCAAGGTGCGGCAGGTTGGGCGGGCTCGGGGCTCCAGCAGCGGGGGTCGGGGGGCAGGCTGTTCTCGGTGTTGGGAACCGGCTGGACTGCCCAGCCGGCACCGGGCGGCGAAGGCCTCCGGTGCTGTCACATCACTCCGCTTGGCATGGGCTCTTTTCCACACAGTGCAAGCAGGCTGCTCCAGGAGCAAGGAATGCGTGCGGTGTGAGCATGTATGCTTACACTGTCCTAAGGAACCTGCTGTGGCAGGGGGCTGGACCCGATGATCTCCTGAGGTCCCTTCCAACCCCTACAGCTCTGTGATACATTAGTACAGGCGTTGTATTACAGATTAGTCTGGCATAAGGAAAAGTTGTAAACTCAAGTGCTGGCCAGTGCCTCCGAGGGTGAGGGGGCTGGTAATCTGGTACGTGTGGGCAGGTAGCCCAGGTAAGCAGGGAGATGTGCTATTCCCCTGTTTTATTCCGTGGCCGTGCTTTGCAACATGTTTTCCATCCAAGACGCCAAAGGGCAGACCCTCTGCGGCAGGTATACCTGCCCTGTCAAGCCAGCTCACGGGCCTGTGGGGACAGATGGCAACAGATACCTGCCTCTGGCTCCTCTCAGCAGTGACACAGTGGGGAGCATGAATCCGGGGGGCTCGCATCGGCTCCTTCAGCTTTTTAATCCCTGATTACTGAGAGTTTTAAGTGCTCTGATTTATGTTTTTCAGCTGAAATGTGGGAACTGTGGTGAAGTTTCTGACAAATGGCAGTATCTGCGATTGATGGTAGGTTTTCCTGTTGTGACCTGCAGCAGAACAAAAAAGAGACAATGAGAAAACAAACCTGCCTCTTAGACACAAGGGGTACTAGGGACAGATGAGATAGTATTTGAATAGCTACAAGCATTCAGGAAATGCTGTCATATTCCATATTATTAAAAAAAAATTGAGACTGTAATTGATGTAAGCCATGGGAACGGTGACTTGGTGATGAAGTATTTACATCTGATTTGAAAAGCCACTTTTCTGTAAAAATAGAATTTGAAAACTAATTTTGAAGTGATAGCAGAATAAGGTTGTGCCTGTACCTATTTTTCTGATGCTCATGGCATTGTTTTGGAGAAGTTTAGGCAACTCCAGGTGAGTTATGCATGTTAAATTAGCATTTGGAAACTGAACAAGCAGGATAAAACCTGTCCAGGATAAGAGAAGGTTCTGTTCTTAAGAATAGTCATCCTTTTTTGTTGCATATTATGTAATGGTAAGAATCTATTTTGATGAATTAATTTAACATGCCTGTATGGACAAGACATAACTATCCATTATTCACTATTAAGTCTAGAACAAACTTAGTGTTTGATAATCACAGCTTTCTGAATTATAGATCTTTCTAGTTTTTAAAAAAAAAAAGCCTTCTCATTGCAATATTTTTAAAAAGTTAAAGGTCATTGTTGTAAAACCTCCTTTACCTTTGCAGAAGTTTCCAATGGCTCAGCTAGAGTGCAGTTAAAAATGTCTCTGTTGTCCTGGTTTTTAGGACACTGCTCCCCTTAAAGGAGGCAGAGGAAGTGCCACTATGGTGCAGAAATGCAAGCTGTGCTCCAGGGAGAACTCAATTGGTATGTGCTTAGAAATGAAGAGGCATCATCTGTTTTACCCTTTTTCTCCTAAGTTTATTTTTCAGTCCCCACTCTTCTTAAAGAGCATTCACCAGGGATTTTTTCTTTTCTTGTACACTGGTGGTTGAGTTGACAACAGGCAGGTACTTATGCTCATGAAGGAGCCAGCAAGGCCTCCTGGTGAGTTCAGGTCTCTGCATGAACAAAACTCATAATTTCATTTTAGAAAAGCATGCATTTTTTTTTAGATTATTATTTTATTTTGCACTGGTGGGATAAAAAAATGGTGTAATGTAAAATTCTCAGGAGAAGTGGGAAAAATTTAATCCTACCTTTTGGAGGCCAGCTGCAGGAACTGCTTGGTTACTTTGTTTCTTTTACTTTAAGGACATTTCTTCAAAAGCAGCAGCCTGTGCTTTCTTTGTGCTGAATAAAATTGAAGGCACAATGCCACTCACTTTTACATTTCTGATTTTTTTTTTTAGATATTTTAAGTCAGACAATCAAGCCTTACAATGTAAGTTTGATTTCTCATTTATATAACAAGTGAAAGATAAATAAGTTCAATGATATTTTGCAGTTTTGCTTTTTTTTTTGCATTTGTCTTTCAAGAAAACAAAAAGCTGGTATTCTCCCCTGACAGCAAATTGTCTCTTCTAGACTCCTGCACACAATCTCAAATCTAATCTGAAACAATTCATAAGCAAAACATGAAATTGTATCACTCAAAGGTGATTATATAATGCCTGTATTAATTTCCCTTTGAAGGCTTCCTTGTGGCAGATTAAGGAATTCTAGTTAATTACTGCCTATTAAATGCACCTTAGGATTTTGCTGTCACCTGGGACATCAGAGCTGATAGTACTGCCTCTAAAGCAATTCATTCCCAGTCTAAAACTTGTCACTGTATTTATTAGAAGACAACTAATGGTATTCTGACTCAATTACAGGCTGAAGACAGTGAGAAGTTTAAAACGATAGTGGAGTTTGAATGCCGGGGTCTGGAGCCAGTTGACTTTCAACCACAGGTGAGTTCTGATTTGTGATTTGTTTCTCAAGTTTTTAACACTTCTTATGGACTCCAGAGTGATTAAAAACAACACACTATTTGAAATGGTACTGCTTCTCCTGGAATGTCCTAGACCTCCTCAGTTTTCTGTCCTCTTCACAGTTCACGTGGCTCAAAAAAAAAACCCCTGCAAGCAGCTAACACTAACAACTCTGGTATTCTTTATGCCAGTAAAATCTAAACTTAAACATGCCTTGGTGTTGTATTCACCTTGCCTTATAGGTGACAGCACTGCTCATCTGAATCCATTTGCAAGGTCTTCATTGCTCAGGATATTTCAAGAGAGAGTCCTTCCCAAAGGGGAACCGCGAGAGTGCATTAGATTGCCACGTTCAGGAGAGCACACTTTGCTTCTTGGTATGTTACAGGGAGTAAATGAAGTTCAGGTTATGAACAGTCTTCAGGATATGCCTTCTAAAAACCATCACATTTTCTTTGATTTTTGATATCACCAAAGCCATAGGGATTCATTCAGTAGCAGCATTTTCCCATTGGAAACTCGGTCTGACAGACTGAAGATCGATGGCAGCTAAAGGCTGTTGCTAAGCACACCTCAACTTTCAGAGTTAAAGGATTTTTTTGGGGCCAAGCCAGTCTTCAGTGCTTCATTTGCTTGTGCATGGTCATGCTGTATGCAAGTTAACTCCCTACTATATTTAACCTATTCTTCCAGTCGGATTAGGTGTAAATAGACTGACAAATATAAACCAGTCTTATCCTTCCCTCAGACTGTGACACACTTCTAAGAAAACGACCAAAAAAGCTGATCCTACAACAAATTTAGTATAAAAAAATCATCACTGCAGAGTGCTGCAGGTGCCCTTTTTATTTGTTTGTTTATTGAAGTGAAGCTCATCTTTTTGAGGAACAGAATGGTTATTAGTTTATTCCTGTCTGAAAGCTTTGCAGCAAGACCTAGGAACTTGCACTTCAAGAAAAATCAATGAGAAGACTACAAAATGAACAAGTTCATAGCTTTGCATCCTAGCTCTCAGTTTTTTCTTCACAAGTGTAATGAAGCTTTAATATTCTCAATGTTTGGTCTGTGTACTCTATTGGAGACTACACTTGGATCCCTCAGCAGATATTTTAGTGAATTTTCTGATGCCTGAACTCAATCCGTTCTCTAAACTGCTTCGTATTTGACATGACCCAAGCCAGTCTGGCTTCTCCACAACCTTCAATCAAGCTGTTGATCACCACCAAAACTCATATGACCATAGCATTACTGTATTTATTAATAGACATAATAGAATCATTCCTTAAGTCAATTTAAAGTGGCCTAATGCTTATTTAAATTATAGAAGTTTTCTCAAAATTTTCATTTGAGTTTCAAAGAGGAAAAAGTATCCTTTGATTCCCTAATATAAACCCTCATTTCCTACATCACAGCAGCAACAAATGCAAACTAGGTACTTGTATGTTCTACTAATGGGCAAGGAAAATTTTTTCCCCCCAGAATTACTTCTATTTCTTAATGTGCTTAAGTAGATACAACTACTTGCTGATACATAATTTTTGGTTTTACTTGGATAGTTGAGCTCCTTTCCTGTCCTTTTCTCAGGAGTGAATCCTTCAACTAAGAAATGGAGGTTTCTTCATAAAATTTTTCTTAAACCTTCTTAACTGTTTTGTGGCACAAACATTAGTTTAATTGGTAACAAAAGCGTGACAATTCACCGTTTTCTAAGGCCGACAGGCAATTTTTTGTTTCTTTGGGGTTTAAGCTTTAGCTGATGGTCCTTTGTCAGTCAGCAGAGGGCAGACAAGTCACTGCATGTCCCAGCTCCCTTTATAGAGTCCCTGCTCTGACGCCAAAGCTGGAAGAATGCAAGTCCTGCTGGGTGTCCGGTACAGCAGCTTGAAATTCCAGTCACATGGCTTCTTTTTCTTTGCAGGGCTGGTGAGTATCTCCAGGTGGTAAAAGCAGGGCTTCTTGTATTTTCCTAGTGTTTGTTCTATACAGCAGCTCTGCATTTTTGTCCCATGATGCTGATCTTCAGCCCAGCAGTTCCCTTGAGCTGGGCTTCTGACAATTATATAAAGGCCATATTCATACTGTGCCTTGTAGATAACTCTCCAGTTGTTACATCTGCCACACTCCATGGTGTATTTAACTCCCAAGTGCTTAACCTTCTGTTCAAGTCACACATTCCTACACAGTTTAGCATCTGACTGGCACTTTTTTTTTCTTAATCAAAACCACAAAGGTAGATCCCTTGCAGCAAATGAAGAAGCTACCTTTGCTCTTTAGCCATTGCTTAATAAAATTCTGTAGTTAGAAATGGCAATGTGAGAAATATGTTTAAATTTACTTTCAAAAACTAATAAAACTTAATTTACAGTTGGTAACTGTGAACCCTAAAATGAGAGAGCTGTTCCATTGAGGATAAAACAGAACACCCTGTTCTTGTGCTGTACTCCACTTACAGCACTAGGAGGGAAACAGCCTATCCTTTCCTTCAGCTTTTCAAAAACAGTAGCAACAGTGAAGAACTCTCCCCTTTGAAATTAATTTTTGGGTGTACTGATCTGTTCATTCAGCCAGCTCATCATCCTTTCACATAAAGCTTGCAAGTCACTTCTGCACCTAAATCCAATACAGTCTGCTCCTTCTCTAGAGTGTCTTGGATTCTGATGGTATTTAAGCCAAAATTATTAACTCTCTTCTATTTTTTTTTCTCTGTTTTCTTGCAATGTAAGTTTATTATGAAGCTGTTTTATACATAATGCCTGTATGGATTCTGAACATAAATTAAAGCTATTAGTAGTTGGATGCTGCTATATAAACTTACAAAACTCAGTTTAAACATTATCTGGAGTTCTTCAAAATACTTTTTTGGCAGGAAGAACAGAGGAGCTGTGTTCCCTTGTTTTACTCTGTGCTTGCATAGACTGAATTCTCCCAGTTCACAAACAGGATCACAACCTTACGCTGACACTTAACTGGGAAGGAGCTGGACTATTCTTTCTGCCTAATTTAGAAGAAATACAGTTAAAATTTGTGCTGAGTTACTTTCTTTAAACATTATTCAATGATCATCTTTATTATTGTCTTGGTATAACTTACTCTTACAACTTCCTACAAATGTCTTTGCAGGCAGGGTTTGTTGCTGAAGGTGCAGAATCTGGCACACCTTTCAATGACATAAACTTGTTAGAAAAGGTATGTTGTCTTAGTTTCATTAGTAAATCTATCTACCTAATTTGCTTTCCCTAAGTCACTAGTCCAAAAGACACACCCTGCACATGCAACACTGTTTTAGTTTCATGTAAGCATGGGAAGGTCATAGCTGGAGGAACTACATCAACAGTGAACAACCAGCAGTACTGATAGCATCATTTTAGGAATCACACTTGATAGCTTAACAGCTGACAAAGGTAGAAAGGCAAATTATATATTAAATCTTGCAGGAATTCAGAGAGCAAACACCTGGAACACAGGATGGCTGGGTTTATTCACAGGGGTGAACTGGTATTTCTAGGAAAATGCCTGTGTTTTTTTCTGTGACAGAAATATTAAAAATTAATATAAAAACACTGACCTTCAAAGCTCAGGATAATGGCTCCAGCATTGCAAATATTCCTTGGCTGTGAGCAAGAATCTCAAGGTCACATCTCTTCCCTGGTATCCTACTTGGCAGGGATCTGCTTGTCTGCTTACCCACCTGACTCGGGTATTGTAAATGATAGATAATCCTTTCACCTGCCATGGTTGCTGTCTTGTCCACTACAGGCTGTGGACTACATATGAAAAAAAACCCTTATCATTCTTCAAACACCAAGACTGAAGCCCATTTAATTTCAGGTCAATGTTCTTGCTTCTCTCAGATATCAGAACTTACCATATTGACATCACAGTGCTTTCCACAGACATCTGAGGCCCAAACTTTGAGTAAGGCTTAGCTTCAGTGATTTCCAGTCTGTGTTTTAGAGACTATTGCATTCTAGCCTCTGTGACTAATATGAAGTCTTATTTCCTATAGGATTGGAATGACTATGATGAAAAAACAAAGGAATCTGTTGGCATCTATGAAGTTACCCACAAATTTGTAAAATGCTGAAGTTCAAACCCTTAACAATCCCACATGCTTATTGATGAAGGAGCTGTAGCCATCAGAGATGCAGTTTCCTCAGAGTTATTTTTCACATGGCTGTACTTCAGAAATGGAAACTTAAGTTGTACCTACTGTTCCCAGGATGCCCTAATAAAATACTTTCCACAGAGCACTTCTGAGATGCCTCAGTACAAACTGAAAATAGTTCATACACTTGACTGAACTGTGCTATTTTCTTAATGTTGTCTTTTGGGGGAATATAGATGGTTGTGATGGACTGTAAAAGAATTACTGTAACTACTTAAGACAATTTACTGCCTTCAAATTTTTAATAGCTGATGACCAAAAGAAGTACCCACATTTGATTCTCTAACCTGAGAAAGTAAGGTCATTTCACTCACCCTTCCTATCATCAGGAAGTGACTATTAATAAATGGACAGTGTTAACTGGTCTTTAATAGCTTTCTGCATGTTCAAGTAAAGACACTGAAGTGAGTTTACTGAGAACACTTAATAAGCTTGCCTGCTACTGACACTTGCACATAGCTGTTACATCCAAAAAGCTGAGTATGTCACCATAAACCTCACTCATGTCTACTTAAAGACAGTTTCTAGCTCTTGGCAAGTGTGCTCTTGGCAATCTTGCTGGCTGTTCTTATGTTTAAAAAAAAACTCTCAAAAGTCAACTAACAAAAAAAAAACCCCCACAAAACCCAAACCCACCAACTGTAAAACTTCAGTGAATTTCATTCAAAGGTTTTTGGTCAGAGTATTGTTTCCTGATATATTATTTCCTTCATCCCCCTAAATGGATCACCTTTGTTTATATGAGCAAGAATCATCATGGTATGTTTTAAAGTAAGTTTTTAAAACATTCTTTTCAACTGAAAAATAGGAACAGCTGCAGAGGAAACATGCCTGACAAGAAAAAGTTTATAAATGGTTGGGCTTACATATTTGCAGCATGCTGTCCCCTTTCCTAGCATTTGCAGTTCATACTTCAAGATATGGTATTGCTTACACTTACTGTGAGAAATTAAAAAAGACCCTGGGAGATCCTGGAAGCAAAGATATCCAATGGAAGAATAAAGGCAAGAAGGTCACTCAGCTGCTGAATGTCATCTGTCATGTCCAGCCAACATGCTCAGGCTTCATGACCTGCTAATGTATTTGGTTGTCGACGTCACAGCAGGCTGTGCTGAAAGACATGGGCTGCATTGGTTTTATACAAAACTGCAGAAAGCAGCAAGCAAGCACTGTGCTATTCAGCTCCAGAGGGACTTACCTTCTCAGAAGAACACCAGTGGAAGATGTCAGGGTTTAGAAGGCAGAGGAGTTCAAGTTATGCATGATGTAATAAATTTTGTGCAACAAGGGGTATCACATGCAAAGTGCATCTGTGCTGGAATGCCAGCAACTTTGGCTTCTGACTTACAAAGGCCCCTGCCCTTTCTACAGTCGCCCACTTTGTAGCTGGCAGAGTCCCAGCTGTGAGCAGCACACAAGGGACTGTCTGTATCAGTTTCCTCTCACCTTCACAGCATCACTAAGTTTTACTGATGTCTACGCTCAAGCTCCTTTTGGAGTGTTTTGGTAAGTCTTAGTCTGTAGAACTTCTGCAACAAGCCCCCATGCACTGAAGATGCAGCTCTAGGCACCAAGACTCTGGCATTCGCTACATTAAATGACATCAAAAGTTCAGGCTGCTAGAAGAGGGAGGAAACAGGAGAATGTTCTGCTGAGGTTACTTTTCCATGGTGAGAGGAAGTTTGGAAAGAAAGAACCCCAAAGATGAAGTTCAATGCTTTTTAAGGCACAAGAGTACAGGTGTATGTATCAAAACCAAGGGAGATTATTGGACAGACTTCACATATGGAAGGGGAGAGCCAACAGTGCAGCATGCGTTCTGGTAAGACACCAGCTAGTGATAAAGAGACAACCCATATTGTATCATTTTGATATGGCAACAGAAGAACTTTGTGGTTATTAATAGACAGCTTTATTATTACAATACAGTCTTTTCCAGTCAATTTAACAACATAGTTGGTGATTGCAGGTTACTTAAAGCCTCCCACTTCATTTTTTGTTTCTGAAAAACCTGTTAAGAGTGGAAAGGCTTTCTTCAAGCAGTTGAGTCACAATCCATTCTAATATCAATTCAAGTTTAAAGAGGAAAGTAAGTGTGACAGTAAGCAAGCTTACTGCAAGAGTGCAAATGTAACCACTCTCATATTTAAAACTATTGCATATATTTTTTTAAAAAAATCAAACCGTTTGAGTGGTATCACAGTGCTGTGGTCTGCCTGAACATTCATGGAACACAGATGTTCTGAGTTCATAAACTCAGTAACAATGCTTTTTATTTTAAATAACTATTTTAAGAACACATGGATCTGTTGGAACAGATGGATGCTACTTAATTTTGACATTGTGACTATATTTCCTGAAACATGCCTTAGAGGTCTGTACTTGATTTCTTTACAATAGATACAAATTTCATATTGAATCTAACAGTATTCAGGTTCAATGAAGATAAACGAAGCTGGGCTGTTAAGGTGGGTGGTCTCAGCCACACTGAACACTGAGTAGTATGCCAATTGGACGTGGCCTCTATTTTGTATTGCAACTATATAAAGTGTTCCAACTTTATGCCTAACTACTGATTTTCTTGCCCTTTAAAACATTAAAGATATCTTCTAGTGATTTGTGTATAGACTCTAGGAATTCTTTACCATTCCTAGTTGGGTAAGAGGAAACGTTACAACCTATCCAATCATCATGTACCTGATATCCTACTCCAAAGCCATCAGGCACCACTGGACCAAACCCTCCTAATTGCACAGCTGGGCTAACCAGTGTGCTTGTAGAAATGATGTTGTGATTAAGCCGAGCATAGGCTTGGTCTTGATAGAAATCAGGCAGTGCAATGCCTTTGGATAAGGCTAAACAGCGCAGGCCAAAGAGATGCCGGTCAAATCCCTGACCTGTTAAAACAAAAGAACAAATAGTAGAGAGATTATTAGTTTTTGTGGGAAGCAAACTCACTTATTTTGACATCTCATTGTTTTTCAGCCACAAAAGGGCAGGTCTATGGAACTGGGGTTTATTTTCATAGTAGCAGGAATAATTCTTTAGAACCCAGACATTCTGCATTTTTAATATAGGTATCCTAGGGAATGAGGGCTTGCTGGTTTACTGCTAGCCTCAACCAGGAATCATGACAGTAAACAGAAGTGCAATGTTAACAACTTTAAAAATGCATGGCATTCTTTGATTAACTATTTATCTAAACATATCCAGGATGTTTAAAACAGAGCAAAGGTTTCCTAAAATGTACTAATCTAAAGAAAAGGATCTTGCATCAACAAAAGGAGGCAAATTTTAGACTCTGTGGAGTAATGCTAAATGATCTATTTTACTGAAACAACACTATAAATTATGCTTGTGGGAAGGACAACTCAAAAGAAAGCATTTAGAGAAATACCAGGAGTAGCACAGCCAAAGAATCAGTTTGATTTGGTAGTTATTAAAGCCTTGTATTATTGGTATTGTATCCCCTGCAGGGGTACAATAGAAACTCCTCAGACACAAAGCCAAGGTTCTTGGTTGCCTTGGGGGAGTACAACATGCACTACGTATTTATCAAAAACAAAAGTATAATAAGTTCCCAACCTGTTAACAGTGAAATGGAAGAAGGCATTCTCCCCCCAAAACATGTCTTGGAGAATGCATTTTAAACTGCAGCCTTCTGCTAATCTTTTTTGTCAAGTTTACATTAACATTAGACCTTCATCACAATGAAATTATTTAGTTGTGAAGTAAATGTTTACAGCAACTTTAATAGATATTTTAGTGTAAAAATGAGAGTGTTTGATATATTCCTACTTACCCATCGCAGCTTCTTTTGTCAAACGGCCATGGTATTTTGAGCACTCCACTATCAACTTCTGAAGCTCTTCTGTGCTGTGCTTGGAGAGTTCCCTGACAAAAGCTTCTGAGCATTTCTTTGTATGGATAGAGGCAGGACGTATAGTTTCTGTACGACCATGTTTGAAAGCTGCAGTGCTACAAGACTCGTATGTCGCAACAGTCTGATTGTATTGTCGAAAGAAAGCCATCTGGAAGGCAAGTTGAGCCACAGCATCTGGACTTACCTTCTTCTGTTTTAAAAGGTCCTTGCCACCTTCCTGGAACTGAATCATATTAAGAGACAGTGATTCTACAGTGGCATCAAATTTCTGTTTAGCTTTGGTAATTCCTGCTTTTAAGGCATCATTCAGCTTAAAGTCAAGTTTCTGTACTGCTCTAGAAGAGTCTACTGAAGCAGGCTGGGTCTCAGGGCTGATGGTTGGTGCCTTGGTGCTATCCTTAAAAACCTCATTCTGGAACCTGAGCACAGCCACACCATCTCCCCAGGAATGTTCAAAATTAATTCCTGCAGTGCCATCCTTAGTTATGATAAGATTAAAGGATTTGTCATACCAGCGGTTAGCACCATCTCCGTGCAACATAGTATGGGACAAGTGCACAAAGTCTTTAACAGGAAAATCATCTAAACTTAAACAAAACACTGCAGAGTCTACTTTTTGAAGAGCTTCTTCATTGCCATTATCCAGTAGATTCTTTCTCAGCAATGCCCATGTATCGCGGTTTTCACTGGAGAGGTAGCCAAGAGGGAAGGCTGGGGCTGGACTGTTGTCGCTAAGGATGTATTTCAAGTGTGCTTGTATTTCTGAAGGTTTCAGGATATTTCCATCTCTATCAATAACATCAAATACATAAAAATTCCCCTTTCTCAGTACCAGTAAGTGTTTTGCCTTTTCGTCTGTGTAAAGCTCATCTTTGTTGAGTTTAGGCAGCCGTGTAGAATTGAAAAGTCTGAAGTACTGAGACATATCTAAGGGGTAAGCATTGACCATGTAGGCACCAAACCAAGACAGTGAAGAAGGCACAAATCGGATAATATTTTTAAACATCTGAGTGTCACTTTTTTCTGGATTGAGGTGAAAAACCTCTGGTTCAAGATAACCAGCCCTGAAGGTCTTCATAAAACGTAGAGCAGAAAAAGTTATGTTTGTAGCTCGTATGAGCTGATCGTTATATTCAGATTTTGGATCAGGATTAAAAGACATAAATGCATTAAAATTCAAAACAACAGGTTCACGTGCTTTTAGGTACATGTCAAACCAGGGACCTGAAAATGGAGAGTTGAGAAATAGGTCAGAACACAAAAGCAGCTTACTGAAGCAGACCAGAGGTTCATGTAGCCAATATCCTGCCTTCAACAGTGATCATGAACAAACACCTATTGAATTACAAATAAAGCAAACATATGCAGCAACCCCCCACCCCCAAGGATTCTCCCAACCTTCAATTATGAAGAAACATACTGTTGACTAATTGTAAAAATACTCTATTTGGAGCAATCTATATCAAGAGTTTCAGTCATTAGAAATGAAGGCCAATTTCTGTGTTCTCTGTACGGCTTGGTAATAAACCATAATCCTGCAACACACAATGCAGCTCCCCAGCACTATGTCTTGGTGCACACCTTACATTTGGAGTGGAACATGCCTTTACCTACTCCTAAGTTATTAAATTCTGCAGCGCTCTGTCACTGAGGGCTTGCTTCTCTTTAAAATCACCTTTATTTTCTTCATCCCTGTCAGAATTCTTCTATTTACGTTTGCTGTCTGCTTTTCCACCTCCCTCCGCTTTCTACCCATTAGAAAGATCAGCAGAAGGCAAAACTCTTGAAACCTATGCATGACTGTCAGTATCTCAAGCTGGCAAAAAGAAAAGAGGTTAGAGGGAACCTCACAGTTACTCTTCCAGGCCCAGAACAGACCTTGGAAAGCAGAATTTCATGCCCACGGATCTTTTAAGACAGTCTGTCAGTAAATCAAGAAGCATGACTATAACCCAAAGGTTTAATGCATGCCAAAAACAAGAGGATCAATCAGCTCTAAAATGTAGTCACACCTTTCCACCTGCCTATGAGTAAATGAAAATCCTGGGGGCATGGACAAAGAAGCAGTTTTGCAAGTAAGTTCTATTTCATCATCTTTAACAACTTCACTCTCAGTAAGCTCTGATATTGCACACTGACTAAATGCAGACCGAGAAAGTAGCGCACCAACTTCACCTCAAGGGAGCTCATGTATTAATTATTATTCCAAGCCTTGATCAGTCCCCCAAGTAGAACCGTCTAGGTGGGCTGCAAAAGGGCAACAGGTAACTCAGGGACCTAAGTTAAAATTTAATTCCAGGTCCTCACAGGTGAGTAACAAGCATTCATCTACAGTTTTAAAACCACATCTGTAATCATCACGTAGCCTTTTACCTTGGACTTGAAAGTCAAGGGTGGAGGCAACTATACATGCCTTCAGAAACCAATTTCAAGTGGAACAAGTCTTTCATGAGGCCTCAAAAAGACTTAACAACTAAACAAAAAGGAATACCAACACCCCACAGTTCACGGGCACAAAGCAGCATGGCTGGTTAGTGCTCACAAACACCATAAAGCTACCAATTAAAACCCCAGGTGTTGTTTAAAGTGAATGGAAAGTCAAAGATAAAAACTTTTGTAAAATAATTCTGTACGGAATTTGTGGTAACTAACTCCCTTCTACAGGTTATCTCAAGAACAAGAACAGAAGTGCATTTTCTGACCAACATGGAAACTTCTGCTTCCATAGGTATTTGAATATTTCCAACTCTGCTGCTATCCATCCAATACTTTTGTAAGCAGATACTTGTATTTGGAAGTCAGTGGAAGTAACAATAAGGATGAATAGTCAAAAAACTATATGCATACTCTTCCTCTCTTACATTTTCTTTATTCTCATCTTTCTCTTTCTGCATCTCCTTTTTTTCTTTAAAAGAACAGTCTTGTAGTTTTAGAGGGTGTTGTTTTAAGTCCCGAGCACTGACTGCTCCTGCCTCCCAAAGAGTAATCATATTCTCTGAGCCCTCCTCAGAATTCAGTTTGCCTCCTAAATAACTTGAGAATATTGTAACATTATTACTTTAGTTTCGATAAGGGAGTTATCAGTTAAGCTCCTCCATTAACCTAAACATAGACAGCAAGGCAAAAGATAAACCTTGTAACTACAAATTTAAACACAATAACACATGAAAAAATAATTTCTTCAACATTTGTCTATCCGAAATGTTGGCATATAAAAGTTAAATGATTTTTCTTTCCACCAGAGAATTTGCTCAAATACAGTCACAGGCAGTAATCACAGCACGTTATTCCAAGTTTATGGAGTAGAGAATTTAAGCTTCAGCCTATTTTATTTGTAGCAGTATAAACTGTTATCAAGCCTGATGATCTACAGGCTCCTTCTGTATCCACTAGGCAAACATACCTGTGATGTAACTAGTATGCTTGTTCTGATTGTCTTGAGAAACCAGTTGCTCATGCAGCTCTCTTCCAACTCCCTTTTCAAAGTGATGAGCAAGTTCTTCAGTTTTCCTACCACAATCAGTAAAAAAGTGGAAATGCCATATTGTTATATCTAATACCTGGCTTTGAAACAGCACATCATATTGCAATGTGCGTATCTCGTCTGTCCATACCTGAATTGGTCATCATTTAAAAGTGGTTTCTGGGCATTTAGGTATCTCCTAATTGTATCTTCTAGTTTGGGAACCGGCAGTCTGAAGGAAAGGGAACAGAGACACATGCACTTTATGAGAAATGGTACTAATGAAGCCTCAGATTCACACAGTAGGCTCTCTTGCCTCCCCTTCTTTCTGTCTTTCCTTATACGCCATATTATACAAATGGATCAAAAGTTACAGGTGCAAGAAGAGGAGAAGAAAGGGAACAGACCGATATACATCATCACAGCACAAGGTTCTTCGAAAACAATGTAGAAAACCAACGGTCTTGTTACAAAGGCACCGCAGTGCAGGGTCTTAATAGCTTACAGGGAAGCCGATGTCACAAACTGCTGCATGGAGAAGCAGCTATGTGGAAGGAAGGTTTAGTTCACTAGCCACTCCTGCGTCGGGACTTCCCCTCACTGCTGGGTGCTGAACATTTACTTTTTCTTGCAAATATCCTCACCAGTATCTTTGTCATCTTCCTCTCAGCCTAAACATGAGAACGTTCCCCTTACTGTAAAAGATTCCTATCACACCAATGAAGGTTACTTTGCCACCTGAAAATGTTTCCATAGTGAGTTTATAATCATATTTATGCTTTAACCCCCCCCCACTTACTCCTCTCCACTGCGATTTAGCAAGAGCACATACAAGCAGCCGCGAGTTAGCACACCCTAGCACGGCTATACAGAAACGGGAGAAGGGCATTTTTCTCCCCTCTCCTCACAGCGGACAACTCAGGGCCGCCGGCCCAACAGGGCCACCAGCCGCCACCGACCTCTGCCCGCGACCCTCCGGAGCCCGGCCCGCCGGGTGCCCTCGGCGGCCGCCCTGAGGCTGACAGTGACGCTCGCCCCTCGGAGGACGCTCGCTCCAGGCCTCGCCCCGGCTCCCACCCGGCGCCGCCTCACTCAGGAGGCCGCGGGACGGGCGGTCTCGGAGGGCAGGGGGCCCTGCGGCCACACTAGGGAGCGGAGCAGCTGCCCGCCGTACCTGGGCAGGCTCTNCGCCGCCCGCCGCAGCAGCAGCTGCCGCGCCGCCATGATGCTCGCGTCAGAGGCCGGGAGGCACCGCCCGCGCCGCTCCCTTCGCTGCTGTCCCGCGGCTGGAGGGCACGGCCGCCGCGACCCCAGCCAGCTCCCCGGGAGTGCCGTTAGGCGTCTGCGCTGCTCCCAACCCCGTGCGGGACAGGCTTACACTGCCCTGCGCGGGGGCGAGGGCGGCAGCTCGGCGCTGCGCGTCGGAGGATTTCGGGCTTGTTCCCCGAAAGCCAACCGGAGAAGAGGCGGGCGGGGGGAATCGGCCAAATGGCGGCCCGGCCCCGCGGCACGGAGAGGTTCCTCTAAGCCTCCTCCGACCCGGCGGCCCTCGGGCAGTGCTGGCTCCTCTGCCCTGCCCGGCCAGGGCGAAACTGCGGCTTGCAGACTGTGCGGCGCTCGGCGTGATCTCACGAAGCATTTTTTAATTATTATTTCATTTGGAAAATGTTACTCGGTATTGAGGGAGCAAAGTTATCTGGCATTGGACTGTGCCTGGAGTGGGATGCTGTAACATTAGTTCAGTCCTCTTCTACATGTGCATTAATAAATTACTCTGTGATCCTCTTGTTTTGACAGCACTCTTGCTCAGCAAGAGCACTCCACGTATTTTTTTTACTCTGTGTGTGTGTGTGCTTGTGTGTGTGTTGTGTCTGTATGCCTTACACTACAGCATTCATGTCCTGCCTCCCAAGAGAACAGTTAAATCTCTCATGACCTTTTTTACTCCTATGTGAGCCTGTAACAAACAGTGGAAAACACAATACTGTAAACACAACATTTTGTAGTACTATATGGAATATTTTCCATAAAACCACTGAATAATCTTAGAATAACCCAGAAACAGCAGAAGTAGTAAGAAAGCATGCCATGGTGGACAGTTACAGTGGTGTATTTTTATCAGATACTAGCATAAACATCAGCGTTGGGATTGAATGCGGACACGGCAAAGGAAAGGAAAGCAATCCCTGTGGCTTAGTCTGATAATCCTCTGAAAGTAAATTGGCCCTACTCTAATCAACATAGTGGTTGGAGAAAAAGTGAAATCATTTCACTTCCAAGATAATAAATGCCAAATGCCAAAGTGTGTTCTTTCATGTTTCAATAGACAGCTATTTTCTGTTCAGTGCATGCCTCTTGTGCTACCCATTCAGCCTTTTTTTCCCTGTGAAAACAAAAGACACCAGCCTGCTTTAATTAATGAAGTTCAGTTTCACCTAGCTTGCCCTGCTGTGATAGTCCAGTTCAAAATATTACCTGCTCTGCCCTTTAGAAAAACTGCAGTAACACTACTTTTACCCATTTGCATGCCTAATTGTAGTGTTCCATTCCTAAGTTTGGATGGCCAGACCCATCCCAACCTGGGAAGACCAAGGAGTACAACTCAAGCACTGTCTTTCTCTAAGGAGTGTCACTTTGTTTTGAACCAGTCTTGTTTTAGAAATACTACTGCATTCTGTTCTAATTTTCCAGAGCCCCCTAATCTTCTTCCAGGCTCTTAATGATGTAGTCGATAATAGGATTGTTGGTATTAATTTGGAACAATAATGCCAGCTGCTTGCTTGGTGGCTATTGGCAGAGGGGTGACCTTGCAGGTCAGCTAAGCAGAACTGGAAGTGCTTTGATCTGATCTATACAGAGCTAGATCTGCCCACCCGAACAAGAGGAGCAAATGAATTCTCTCTCCATGGGATGCTGATTCTTCTCCAAAGAGCACGGGGGACAGCATGGCAGTGGCTTTTGATGCAATCCTCGCTCGGATCAAGGATGTTTGTAAAAGAAATGGTTTGCTCATTCTCTCAGTGTTGTCGGTCACCATTGGCTGTCTTCTTGGATTCTTCCTGAGGACAAGACGGCTCTCCCAGCAGGTATGTGTGGCACGGTGGTGTATTGCTACAGAGAAAATGCCGTTCTTACATAACAAAAGGCACAGCAACTTGTGGAAGTTCAGGACAGACTTTTGAAGATAAAAAGCCCATATGTGTGTTTGTTAAATTTGTTTAATTTCATTTGTTTCTAATCTACACTGTTCTTTGGGTCTCTTCACGCATTCTCAACTGGTAAGTTTGCACAGGGTTCCAGTTTTTAAGACACCTATTAAGAGTCGTGTAAGCATATTATAATGTTGCAAGTGTGGATAGTAACAGTGGGTGTTTAAGCTAGATGAAATGTAACATCTCACATAGACCCATTTAAAAAATAGAAGTGCAATATATTCATTGGACTTTTATATTACTTTGGAACATATTCACCTAAAGAGAACATGTGGAATATTTTTCATGATCACATGTACAGAGGTACTGATGTTTATATTACACCAGTGGTACTTTGTATTAATAAATTTAAGATTTCCCATAATTACAGCCAAGTCACTCAAGCATTTCTCCTTCAGCATACTTCAACTGAATTCTTTGCAGGTACTCATTTCTTTCTGATGTATTAGAATAGAGAGGGGAACATGCATTTTGCTGAACACATTGTCTGAGCACAGAATATAAATCTCAATTAAAAATATGGCACTTAGCAAATGTGACTAAATTAAAACAGTTCTTTGTTCTGCTACTGCTAACTGCAGTTTGAACATCTTTTATGTCCAGGTGGTAGCTTCATACACATTTAGCAGAAAATACAAAGTGCAGAATGAAGGGATTATTCCTGGCAAACTATTAACACTAGTCCCCAAGGGATGGGATATTTCATTTTTCTCTTCCTTTGTAAGGAATTACATTGTGGTATGTTTTTGTTGAATTACAGTACAGCATGCAATCTAATTAATTTTTCAATCATCTTTTAAAGCCTACTCTCTTTGTCACCTTACATACCAATGCTGCAGATTTTATTATGGTTGTCTGACCCACAGCTGTAGCAGGACTCATGAAGACAGACAGTCTGTATCTCAAAACAATAAGCATCTCTCCATGTATTTCTAGGAAATAAGTTATTTCCAGTTTCCTGGTGAGTTACTGATGAGGATGCTGAAAATGTTGATTCTCCCACTGGTTGTCTCAAGGTAAGTGAGGATAATGATTGTTCCAATAACTTTTGAGGTTTCCTAAATGAGATGTGTCATCACCACTGTTTTGGGTTAAACTGAATTCACTTCAGAGTGCCAGGACCATTACTGACTGCTGTACATTCATATTTATAATGGAGCTATGAACATAATTTTTAAACAACAGGAACATTTCTCTAATACCTCATAACAGGTATTATTTTCTTAAAAACTAGTGGAGTTTTTTAAATTGGTATTTTCTTCTTGCCTTGTAATGGGAGGACTTTTCCTTTCAAGCTAACTAGAACTTAAATATATGGAATAAACAACACACATTATAAAAAAGCTCACCTTAAACCTAAACACTTGAAATAACATATCATGCAAATCAGATGAAAAAGCACAGTGAATTTATAGTCTTCAGCAGCATTTTGAGAGATGTGTTGTAGTACGATGAGTATTGAAAAGACTCCAACATGTCTCCAGGGAACTAATGATATATGCCTGGCTTCTACTGGAAGTGAAAGTGATTTCTTAGTGCATTAAAGGCAGAACCTTTAGTGGTGCCACTTTGTTGGTGGCAGGATTAACATTCTAGATCCTGGTGCTGAGGGATGGTGTATGGTAGCTGCCTTTGCAGTGGGCAGGCATAGTTTAGGATAACTTTTTCTCTCCTCTAAATCTGTCTTGTCTTCCAACTGACTACAGTCACAAATACCTGTTGTATGGCCAGAAGCTCTCAGCCCATCACTGAGAGGGGAGATAAGGAGAGCTGGAGAGTAACAAAACTAGCTTTACCTAACCATATCTGAGAAAAAGATCTTGCACTCTTCGCTGCCTTTCCTTGAAGCCTGAGCTTCTAGAACCAAATACATATGCCAAAACCTCATCTTCCATTTTAAGAAAAAGATAAGTTTTAGGCTTCAGGTCACTGTGAGTGGCTGAAAAGAAACACAACCCAGCACTAATTTTCTTTTTCAATCATCAGTCATCACCTTTACATCTATCTTCTCATAGTTTATCACAGAATGAATCTGATTCATGGTGTTTTCATGCCTAGAACTGGCCATAGTATGACCACAAGAGTCGTACCTTGTTCTGTCCCCTGCAGCTAGAGAACATCGAGACAAAATACATGAGAGGTTTTTTTGAGAGGTGAAAGGAGAGTTTTCCAAGGAGAACCAGAATCTCACTTGGGGAAGTTACACAGTAAGGACAGAAAAAGTCTGGAGCAGAATCACATGCCCTTCCCTAAAATGTATAGTCCTTTAAATCCCCTTGTGTTTTAGAGATACCATGAGGAGAAGCAGAACAGTAGGTAAGAGCTGCTCTGGCACAGCCTGTGATAGCTCTGGGTTACCAACAGAAGTGTCAGGAATGAATCTCTGAGCTGCACTGCTAGAATTGATGGACTCCATCCCCCGAGGAAGAAAGAGAAGAAACTTGACAGAGCTTCAAAGGGATTAGCTCTCATTGTAAGACAGCAAGCATCTATTTCCCTGTATAAAAGCTAATTATCACATGCTACTGCATACTGAAACTATAGGGTTTTACAGACAGAAAATACTCCAGATATAATTACGCTCCTGTACAGTGGTTTTTTTTGTCTTTTTTTTTTTCCTTTCCCCCTACCCAAGAAGCACAGTATTTCCCACACATGATTTTATAGAATGAGTAAAATGAGTAAACAAGTAAACAAGTTACCATTGTACATGCACATTTAGACTAAATTTCTTTGTGGATTTGGAATATTCTCAGCCTGTCCTGTGGGAGCAACAACTTTTAAATAATTTTCCAAATTTCTCTGGATTATTGTTTACAAAAGCCAGGGGTACAGCACCAAGCTCTAACTTTACTCTCCTTGTTGAAGTTAATGAATGTTTTTTCTTCAACTAATAAAAAAGTACTTGTAAAGCAAAAAGGAAGGTGAGAAAGGAGGGTTAAAAGTGACACTCAAAATACATAGTGTCCAAGTCCAGAGTTTACCTTGAAGGGTTGTGGCAGAAGGGTGGCAAGTCTGTGGCTCAGAAAACTGATAATACACTTATAGGTCACTAGCACAAATCCAACCTTAAACAGAAGTGGCTGAAAATTTTGATCGGATAGTAAGAGCGTTAAAACAGGAGCTCCACAGATGGTATCAATTAGGAAGGAGAATCTGATGATTTTAGTCAGGTATCTCTGATTGAACTGTGTTTATTTTCAAAGTTCCTTGAATGCCAAAGCAATCAGTCAAAAGCCAGGAGATTGTTTCTTCAGTGCTCAGTTCCTTCCTTGTCTTACCCAACTCTGTCCTAACACTTGGCAGTGGTGTATCCCAGAGCTCTTGGCCCTGTTTCTGATATCTCCTATTGCCTGTGGTCTTACTTTTTGTTTTCCCACAGACAAAAAGATCTTGAAAAAGCAACCACCAGTTAAACTAGCCTTCCAGTTTGAGCCCTTCATGAGCTTTTGTCTTTTGTTTTGACGTGGACATTCATTAAGGATGGCATCATACAATGACTCTAAAAGAAGTATATCTTGATTTCCCTGACTCTTTCCTTGGTATTAGCCCTGTTCATACCTGTTAGTATCCACTAAGTATTTCAGGTATAGAGTTTGCTCTTCTCAGTGATGAGACGTGGTACCCACATAACAACCTTAGGATTCTTCTACTGTTAGCAACATAAAGAAAGAAATCATAACAAATATATGATGGTTTCTATCTCCCATAGGAATACTCAGTAGGGGAGTGTTACAAGATCAAATTTTAGACCCTGCAGTTACCATAAATATAGTATTTATTCTATGTATAAAGATAGCTACTTTTAAACCTGGGAATATTAAGAGAGCTCAGCAAGAATAGGAGCCAAATCTTCTCAACAAGCCTGAAAGACCAGTTGCAGGAGACCTGATTCGCTTTGGGACAGAGGCCCTGATCCCCATATGACAACTGCTTTGCAGATAATGTATTTTGTCCCTTACACACAAAAGCTTCCAGCACATACCTCAGACACACACGCTTGGCAGTGACAGAGGTGAATCTCAGTGTATCCTGCCCTGCGTTCTCTGATATGTTTAAAAAACCCTGGGACGAGGTCTTCAGACAGACAGCTGATGATCAGTTGGCCCAAAGTGCTCAAGTTTGTTGAACCACCTTTCCTTCCATTTAATGCATTTCCCGGAGCGGGGTGGGGGGCTGTATTATACCCTCTAGCCAGGAGGTGGCTCTGTCTAGAAAACTGAGGAACCACAAGTGGTTACGGGTGTTCAGTCACCACAAGGAGGACCTGTGTGGGAGGCCATTCAACCGAGGGGTCTTCTAGTAGTGCTACCTACCCAGAAAATTATAAAATATCTAGCCTTTTTAATTTAATGGTTCATTATAAACTCTTCCCACTCCCCTCCCACCCCAAATCAATTGGCAGAGATACCTGTGCATCCCTTTAGCTTCTCAACTTATTTAAATACTTGAGATAATCAGAGGTGATGTCAGTGTCTTTGTGCTCTGCACGAAGCAAAAAACTGGCAGAAGAACACTCAACAAAAAACTGGCAGAAGAACACTCAACTTCTCTATTAATATCTTCTCACATATGCTAAAGATAATATAAACCCTCTGACCAAACCCTGTCCATGCCATCAGTGCCAGGCATGGGCATGGGCTCGAGCACAAGCCAGCCATGCTGGCAGTACTGTGCACTGTCACCTCCCTTTGGAGCATCTTGTCCTTGTGCCCATTCTCTGCCCCATCATCTTCACCTCAGGTTACCAGTTTTGCACTGATTAACTTTCAGAGGGCCAAAATCTTTATCTTTAGTAAGCATAACTGCATTGACTTAATGTGGGGGGAGAGGCTGTTACTGAGACCTGATCGGTTACAACATTGTATCTTGTGACTGACGTTTTGAAGAAGCTGGAAACTCTGGCAGAAAAATACACCACTGGTGAGGTGTTTATAATGCTGCTTTTTGTTATGGGTTCTTTCCAGCAGGCAGAGAGCTTATGCTGTGGTGTTTACCCCAGAAAGGAAATTCAGCTCTCTGTTCAAAGCACAGAGGTGTCAGTGAGTCCATGGGGCAGGAGAAGGTCTGGCTCCCAGCGCTGCGGAGTTCTGCACAGGCAGAACCACTACGTGCCCTGGACCTCCTGCAACTTCAAAGACAATGCAAAATGGGTGTGCTGCAGAGCTGTAAGGAGGTTGGAGAAGAGGCAGGGCTTGGAGCCCCTGGTTCTTATTTCAAGATAATACTTGAAGCAGTCAGATTATTTCTTTCCTGTAAGCCATAGAGTTTCACAAACGCTACAGGAACCTAATTCATTCTTGTGGCGCCTTCCAGCCTCTGTGTAATTTGAGAGACAATTAAAATGTTACTAGCAAGGGCTCTCATGCACACAGAATTTGACTGCAGAAGCCTTACTTCTTCAGAAAAGCAGGCTAAAGCCAGTTACACAGTTACAAGCCAGCTGAACCTATTGAGTTCTCTTTGTCTTACATGTCTAGCTGTGTATGTAATAGAGTATTGCATCCTCTATTTCAACACCCTCCTTGTTTACATGATTAAGCTTACATCTGGTAGTTGATATAGGACCCAGTTTTCTAAGACTATGATTAGCAGTAAGCACTGAAATTACTTGTGGGAAAGAGTTGTCAGCGCAGAACAGAACTGTAACCCCAGTGAATATTCCTTTCAGAAAAAGCAGGGTTTTTTTAAGCTTATGATAATTGTTACTTTTTTTAATGGATGTATCACTGTTTTCTAGACAATTAAAAAATAATGCTTAACAGAGATTTAATAATTTTCTATGTGCAAAATCTGTTAAAGAAAGATCATTCCATTTATAGTCATATCTAAATACCTGATTTGGCCTGTATTTTTTTAAATGATAAAGATTGTTCTGCTAAGTATGTTATGCCTGTTAGCTATACACAAAAAAGTGTATGTTAATAACATTTTACCTTTATTTGAAGGCTCATTCAGGGGTAGTAATGAATATTTGTTACTATTGGGGTTTTGTTGCTGAATTAAATACGATATGCTAAATATAGAACTGTCTTTCTTTAAGGGGATTCCTGTCCATAATGCCATCAGTTCTGGTAATCCCTTATCCTTCTGCTCAGATTCCTGAGTGGGTCATTCTTACTCATGCTGTTAAAACCTAGTATTTAATTAGAACCTGCTCCATTATAGTACCCTTTCCTCCATATCTTTTTTTCCACAGTTCTCTGATTTGGGGAATGCATTGGCATTTTAATATCCCACTAATGAAAAATACAGCTTATTCTGTTTTAATAGAATTCTGCCATTGTTCAGCTGTTCTATGCCTCTCAGGGCTCATTAGTTGAATTTGAAGAGTTGACAACTGTATAAACTCTGCAAGAGGATGTGGAAATGCTCTGGGTACAAGCAAATGTGAACTCACATAGCCTATGAGCCATACTGGACAGACTGGTGCCAGATCCATGCCGGAAGCCGTATAGCCGCATTAGGGTGGCTTTGCGCCCAAGCCCGTATGTGAAGGACTAATGTGGCTCTATGGCTTCCGGACGAGCCTTGGCAGCTCAGAGTGAAGGCAGAGCAAGCTCACGTCTGTCTGGAGTTGTCTGTGGAGACATACCCTAAATAAGTTCACAGCAGCAGTATGTTCTTTGGGAGTTTAGCATTTGGTTAAAAACATCCTTGGAGACTGACCGTCAGCTTGGGTAGACTTGTCATGCACTGTTCTGCTGGCTGTCAGCTGTAGATGAAACTGGTAATAGACCACCCACTAGAGATTATTTGTCTGTTCTACTACTTAAGGTTACAGCTTGTTAGGGATGAAAAATTTGCCCTGAACACTTCATGGCCAGTACTGAAATTTGTGATCTGAATCTTCTACAGTAATTATAAATCACTGCCTGATATGGCCAATATAAAGTCTATTCAGAAGGAAAATGCAGATCTCTAAAAAGGCTATAAACCTTTGTAGCCTGAGCTGTCTGTTTGTTCACATACATAATACAACTATAAAGAACACTGAAAATTACTACCATGAAAAACATCCAGCTAGTTAAAAATCAAACTGATTTTCATTTTCCCTTTTATTTTCTGAGAAGGTTAGGGTGGGAGTGGAACAGTGCTGAAGTCTAGTACAATACAGGTATCTCCTTTGGGCATCAACAAGCTATTGAACTGGCTTAATGGCCTGTGACACCTCAGCCAGGGATAAGAGTTTAGTCCTACAAAACTTCTATGTTGTCTTGAGAAATTCATACAATTTAACTGAAGACTGAATGGGAAAGGACAAAGAACATAAACTTCTGGGCAGTTTTGGCTTGGTCTTTTCTGCTGTGCATGAGTTAAACTATTCTGTCTGCTCATTCTTTCCTAAATACCCATCACTGTTCTTAAGCTTGTGCAGCTGCCAAAACAGGGCATAATCAATTGCAATTAAATTTATGCACTGTATGATCTAGTGAGGTGTTGAGCAGCTGCACAATGCTACCTATGGCTCCCTGAGGAGAGATTAGAGTCTGTAACATTATCAGTGCTTTAACCGTGTTTAGGAATACAGAGGCTAATGGGCAGATCTCATACTGTCTTCCACTGTTTCCTTTTCCTTGTCCAAACTGTTTCAGTGAAATATGACACATTGAAGAGTTATTCATGCCATAATGACAAAATTGGACCAACCCAGTAAAATTATTTAGGCAGAGTCAGTAGGGATCTAGTGATGTGCAGTAGACATCTATGGTCAGAGTGAATGGTTGTGGAAAGCACTGAAGTGATCCCAAGTGAGGTATGAGCAGTTTGTGACCTAACAGAGTTTTTCTGTTGTCCTCTAAGAGCTCTAAAATACTTAGTGCCTGCAAAAGAAACAGCAATGATGTGAAGCTTGAGAGGCTAGTTGGATCCCTTCTGTTTCCTTAGGATGGAAACATGTATGAACTACTAACAGGTGAATAAATCTGGACATTTGTTTATAATCCAAATTTGTGTTTCAAATTCCTTTCTTAATCTAAAAACATTTGAAAGAACTGACAGAACTGAAAATCAAGTATTACTAAGATTCTTGGCTCTTGTGTGAAGCCACACATCCATATTTAGTAGATAATTTGTTTCTATCTGCATCCTGACCTTTGAAAATAGGAAACACTTTTTTTTCAATCAGAACAGCTAAGTTGACAAGCCAGCCTGAATTCTGCATGAGCTATATACTACAATGTTTTAGATCTTCTTTATCAGTGATCAAAGGTTGCTGTTCATCCCTTCCAGCATTCATAGATGTGTTGCAGTAGCCTTGCATATTGGGCTGTTTGGGAGGAAGCAGTGACAGAGGAGAGCTGTTGGACATTGGTCTTCCCTGTGTGCTGTACAAAGTCCTGCCTTGTTTACATTCGTCCATAAAACCAGATTTCCTATTAAACACTAAGCAAGTACAATGCATGATGTGAATTCCTGGCAGGATTTTTCTGTCTATGTCAGTTTATCATCAACAGTTTGAAGTGGTAGATTATAAAGAAAAAGAAATTTCAAGATTTCAGGTAAAATATAAAACTCTTACTATTTTCTAAATCATTATTTAAAAAAAACCACACCAGAATCTCCCAAAGCTGCATGTCACAATGTACTAGAAATGTAGATTTGGTTTCTTTCATAGATTTCAGTTTCTTTTCCAGCAGCCTATCTGTAAAATTAAATACAGTCACTGCAAATAGTTTATTGCAGCCAGATTTTCCATCATACCATGTTTGGTAGTAGCTATAGGCCGAGGCTCCCTGAAAAGCTAATTCACACTTCAAGTGCTATTTACAGCTGATAATCTAACCATACAGAAACTGCTGCAACAGTCATGTTTGTGAAACAGTTCCCACTTTTTGTATTTCTTTTTTTGGAGCATAAGCACTATTTGCATTTGTATCAAGATACCTAAACTTTAAAATGCTGTTTCCTATTACTGGATTTTCAAAGGAGGTCAACCTTCTGGACCTTCAGGAGGATTCTAGACTTGTCATCTCCTTTGAAAATCATACTGTAGTACTATAAAACTTTTAATAATACATGACATTGGGAATCATTCCACTGACTACAAGTGATCATGATATTTCCTTATCTGGGTAGCAGAAGCCTGTTAGTACACCAGTACTCTGCAAAACTAATGGAGGATGAGTAAAATTCACAAACAGCCTGAGTGTCATATTACAACGTAGATGGAAAGAGTGTTCACCTGTACAAATGGGCTGCCCTTCTGTAACTGCACAACACGTGATCCAGCTAAGTTCAGGGTGTGAACATGGATTACTGCAGGATTTTATCTTCCTCTGTAATTTAGACAGATGGTGTCAGGCACATAAGAGGTCCTGGCAGCACTCAAAAGTGGATGGGGTGAACTGGATAAGGTATAGACCAACAGATGTGCTAACTAGCTCTTTGCAGCTCTTTGCAGCTCTTTGCACATCTATGAGCAGGAGGTGCTTTTTCCTGTGCAGTGTGATATGACATCTGGAGGTGTTAAAAAAAAAAAAAA
>VZTU01010414.1:0-14087 GCA_013400835.1 Zapornia atra
ATTGATTGTTGGTTCCAAAGCTAGCTTCCGTAGTTTAATTTAGTATATAATGTTAAGCTATTCTAAAGTGATACCCAGCTGGGTGAAACCAGCAAAGCTATGTATTATGGTTACCAAATACCTCTTGTTTGTTACATGGGTTCCAATTTTTAGAACTTTACCAAATGTCAACGTATTTTAATTAAAGGGTGAAAAGATAAATGCTTTGGTGTAGTACTTTTGGAAAGCTCTTGTATGAAACAGTTGATCCACTGTTCAAAATGAAATTAGGAAAAAATGTTCTGGCCTCTTAGTCTCTGAAAAGCTCCAGTGTTACTAAGCCTTGAAATGGGGACACAGCATTTGACAAGTAGCAAGCCTTTCTGTCAGCAGTAGGCCTCTTGCTAGATCCATGACAATCTGTTCAAGTTGCATCAAATTAAACTTTTGAAAAACTGCTGTCAGTGCATGGATTTTAGTAGCTAAGTTCCCTGGGGACTCTGCCTCCACTATTCTTACTCCAGCTGGGAAGTATGCAGAAAGTCTTCATGTGATTGCAGCTCTTTGTTTTTTGTGGGGTGGGCTGGATTTGTGTGCTGGCATCTGATGTGAAGAAAAGGAAAGTTCTTTTCTGTGTTCAAAGGCTAATTTCTCATTCTTCTATGGTCAGTGGATATGCACAAATCGGCTTTTGTTCCTAGGTAGGCTGGTAATAACTTTGCTATTTCTTTCTGCACCAAGGAATATATTTCATTTTTTATTACCATTTTTTAATACCACCTCGTTTAGTAAGGCTTTATCATGTGTGGTAACCATTTAACGTTGGCTTTTTGAAAAGCTCAATTATTTTCTAAGGAAATACCAATTCAAATAATGATTTATTTAAATACTGATTTTAATATCATCATGAACGAAGTGATGCAGTCCACTGGTAAACCAAAGATAAACAATATAATAAAAACCTAATGGAATTGTCTTTATAGTTCATAACTGCAAATGCTATAAATCCTGATGAATTTGGGTTACCTTCCCATTCCTAATGTTACAGTTTTATGAACCAGAATTAATCTCACCCTGACTGCAGAATTACTTGGAGAAGGTAATGCTGTGTCTCTAGAATATTTCTGATACCGCACAAGCAGTTTAAGGAAGCATTAGCCAGTCTGTGTGTGGAAGTGAATCAATTTTGAAGTCTACTGCTAAGGTTGTGAGATTTGAACCAACTCTTCTAGACTCACTTCGTGTGTCAGATTTCAAGTAATTTATTGAGAGGTTTTCATTAGTTCCTCCTAGCCACAGTGAGTTTTTTTGGAACTGTTGTTTTCTAATAAGTTTTGTAGAGTCTATTTGAAGAGAAGATATAATTTATACCAAATTAAACATCTACACTTCTGGAAGTGATTTGCCAGAAATTTGTTGTGATACTCTGCTTGCTGCTTTTCGTTTTTATAACTCTGAACTATTTGGTTTTTATAAATGTAAACTATATTCACGTTTCTAAGAGATGACTAATACTGTTCCTGTGATTTTTAAACATGAGTGTAACATTCTGTTAAAAAAAAAAAGTGAATACAGAATTATAAACTGCTGTGTCCTGTGTTGTCCAAGATGCAATTTGGCTAAATTTCATTTCAGAAAATTAATAGTTCTGTGTTACGACATGATATGCTTCTAATAAATATATTAATGCTTTCATTTTGAAAGTAGATAGAGAGCCCTGGCTGCTTTTGATAAAAGAAATTTCAGATAATGGAAACAAGCCTTTTTAGCGACCTAGTAAAATTGGTATGAGTCAACAGCTTTTGCTGTGTATTACAAGACACATTTTCACTAGCACTTTTGTAAATAAAGTCCTTTAACTTAGATGACTGATAATGCGAGTACCTTACTTCAAGTAAAAAGTCTGTGTCTGCATTTGATAAATTTATCGTATTATGCAACATCTTGTAGCTGCTGTTGAAAATGTTGAAGAAAAATCTACTCTGATATCAAAGTGACGCAGACAGTTTTTGCCCTTTCAAAGTCCAGAATTTGAATCATCACTTAAGCCAATTTTTATTTGAGATGTAGAAAATACCTGCTTGTCAATATCTGACATACTTGTAATACGAAAGAAGCTTCATGTTTGACCAGGGCCATTTTACTCAAATATGTGTTTCAATTTCAGCAAATCAATGCACAAAAACCTTGATACAAATCCAATTTTCACCTTTTTTTTTAAACATCAAATGTTAAACATCAACAAGATAGTGGTTTTAGAAAGGCTGGCTATGAATGTAGGTGACATCCAAGGTAGGGTGAAAATATTTAGCCTGCTGAGACTGATAATAAAATATGTCTGGGTATATATTCACAGAGATAAAAGCCATTGCTTCCTAGTCTTTCATAAATATTTTTTTCTAAATTATGGGTTAGACGGATATGAAAATCCATGAGGGAAACAAACTTTTTGCACTGCTTAGGAAGGGTATCCTTGTTTATACCTTGAGCAGAAGGTTGTGGAAAGATGCTGTTTTCTAGCTTTGCAGGGTTCAATTTAAAAAAAAAAAAAGGGCCTTTTCCATTCAGAATTGGTATTAAAGGCCTATTCAGACACTAAGGAAATATAGTAAAACCTGTGAAATAGAAGGTCACAGTGATTATAATATGTTGTTCATTAAATACAAGATTTTTATTTCTGTTACATTTGAACTACTTTTAGAATGTCATACCTTATATTTTGGCTACTTACTTTGCAGCAGAAATGTCTGTTTTAATATAATATACTTAATTTTTTCTTTTTTAATAAAAATGCCAAAGATTTTTCCAGTTTGAATAATACAGTATACTTCCAACAACATCTTGTATTTTGAGATTATAGAATTTAATTTGTGTTTATTTCATCAGCTTGCAGACAGTCTATGAAGCAGGACTTTTGGGAGAGGAGAAAGCGTTGTGAGTAGTAGCCCATATATTCCCCTCTTTGAGGAAGACATGAGTGTCTTTGGGGAAGATAAGTAATTAGTTTACTGTTACCTATTTGTTAATTGTGGTTTAAAGAAGGCATTGGTCAAGTAAAAGTGAATTTAAGACCAGGTAGTTATCAATCAAGGTTTCTCACAGAGCTGACATTTTAACTTGGGCTTCTGAATTGTTTAGGGTTTTTTTCATTAACCACTAGCAGTTGATAACTCATGAAGAAGTGGAGAAATGTTTTTTGATGCTGAAATCTAGAATACATATTTCATTAGAAGACACTTTACGGGGAGGGGGGGTAATTTTAATTTTAAATTATTTTTCAAGTTAGAGCTGAAAAAATTATTACTGTAAATTACTAATTGTGGTTAGGAAAATGTTTAAAGAAAATCCATCTATTATTAATTAAACATTTTTTTCTAACTGGTTAACTGGTTGCTTAAAAACTACTGTTACTTTTCTTGCTTCTGTGAGTTTCATTGTCTGAGATGAAACAATATTTATCTTTTACTGAGAAAATCAGGGAAAATATCGAGGCGGGACGGAGGGATAAATGGGTGTTGGGTGGATGGATGGAAGGAAAACTAGAAAGTTTGAATAATACAGGGTAATGTTCAACAGGGAATTTTTCTCTTTCGTAGGCTCCAGGGCAGAATATTTCAGTGGAGAGGGTTGTTGTATAAGGTGGAGATGTATGTGCGTTAAAGGCATATAGTTTGGTGTAAACTTGGAAATGTCTGTGGCTTCAGTACAGAAGGAAAAATATCCTAATGTACTTGCTTTGTAGTCTCTGCAAAGAACCTGCTTTAGCAGCAGACAAAATTTTTTCCAACTGTTGCAGTTAAATTGAGCCCTTCCTGTATATACACGTCTGTTACCGTTCATTTTAAGATTCAGTAATTAGTGGCCCTGTCTGATCTAGACGTAGAGTGAATTTCTTTGATGTAATTATTTCCATCCTCTCTGTTTTCTGCCCTTTTATGGTTTTGTCAGAAAATGAATGATCTCTGTAAAAATGTCTTTAACATTCCTTGGTGACTTCTGTTATTTTGGTGGGTGGGACAGTGCAAGAAAACTGCATTTAAAGTTATTGTAGTAAAAATTGGAAACTGCAGTATTTTCTGATATATGGCTGTGATTTAACTTTTCTAATAATTTTTGTACTTCTGCAGAAAACTACGGGTAACAGAAGTTTCAGTTATGTGGTAAAATTTGTGCAGTAAATTTAAATTAGGTGTGTGGGGGGGGGAAGTTATTGAGTCCTAGATTAATACTTTTTTAAAAAACCCAACTTTTAAATACTTTAAAAAACCCCCCACAAAACACCTAAGTAGTAAAACTTGTAATAGTGGTGTTATACCTGACAGAGTATAAGAATTACAGGCCAGACTAGCATAACTGGAATGATGTGGCCTAGAGAACAAGGTTGTTTGGGGTTTTTTTCCCACCAGGCATGGCATATTACTATACAGGCAGATTCTTAATCTAAAGGTACAGTGGATTTTTTTTTTCCAGCCTGCTTAAAAAGATTAAAAAGAGGAGGTGTTTTTCTACTTCCATAGCAATGCTGTTTCAGAGTGAGATGGTGATTGTTGCCTGGCCATTTGGTTGTGGGATTTCTTGAGGAGCTGAATAGAAGTAGTAGTCTTACAGGTATTCTTTAGAGCGTGGCTTTCTGGGGCAGACTCTTTCTACATACCACTGTGAATTATAAACTGGAAATAAAGAAATTCTAGGTATTCTATTTTTGCTAAAGACCTTTATTAAAAGTATGAGCTTATTTATCTGGATATAGATACAATTTGATCAAAGCATTGAGACTTAAGTTTCAAATTGATTAAATATATAGCTTTGGAACTTTCTTTTGATAGTAACACACAGTTCATGTGTTCTCATTTGGGTAGGAGAGGCAATCATAGCTGCTGCTATTGCTGTAGAACTGGTCTTCAACATTTTTTTTGTGAAAACCAAGTTTTCTTTCACTTCAGAAAGAAAAGTCCCGAAACCTGTGTTGCAGTAAAGTAGGATTATTGTCTTCTGCAGAGATCTTAGTGTTTTGCATAGTGTTTTCTGCAATTCCCACTAGAGGCTGCTCAAATGCTAGTGCTACGAATCAGTTGCCCTCTAAAATTCACTTTTCTTCATCCTCTTTCTTTTTTCCCTATTCTCTGCTGTTGTCTTTTAATATTATTTCAACAGCAAGTACAGCAAAGCAGGTGGTGAGTTTTTTAAGTGGAAAAAAACGGTGGTTGATAGGTACCTTACTAAATTATCTTGAGCCCTGCTGTGTTTGTGAATTTTGCAAATTAAGAAGTGAGCAATCATTCTGAAAAACAAATTAGCATATTACAGGCATTTGGATTCTAATGCACTCAGAAAAGTCCATTTCTTAAGCAAAAAAGGGACCGCCAGTCATAATTGTAGTCATGATCTTACCCTTTGAATGCATCTGGATTTTGCAAGAGGAAGTCGAGTATTTGCCAAACAATGCATGTTGCACATCTGTGGAACTGAAAACATTTCTTTTTTTTTTTCCCCCCTTTAAACTTGTTCCCATTTTGTCAACTGCCTTGTGATGGGCAGACCCTGGCTGGAGGCCAGATGACCACCAAGGCCGCTCTATCGCTCCCCTTGTCATCTGGACAGGGGAAAGAAAATATAATGAAAGGCTCGTATGTCAAGATAAGGACAGGGAGAGACCACTCACCAGTTACCATCACAGGCAGAACAGACTCCACTTAGGGAAGATCAAATTAATTTATTACCAATCGAATCAGAGTAGGTTAATGAGAAATAAACCCCAAATCTTTAGAGCGCTTTCCCTTCCACCCCTCCCTTTTTCATGGGCTCAACTTCACTCTGGATTTCTCTACCTCCTCCCCACCAGCGGCACAGGGGGATGAGCAATGGGGGTTGTGGTCAGTTCATCGCATGTTATTTCTGCTGCTTCTTCCTCCTAATGGGGAGGATTCCTGTCACTCTTCTGCTCCAGCATGGAGTCCCTCCCACAGAAGACAGTTATCCAGTATGCAAACCCAATACTTGCTTTTTTTTTGGTGGTCTTTCCCACCTTTCAAGTTATATGTATAGATAAATAATTTAAATAATAGGCATAATCTCTTTTAAGTTGAGACTCTGAACAATTAAGGTTAAAGCGGAGATTAAGGGGCTTGCATGTTTTTAAGTGCATGGATATGTAAAATAGCTAAATTTAGAGATTTACCTATCAGTAAAGAGTCTGTCTTTAGAGAAAACTTTCAAAGTCTGTGTTCTTTTATATTATCACAAGGTCATGTAAGAGTTAAAATTTTCCCAGTCAGCTTTACTTTTGTTTCATGTAAATAATTTAAGATTAGTACTGGTCTTGGTCAGTGCAGTTTTGTTCCCCAGATTGGTAGAGGGCAGAATGAGGTAAACTGACAGCGTGTCCAAGGGGCAAAATTAAATTCTGGGTTCTGGATGCTTCTTTTCTTGAAGTAGAGAGCACAATCTTGTGAGACAATGATGCTGGAGTAAATGCAGTGATTCTTACTGCAAAGGGAACTTGAGATAATTTCCCTTAATATGGTTCGGCTGTCACACTCTACTGTGTAATACGGGCTGGTATTTGTTTGTCTTTCTGAGATATTTATATATGTGTAATTATTACCATGTTAATTATGTACCTGTTTCTGTTCAGGTGAGTTGCCAGTCTGTTGATACAATTTGATATTCATACAAGTATTTTTTTATAGCCCAGCTAGAGGCAAACTTTGAGGAAATGGAGAATCATCTGTTGTGTCTTGAGGACCTGTGTGAGCAATGTGAATTGGAAAGATACAAATGTATACAGACATTACAGCTGGAAAACTACAAGAAAACAAAAAGGTAAATAGAGCAATTGCTGTAAATATAAATTAGCATAAAATATAAGCATTCTGCAATTATTTCTTTCCCTGCATATAATATCCCCTTTACTTTGATCTTTTAAAGAACTAGTAATCTTTGACAGGGAGTTGCACATTTGTAATAGATGCATTGAACATTGGTCTGACTCTTGGTGATGAACGAAGAGTGTGCATGTTTGGACAATTTACTTTATTGTTGTTAAGATGAAGTCCTGCTTATTATTCTCTACAAACACTCAGAGTAAGGGCTGTTAATAAGCACTGATAAATTACTGTTTCTTTTAATCCCTTGCCATGTTTTTTTAAAAATCTATTTCTTTCATGTGTTTGTCCTGGTTTCAGCCAGGACAGAGTTAACTTTCCTGAGGTGCCAGCACACTAACTGAGCTGGCCAAGGGTTCTTCCACACCACATGACATCGTACCCCCTGAGAAAAAGGGTTGGTTGGGGAGGAGTGGATCTGTGCAGCTCTGGGAAGGGCTGAGGTGGTTTGGTTGGCAAGTGCTTTGTGTCATCACTGTGGCTGTATTCTGTCCAAGTGCTGCTGTTGTTTCCCTGTCCCAGCAAACTGCCCCTAAGGCACCCCATGGGGGCTTTTGGCCATTTCTCCACCCTGTCCTGCTGAGGGATGGAGGAGGGAATGAGTGGTGCTTGGTGCTGAGTATTATTTGACAGTACTGTAGCTGTAAAGTGAGGAACTGTATTGTGCTGTATCTTCCTGTCAGTTCTGTAGCAGCAGTACCCTTTGCTCTGTATGGTAAGCATTAATCTGCCATTCTCTTACTTGCAAAGACAGGGCACTGCTACTTGGAATCAAAGTTCAACTTGTAGCAGTATGTGTGAAAAGTCAGAACCTCCAACTCTTGAGTTTTATGTTTACCTAAAGGATAGAATAACAGGAGATAAATGTTAAGAGCTTAAGTAACTTAAACTGTTTACTTTCTTGTTTGTATTACTGAGAGTGCCAAAAAAAACTTTACCAAAGGAGATAAGAACAGTAGTATTAAGTCCATTATATAAACAAGGAAATGAGGAGTTAAATTGAAGCAGTTTGTTGAAGGTGGTCTTTTCCAGACCTGTGGTAGGGCATGGTGGGTAAAAGCAGATGCTGACAGACCAGGAGCCAGCACTGACCTGGGGATAAGTTACTTGAGCTAAGTAAGTGTCCTCCTATTAGCCAGGAGAAGCACCCTGGCACCTTCCCCTCTTCTCATGATAGAAAAGGAAAATTTGACTTGTGGTATGTTCAGAACAGATGGTTTGGTTTATGGTCCTAGTTAGGATGTGGTGAACATGGGCAAGGCTGTGTCAGGCAGTGCTGGTCACATTTTGCACAGCTTATCTGTTTTCCTCTGTCTTGATTCTTGCCATCCTTGTGCCTCTTTTTTTTTTCTTTTTTTTCTTTTTTTTCTTTTTTTTCCTTTTTTTTCTTTTTTTTCTTTTTTTTCCCCCCTAATCCCAGCTTCCTCTCAAATAAACAATCTATCCCTAACTACCTTTTTCCCTTTCAGTACTGGATTTTCTATGTCTGCATTCAAATTTGGTATTTATCATACCATTTATCTGGAGAATTTTGGTCTCCTGTGGTGTTACAGATACAGTTACTGAAGCATTGTGAGTGTTGCAAGTTATGCCTTCCAAAAGGTCCCTGATACCTTAAAGGTCCCCCCTTCAATTTTCAGTCAAGTGTGACCTAGACAGGCTGGAGAGCTGGGTGGGGAGAAATATAATGAAATACAATAAGGGAAAGTTGTAGAGGCTTGCATCTGGGGAAGAACAACCCCAGGAACCAGTATAGGTTGGGGACAGACCTGTTGGAGAGCAGCATAGGAGAAAGGGACCTGGGGTTCTGGTGGACAGCAGGGTGACCATGAGCCAGCAATGTGCCCTCAGGGCCAAGAAGGCCAATGGCATCCTGGGGTGTATTAGAAGGGGTGTGGTTAGTAGGTCAAGAGAGGTCCTTCTCCCCCTCTACTCTGCCCTGGTGAGACCATACCTTGAATCCTGTGTCCAGTTCTGGGCTCCTCAGTTCAAGAAAGACAGGGAACTGCTCAAAAGAGTCCAGTGCAGGGCCACTAAGATGATTAAGGGAGTGGAACATCTTCCTTATGAGGATAGACTGAGGGATCTGTGTATCTTGAGCCTAGAGGAGACTGAAGTGTGACCTCATCAATGTCTATAAATATGTAAAGGGTGAGTGTGAGGCGGATGGAGCCAGGCTCTTCTCAGTGATGGCCAGTGATAGGACAGGAGGCAATGGATGCAAGCTGGAACATAGGAGGTTCCATGTGAACATAAGAAAAAGCTTTTTCACTGTGAGGGTGATGGAGCACTGGCACAGGCTGCCCAGAGAGATTGTGGACTCTCCTACTCAGGAGGCATTCAAAATCCACCTGGACATGTTTCTGTGTGATTTAGTCTAGGTGATCCTGCTCTGGCAGGGGGGTTGGATGAGATGATCTTCTGAGGACCCTTCCAACCCATCATTCTGTGAGTCCCTTTAACCATTTGCGAAATCCAACCATGCTTCTGTGTGGGGTTTTTCAGCATTTCACTATGTTTTCTGAGACCTCTAGCAATTTCTTAATTCCTGTCCTTTAGTTTTTCACATCATGTTCAGTGAGCTTAGCCTCAGTCTGTGACCTCAACAGTGGTCTTGTCATTTTCCTGGAACCTTTCCCAAGACAGGACAACATCATTTTCTCTCTCCAGGAGGAGTCAACAGTAGTCAGTACGGCTGAATATTCTTCAGAACTATTTAAATAATTAAATATTTAATAATTATAATTTCAAAATTCTAAAGATGCTGTTTAACCAAATAACACACAAATTTAAAACATCACAAAGCAACAGATTTGTACCCCCTAAAATTTAGTCATCTTTCTGATTTTTTTCTCTGCCGTTCTCACTCCCTCTCCCCCTCCCTTAGCCTTTGCTTCCAACATCAAAACAAAGTGTTAAACTGTTGCCTGCTCTGCTTAGCAGCACCTAATCAGTTTTATAAATAGAATGCTAAGCAAGCTACTTAACGTAATTATAAGCTAATTACATATGGTCAGACCTAGACAAAACAGGAAAAATGCAGGTAATTTCTAGTTGATCATTACCACTGTATTTATTTCGGTAAGAAATTAACTGCTAGCTCATTACTAGAAGGACAGTTGCCAGCATAGATACCTGAAGAAGGAACCTCCAGTTAACTTCATGTGAGTGTGATTTGTTATGTCTGTTTGGAACTTGTATCCTGTCGTCTCCTCTTTTAGTGTTTGGGGGTTTTGCTGTGGTACCAGCTACTGAAAAAATCAAGTTAGGGGTTCAGGCATCTATGGGTCTCTCCTTAACACAAAAATTATTTTCAGGGGGTGAGTGGTTTTGTGTAAAAAAAAAAAAAATTTCCTGTATTTTGACAATATAGGGGTGAAAACTGAAATGAACACAAACTCTAGAAACTGTGTTTATTTTAAGCATGTAACAAAAAGTAATTTTATTATACAGTCACTGTAAAGCTTAGGCTAGAAGCTTGTGTATTTCAAGTCTTTTGAAAAATCTTCCTTATATGAAAGACTTAGAAGAAAGTGCTTTAGGTCAACATTAAATCTTTGAAATGCAGCTTATGGTAACTATGGGAACTGATTTTCAGAAATAGGTCTCCCTGTTATATGGAGCAACTTTACTTCAGTTCAAACGGATCAATTTTTTCCCTTTTGTCATTGTGTTGAGTACTAGTTTCAAAGTAGATTCATCAATCCAAGTTGTTTTCTAAAATATATTTTAAAGCTGGGGAGGGGGAAAGGGCTGGGGAGATGATTTCTTTTTCTTTGTGCTTATTCCTGGATTTTTAATATTCTCTTTCTTGTTTTTAAATCCATTGATCTGGGTGGAAGTATTGTATGAGATCTAGGTATCACCGTTGTTTTCTCTAGTTAGTTTTACTGCAATTGGTTGTATGTGTGATAGCATTAAACCATGCTATTTTCTTTTCTCTCCTTTTCTCAATCAAACACAGCTTTTCTTCCCTTCCCTTCACCCTCCTAATGAGGATGTACTGTTTCTGACTGCAGCAAATTCCCTGTATCCTTCCAGTCTCTTGTGGCAGTTCTTGCATTCCCAGACAGTGTGCTGTGTCCTTTAGGAAGCGCTGGCAGCAGCTCCTTTCTGTGTGAATTTTTATGTGCACCAAACTGCAGGCTAATGACATAGAGTAAGATGTTTCTGTCCTGAAACTCCACTTCCTGGGAAGCTCTCTGTACCATTTGTATCCATTTCAGAAAGATCACTATTTTTGGAAAAAAAGGAAATTGTGGTTATTTTACCAATTAAAAGGAGATACCCAACTGCAGCATTTTGGAGAAACGCATGATTTGAGATAGGAAAGAGTCCTGGAAATGAGTGAATGCATTTTACTGTGTGTCATTTGACTTTAAACATAGCTGTCTGAATTTTAATTTTTTTAGGATGTCTTATTTAAGAATCCCTTCTGGTTTTCAGTACTTTTCTGCTTTAAGAACAGACACAGAAGGAAAATTAATGAAGGAATCTAAAATCTTGAGTCCGGAGCCTACCCTGATGCTAGGGTATACTTCAACAGCTGAATGCTTAGTAATATTCCAAACCTTAGTGGGACTATTTTAATTTTTTAATTTTATTTTATTTTTTACTTTCTGGTGATATCTAAAGAAACGTTCTACCTGAGGAGAAAATGTGTTCTTAAAAGGTGTACTTATTCCCAATTTTTCTGTTTTAAAAGTTTATTGTTAAATAATGCATAACCCCATGCTTTGGTAGTTAATGCAATAGATGAGGAGTTGGCCAGATGGTCATAATTCCTGTTAGATGCATTGTCATGCCATTATGGTGTTTTTATGCTTCAGGAGGAGAAGAATGTTGGATTCATGTTTTCATTTAGAATGGTATTTAATTTATGGCAATTGCATTGTGCAGATTAGAGGTGTATATGAGAGAAAATATCTTAATCAGTTACCACTTTGCAGTATTTTTTTTCTTAATGGTCTTCTGTTGGTCCTGTCCCTCTTTTCCAATTGCTTTGGGAGCAAGCAACAGTAAGAATTATTGCAGTTAGATACAGTGGCTTATGTTAGGCTTGACTGATACAAACAGTCAAAAAGTAAACAGGAAAACTGTCTTTAGACAATCTAGGCTAGTCTCCTTTTTGAAAAAGTTTCTTCTATCTTGGGCTAATTAATGGTTATTTACTCACTAGCATACAAAAACATTTTGTACTATTGTTATTATGCTATGTTTTGCTTTCAGATGTTTTCTTTACCTCCTGCAGTGCCGCTGTAAAAAGCTGTCTCTTTTTTTGTCATCTTGTTTAACCTAAATTAATTACTATTTTTCTTAACCAAGATCAGAAGAGAGAAGATGAATACACTGCCATACAAAATCATGTTGCCTAAAAGATTTCTATGTCTGTAGATCTTGCTTAGAACTCATAAGGTTTCCCAAGTGATAAGCTGGAACTGTAGTACCCTGTATAGTACATCGTCTTCAGTGATGTCTCCCTCCCATCTGGCAGTGATAAATTTAAATTGTATCTTCATAACCCTTTTTGAACTTTACATGTAATTTATCAAATGAACTTTTTATACATTTAAAAAACCTTACCACAGTGGCAAATGCTTCCAACAAGTACCTGTTTTCCTTCCAACATTAAATTATTTCTAAGACCTAGCTACCATATTTCATAGTTCTCATCAAAATTTTCAACCACGTTTCATGCCATATTCTTCATGATTGGCCCTACCTATGTGTACTTGGTCACATAAACAATGATTTTGCAAGGGTGGATGCAGAACTCTCTATCTTCAGCTTTCGTGGTAGATGGGCAGCGATTGACTGGCTTTGAGTTTTCATTCGGCATTAATTGCATGACTGTGAGTTTCTGTGCTCAAAGCAGAGTTCACGTTGCAGAAATCTTTTCCATCCTGCTGTTCATGATTTTGCATGCAGCATAATCAGCAGCAAGTGTTTTCATGGTGATAACTGGCTGGAATTAATTTTGTAGCCATCAGTTACTGCGCTTCTTTGGACGGACACATAGAATGAGAATTCCTATTGATCCTAAAAAACTGGGCTTGCAGAAGCTTTGGAAAAGTTCCCTTGATAATTGTGCTTCCTTTTGTGTAACTCTAGGGCTCTGAACTTCCTTTTGTTTGCCAGAACGATTGCAATACAGTGTTTTGCATGCATCAAACCCAAAGGAGCAGGCTGCCTTTTATGAGCGAATTTTGCTCCCTTCAGTGCTCCATGTATTTGAAAACATTGGGGAAGGCTGAATACACAGCAGATCAAAAATTGTAGGGGTTTTGGCAGGGTTTTTTTATATTATTTGCAAAGTGTGAATATGTAGTGTAATTTCTGTCACTTTTCAGCTTATTTAATTTTGCCCTTTTGTGGTGGTTTTTGCTTGATGCAGAGAGACAATGACATTGTTACAAAGAGATTTGTTGTGTACCTTCTCCTTATAGTTTCATCTACTTTTCAATAGGTATGGAAAAGATTTTTTTTCTTTGGCTTTTGTGACCTGTGATTATAAAGACTGAATGTTTGTGTTGGATCCTCTACATCTTACAGCACGTTCTCCTAATGTGTTCTAGAAAATGTTAAACATTATGCCAATCCTGTATACTTTTCTCTGCCTTTATGTAGTGCTGGTTACTGGGCATAATCTGCAAATCCTGTCAATCTGTTAGCACCAGGCTTTCTTTGTCCAGACTTACTGTACCAATAATAGAAACAGATGGTTAAGGATCGCCTTAATCATTGTCTTGTAGTCTCCCTCACCTCAAAACTGCATTATTTATCAAAGTAATTAATTCATTGTGGCTAGTAGCAGGAGAATAGGGCTTAGGTATTTGTTATTACCACGCTAAAATCCATTCTCTGCTTCATTATGAATTATTTTCCCAAGTTCTTTAATAATTCCTTTTCACTTATTTCTAAAACCAATTTGCTTTCAAAGTGTTCCAAAAAATGTGTTAAATGAATTTACTCACAGCACCTCTGTGAGAGAGATTTATGGTTCCTTTGTCAAAGGAATGTGTTGAGGATGCCTGAAGTGATACAAGTTGCAACGTCTAGGTACCACAATTCCATGTGTGGAGCCACAGCATGAATGGTAAAGAGCGTGTGCAGCTTGTGAGGTTAGGCTTTCTTTTTTTCTTTTTTCTTTTTTCTTTTTTTTTTCTTGCTCCTCTTTTTTTTTTTTCTTGCTCTTTTTTTTTTTTTTTGCTCCCTTTTTTTTTT
>VZTU01010414.1:14108-72904 GCA_013400835.1 Zapornia atra
TTTTTTTTTTTGGTGGACTTGTAGCATGTCATGTGAATTAAATTTGGCCAGTTTTTGAATACTGTAATTATTTTTTTTTTCTTCTCACAGTTATGGGGGAATTGATGGCCATGTTAAAGGAAGGCCTGGATTTTGTTGTGGGCTGTTTACCAAAAACACTTTTTTCCTTTTAGGAAAGGTTAAAGGTGGTGGAGTTTACGGTAGAGGTGGCCTTTGGTGGAGTTGTTTGTATCTTCTCTTTAGCTTCATCTTCTCTTAAATGTCTTCGTAGTTTGTAGGTTTTTGTAGCTTCACTTAAATTTCTTCTCTTAAATTTCAACTTCCAAACCGTGGTTACAATGTAAAAATAAATAAAACTGCCAATACAGGTGCCTTTTAGTGTTCTAATGCTGTTGCATCCTAAGATGAAAGTTAAAAATTTTTTTTTAACTGTCCCTTTTTTTGGGGGGGGATAGCAACAGGATGAAAGCAAAACCATAAAAACTAGATCCTGTGCAAAATCTTGTGTCTGAAGGCATAAACTTTTAGTGAGAATTAAGAATTTGTTCCACATTTCATATTCCTGTTTGGAGTGAGTCTAATGTGAAATGACCTGTACCAGTCTATTAGCAGAGTACAGCATGCCTGATTTCACCCATTTCTTCTGGGTTTCATACTGTTTCCCTAATTTGTACTGTCCTTTTGAATGGTAGCACCTGAAAGGTGACCCCCAGAGTTCTTCATCAAGATATTAATTTCCTTTTCTTTGAAACATCCAAAGAGAAATGTTTTCACTGTACCCTGAAATTGCTGAGTATATGAGAGTAGCTCTGGTTGTATTTATTAGCTTGATTACCAGGCAGTGTTTGCAATTTCTGTTATGAAATTTTGCTCGGATCCTTTCCATGTTGTGGAATTAAGTTGATGTAGAAGACTTGCTGGAAAACACAGAAAGACTTCAGCTGCTTTTGTAGCTCCATTTCAGTGTGTAAGTAAAAGAAATCTCTACTTCAACATAATTTAAATGCCTTAATTCTCTGCTCTTTTACTGGATAAAATTTCCTATTTTATCATGAAGAATCCTGACCCATCTTAGTATTTCTCCAGATTAACAGAGAACCTTGCCTGCTGCTTATTTTCAATAGTATTTTAATAGTGGTTTTTATTTTCTTACTGATTTTTAATTACCTCAAGGCTTTTCATTGCTTCAGGCTCAAAGCCTAGAGGCCCAAAGCATTTTAGCTTGGAGAAAAGGAAGCTGAGAGGAGACCATATTGACCTCTACAACGACATGGAAGGAGGTTGTAGCCGGGTGGGTGTTGGTCTCTTCGCCCTGGTAAGAAGAGATGGGACAAGTGGAAATGGCCTCAAGTTGTACCAGGGAAGTTTTAGATTGGATATTAGGAAAAAATTCTTCCCTGAAAGGGTTGTCAGGAGTTGGAGGAGGCTGCCCAGGAAAGTGGTGAGTCACCATCCGTGGAGGTATTTTGAAAGACACCATAGATGTGGCACTTAGGGGCATGGTCTAGTGGTGGACTTGGCAGTTTAAGGTTAGTGGGTGGACTTGATCTTTTAAAGGTCTTTTCCAACCAAAAATATTCTGTGATTCTATTTCAAAGTAGTTGGCTGACCTAAGGGATGTGAGAAAGATGCTCAAGCAATCTGGGGAAGAGAAAACATTTTCATGTCACTGCCATAAGTGCTTAAACTATTAATGTGTACCATGCAATTGACATAAGTTGTGAGTGTCTAGGTTTTCTGCTTTTACTTCTGATGAAATCCAGCAGGAAGTCCCTCTTAGGGCTTTTTAGCTGACTAAACCTTGAATCAGGCTATTGAAGTAGGGGTTTTTTTATATCATTTTTGAAAACTTAAATGTATCAGAAATAACAAGTGAAATGCAGTATCTCTCAGCTTTCTCAGGTTTTGTTGTGGATCTTTTGAAGTACCAGGAATATCTTTAAGAGAAATTTCAGATAAGCAGCTATACCTTATTTGAATGTTAATTTTTGTTTGTAAATAGTATTTACAAGTCAACATTTATAAACACATTTAATTCTAAAATCTTTAAAATTCAATATGTCATTTTTACCATCCATATACTATCTTGAGATTGTCTTTTGTTTGTGCTTGAGCCTAGTAGCTTGAATTTGTTAGCTGTTACTTTCAGGGCTGGTGTTAGAAAATCATTCCTGACATTCATTTATGACTTTGTTACTTTCTTATCTGCCTACTCTTTCCCTGAAGATAAAATATGGAACTGTCAATTTTGCCTGCTGGTGTCGTTGTAAAGAACTTGGTGTTTCTGTGGTCTCACACTATTTAACCAAATTCCCTAGCGTTTTGGAAAATTGATTGTGGTGTTACACCAGTTTGCAAGACACAGTAGAACTTAACTTTTGTTGAAGAAATTAAATTCCCATTGATTCATTCACTTAAAGCAGGATGATTTTGACTACACTTAAGAAAAAAATCTACCCTCCTCTTTGGCTAGGTATTTATCAACGATTCTGTGGTTTCAGATGATACGGGTAATCTTTTGAAATTACTGACATTTATCATCTTGAGATGATCAAAGAATAGTTTGACTCCTTTGAAAACTGTTGTTTAAATAAATAAGAATTTTTCATGAACTGAGCAGCCAAGGCATCACTGATAGGTGGATGATCAGCTTTCAGAAGTGTTTGCCATGCTTTAAGCTGCCCGCATTTAATACACTACTTAAATCTTTAACCATTTCCCTGATACAATTTCTCTTCTAAACACCTGCTTAGAACAGCATGTAACTGCTGAGCAAATTGTACACCCAGACATGTGGTTTTCCTGTCTGTTTTTACTGTCTGTTCCCCAGCTGGGTAGTAAAAACATGACAATGGTCACTACGAGGCAATCAATAAGCTCTTAAGCAGAAGTTATCTTTTTATTCTGTTAACATTAAAAAAAAGAAAAAAGCAGCAGTGAATCTGCTACTACAGGCCTTATATTAAATTCTGGCCAAGTTGAATCAAGGCTTTACTACATAATGGTATTCTGAGTTCCAAGTGTTTGGGAAGGTTTGGTGGGTTTTTTTAGTAAAACAATGATCTGAGCAATTGTGAAGAAGGAATTGAATTGTGAAATAATAGAAATATCTCTGAGTTTGTAGGCAGCCCAAATTTTAAATGGGATTATGAATTGACCTGTTTTCATCAGCTACATTAATACCTGAAATCTAAAAGTGACGAGAAGACAATGCATGTACTTCCATGCCACATGCTTTCTCAGAAAGATCAAGCTTAAGTTATTACAGATCCAGCAGTCATCTACTGGCAGCTGTATTTTCTTGATGAAAAAATATTGGAATATAGAAAATCAGAAATACATACTCGGTCTAATTCAAGTATTGTTTGGTTTTGGCTTCAGGCAAGAGGACCACTTTCAAGATGTGGTTTTCTTGCAGTAGAAGTGTTTTGTTGAGGCTATCTATGTGTTTTATTGTTTACTTTAAAAGCATACAAAGGATGGGACTGCCTCTTTCATCTGCTTTCACTTCTTTATTATAGCCTGGGTCTCTGGTGGAGACTGTTACAAATTACCTAATTCTATGCTGTCTGTAGAAGTGGCTACAGATTAGTATTGATAAATTTGTCCAACTGCTGTAGAGCAAGTGGAAGCCCTGTACTAGGGGCTCTGTGTCCTTCTCTGTCTCCACCTGTTTTCAGAACCTCTTGTGGCTGACATTGAATTTGCCACGTCCTATCATGTAGTTGGTTGATCCACAAGCCAGGCACTCTAGATGACTCCCGTGTGTTGCAGAGCACCGCACAAGGGTGTATTTCATGATCTGTAAATGTGTCTGGATCCTAGAAGGTTGGAAGATCGAGTTTTGGAGGAATTACATGGTTTTTCTATAAATCGAATTTCTAGGAATTTAAGCATTGTATCCTTATGCCCAGATCTAGTTAGTGAAGTTGGAAACTTCAGCATGTATTTGGTTTTGGTCTTTATTTGCCTTCCCCCTCTTGCTTTTCCCTCTTCCATATTCCTCTTTCTGGATTTATTTTTGTTTAGCAGTCATAACCAAGGGAATGGTTCTTGGTGTCTACCTCTTCTGCCCAGCAACTAAAACAGTGCAATGAAAAGCCTGAGAGGAAGATAATTCTGAAGTTGTAATTTGCCGTCTAACTGTTCATGCAAGTTCTGGTTGTGTCAGTTACCCTGTGGAACTAGTTATAGATTGTAGACAGTTTGCTTCACCTGTGATAGCCAAAACTATATATTCTCACCACAAACCCTGAAGCTCATCTTTCCCGTAAATGAGGAAGTTAAGATCACTGACAAACATGATCATCAGAACGTTCCAGGTAACTTAAAAATAATAATTCAAAAGCCACATCTGGTCATAGCAGAGTTTCAAGGAACTACGGATATATTTCACTTAAGAATCAGTTGTACTTCTTGCAAATAAAGATTTATATAAACAGTATGCTTCAGGTGAAGTCAGGATATTGTATTTTTTCAGTGTCTCTGTATATCATTTTCTTCTGTACCTGTGGCTCAGGTCTTTTTTGATGAGATATTTCAGAGAAGTTTTCAACAGAATCTCTTGCTTTAACAATACTTTGATTTCATTTCTTTAGGTTGTTGTGAACCATGAGATTTTATCAGCTGTGTCTTTTTAGGCATGGTACATAGAGGGGATTATTGTCAGGTTTACTTATCTCCATCACGCTCAGAGGAGGCTGAGAATTTGGTTAGGGTGACCGTTAGGCTGGCATTGAAACATACCCAAATATCATCTTTGTCCTGACTTAAGTATTATGAAGAAGTAGGAAACCAGGCTTATGCAATTGTTACCTTTACTTGCTGTTATCCTGTTGGTCGCTTTCAACTGAATTTGAGAGAGAGAGAATTTCACAGAGTAATTAACCTCCCATGTATTTTATGGAAACAAGTAACCAGAAAGGAAGAGATGAAAATCATTCACTATATGTGTGGCCAAACTGTTTCCATGGGCATAACTCCTGCGTAGATGGAGCCTGTACAGCCTTTTGCCTCTCAGAAAAGTTGCAGTATACACAGAACAAGATTATTTTTAAAGCACCCCCGTACCTTTATAGTCTGATTATTTTTGCTTTTAGCCTCTTATTTTAGACTTCTCTAGCTCAGGGATACTAAACTTTTTCACTGAGAGGAGATATTCATATTATATTAAAACACAACTAGTAAAGAAGTCCTCTCTTCTGAAAGCTTCCTGTTAACTGTAAAATAGTAAACATTTAGTAGCTAAAGTAAAAGAGTAGTTAGTCAGATATAATTGTGGGTTTCATTAGTGGTCGGACCCAGTATGGGAGTGCTTTTAATACTGGCTAGATGCTGAGCACCCCACATTGGGCTTCAAGATCCTCTATATGTAGCGGGGCTAGGGGCAAGGCATATGTATGTTTTCTTTCTGTTAATAATAGAAAGGTTTATCTCATCCATCTTTGAAATGCATGATTTTTTTTGGATGAAATGTCTAAAATCCAGGAGCATTTCTCTGTAGAGAGTTTTCAATTGCTTAAACGCCTTTGATAAATGGGGTAGAGGGTAAGGCTTGCCTTTTCCTGTGGAAAACATAGAATAATGTACTTTTGAGCCTGAAGCAGTTGACAGAACTCTTCTGCTGAGGTGATTCATTGTACCGCAGTTTTGTCTTCCACTATGATGTTGTTAGTAAGCCATCCATCAAAGGCTGAGTTCTGCTGTAGCTTTTGTATAAACCTAATGTGAAAAATTATCTTAAAGAATGAACAATTTAAAGTAAAATAAAAACAAAGATAAAAATATAATATACAGCATTGAAGTTGGTAATTAAATATGGCAGGATTTAAAAATAATGAGAGGCATCAGTCCTAGCTACTCATTCAAGCCAATTCAAATGCAAGGTTTTTTTCCTGCTTGCCTTTAAACTTGTTTTGAAGATCACTGTTTCTAGAACTGTTTTCAGCTTAATCTTTTCCTTGTAATTACTCAAGCTGCTTTTTCTTTCAAAGAATGTCTGTGTTCCAAATACAAGTTTTCCTTCTTGATCTAAGTTCAGTGTATTTACTTCTGCAAATGATTTTTTTGTTTCTAGTTTCACAGAGAAGATGTAGGAGGTATCTCTTTCCTGACATTTTATCAATAAATACAAAATTATTTATTTACACACAAAGGGGAGAAGAAATGTAATACTTTGTAATAAATTCTGTACGTCTGCCTAGAACTTTGTAATTGCACATTTAGAAAATGTACATATTTAATCTTAAACCATCTGGTTTTCTAGTGTCCTTCCAGTCTCCTTTCCACTTTAAGTTTAGTGTCTGGTTCTTATCAAAGCTGCTGATGAACAAGATTTAGGATTAAAATTTTTAAAAGTCAAGTTTTATTTGGAATATTTGGGTTGTGGAGTCTTTTTTAAATTCTCCATGTTACTGATACAGAACATATTTTTGATGAGCATGTTTTTTAATATATATTTCTATATGTTTAAGAGTGTTGTGAGAAACCACAAGGTGCCATTGATTCATGCATATTGTCTAAAATATAAAGTATCATCAGTCTGGATCTGAATTGGCATGAGGATGCTAGGAAATACAGATCTTTAGGTTGCAAATCTATTTTTACTGATGCTAATTGTAGATATTTTAACTTTTTCATAGGTATATGCTCTAAAAAAAGGTTTTGTCAAACATTAATTTCCAACTGTCTTAAATCAATAGAAATTATACATATGGAAATAGGACAGCATCCTAATGCATCAGCCCTAAAAATAGTGATGGATATGGGAAGAGAAAATTCTGGGGGTTTGGACAAAAGTGATGAATATCATTGTCTCTTAGTTACATATTACCCCCTGCTTTGCTAATCTGTTTGAAGAAAATGGTTGTCACTGTTACATCTTCCCTTTTGAAGACAAGTGGCATTGGAACTTCTGATTTCAATCACCAGTAGCATGGATTCTTTTTTTTTCCGATTACTTTCACAAGATGTTTCCTCAGTATGGTTTTATTTCAGTCTGTTGAAAACAAGCATTACCTGTGATTGTTGTTTTCTCAACTAGTATGCCGTTATTCAAACATAAGGAGTGCAAATTCTGAGACTAAGAATTTTGTAATTGTATTTAGAGTACACAGGGTAGGAAAAATGTATTAGTGTATGAACCTGCAAATCATAGAATCATAGATGTTGTTAAGTAGCTTTATTCTCTGACTTAAAAAAATAAAAAGAAGCTAACATGGGAAAGGGATATGGAAGAGAAGCAGTAAGGGAAATAGATACTTACAGGAAGTTACAACTAATAGGCTTCTCTACTGTAAATCACAGTATAGCCTACTTCCTGGTGAAGCAGGAACCAGGTTTACTTTCAGAAACCAGTATTTGACATTCAGAGGTGACAAAAGTGGGATGTTCACTGAGAATGTGAAGGTAAATGTATTTTCTCGCTTCTTTTAGAATACTTTGTCCTGCTTAGAAAACTTTCAGGCTCAAAACTGTTTTGTCTGCTTAGAAAAGTAATTGTTTCAGGCTCAAAACTCTTTTGTCCGTTCCTAATGCAAGAATAAATGCTGAACTGCATCATCTGTTAGAGGGGAGGAAGAGTGGTTATGGTATAGCATATGTATCGTGAAACAGTGTATATGGTAGGTGACTCAGTAATGATGTAGCATGTTTTAGTTCATGGATAGAGCCTAGAATAATTTATGTGGACAACTGTTAGAAAAATTTAACTTTGTTATCATTTTTGCTATCAAAATTCAGAATTTAACTAGGCAGTCTGCAAGGCACAGGCTGAAAAGATGTGTGTTATAAATGGGCATTTTGTAAGGAAAAGGCCAGTTTACTTTGATTCTTCTTTAACACCTAATTATAAATTTACTTTGTAGTGGTGGCAAGTGGAGTGTTTTGTAATTTCTTAAAAGCAGAGAAAATAGTTCTCCTAGTTTTATAACATTTGTGTTCACAATTTTATCACTGATAAAAGTGGAAGGTGGCCTGGTGTGAAGGAAAAAATATAACAGTGTTGTTGACTTCATTTTTTAGTTTTCTGGTAAGTGAGTATTGTGAGTTATCTGTCGGGCTCTGTACTTTAAAATCCTCTCCTCTAAGGACTGTCACTATATGCATCTGTTGCCTTTAAAGTGTTTTCTAACTGAGTGGTGTCACATTTTTCTCCTTCACTGTTGCCAAAAGGATTTTGAATAGCCTTGATGAAAATGGAATACACTGAATTGTTATTCACTTTGCTATAAATTGGCAAAGCTCTGCTAAGCAATGTGTGTTTTTAGTACCTAAAACCTTAAGAAGTGTTGGCTATTTTGCAATAGTGGATCTAGAAATTATGTGGGTGTGCAATATTTGAGTAATTGTATATGTTTATAAATAGGTGGTAGCCTAATTTCTAAATGGGTTGATAATTGCTTTAGATAAACACAGTAATATTACCCTTATAAACAATGATACTCACATTATCTTTTATTTCTTTTAATGAGCCTTCAACTGTGTAAAATAACTCCTGTAGTTCTAGATGTAGTATTTCTAATATTTTTTTAAATTTTGCTTTTCTCTAACAGGAAGGAACTTGAGACCTTCAAAGGTAAATTCTGGTTTTAATTTTTTACTTCAATGTTGCAGGAGTTACAAAGTATAGTGAAATTAGTAAGGAACTGTTCCAGTTCTAATGTTAATTTTATGTTGACCCAGCAGGCTTTTTTTTTTCCCCTCCCAGTTTACCTGTTCTTGCTACTGGTTTCTTTGGAAGAGTCATAAGGGCAGGAACAACACAGATGGCTCTGTTGTCATAGCTAGGTTTCAGAGATTCTGTATCTAATTAAATTTTTGGAAGTTAAGGGCTTTGTCTTCAACTAGTCAATGTCTTTTCTAGCATGAATGTATTTTTGACATGTGTCACAGGCTGTTACTTGTTAGACTTTTGTCTAGCTATTTCTGCAAACCTTCACAGTGTTATGTTACATCAGATGAATGCAATTTTTGTAGCTGAATTTTAGATATACATGATGATATATACGAATATCTGTCCTCAATAACATGCAATGGCTAGGAACTGTCGTCTATTACTGCTCTGTCTGCAGTGCATAGATGGCACACTGTACCATTGCAGTAAATCTTAAATTCAGGCTTACTCTACCTACTAATGTTAATGTTTGATCAACTTGACAGTTGCTACTATCTCATGCTTTTAATAAGGTGTGGCTGTGGCTTTGTGACTAGTCTTTATTTATGAAAATGAAGTTGAGTACATTGACTTATGTCAATTAGTTGTCTCCTGAAGTTGAAAGAAGGGATGGAATTTTTTAAGCACTGCATTCCTCTTTGTCTTTTCACTTTATTGCTATCTCTGTGTAATGCTAAAAAGGGAAAATAATAAGGCTAACAATAAGCGACAAGCAACATAGATTATGTAAAAAGTCACTTCATCTGTAGCTTGCCATAACAACCCTTTTTTTTTGATTGATTTGACAGTTTTCAACACAGACTAGCTCAATACAAATCCAGAGATACCGCTAAGCTCATGCTGTTCCAAAGCAAGGCAGCTACTTTGTAGTACCTGATGCTTGTGAGAATAGTGAATCCTCGTTTTTTTGTTGGCATTGATTAGGGGTGTTAAGTGGCTTTCTGGAAGCCAGGAAGGTGGTTTCCAAAATGATTTCTCTCTTGGCTCCTTGTTTTTCTAATAGAAATTGTAATTTTATTTGACAGTAGGTATTTATAAAGCAAATGATTTTAATAGAAGGTGTTAGCTGTATTGACCTTGAAATTCATACCAAACTTAGAAACTGTTTCTGTAATGGGTCCAGAGGCAAACAGATTTCTCATAATAGTTATGAAAGGCTTGTCTTGGTAGCCAAGACAGTTTTTATTTTACTACAAAGAGGGAAAATTGCAAACAGGTGCCAAGAAAAAAAAAAGCCAAAGCCTTTGCATGTTTCTTCACTGAAAAGTTCAACTGCAGTTTGTGGCTAATGCAGCCAATATCAATGGGAACAGAGAAGGATCTTTTGTTATAAGAAGAAAGGACCAGGTTAGAAGATGCTCCAGGTCTGGTCTGTTGGACGTTTTTTAACCAACTGATCAATTTATTCTACAATACTCAAAAGAATTGAAAGAAGCTATGGAAGGCTGGAAAAGCACAGTGTGACAGAAGTTTAAAAATGTGTATTAAACATAGGTCAACCTAATATCTGTATTTTTTAGTACAGTGAACTGATGGACAAGCTTGTACCTGACAGAAGAGCTGGTTAATAGCTAACAGACTTCCAAACAAGTCTAAATTCTTTCTATAAGATGGCAACAGTATGCTTTACAATAAACAATAGAAAACGTATTTTGACTTTGGCAACAACTTTTCATGTCTTGCTTGACATTTTCCCAGGAAATTGAGATTAAACTACTAAAAAGCACGTGCCTGGCTGATTGGAAATACATACTTGTAGAAAATGGTTTCTTGCTTACAAAGTTGTTCTTTCTCAGATTTTATGCTACTTGGAATTTTTGTTCCTAACCTAGATTGTGAAATAGAAGTGTTCATTTGATTGGCTTCAGTTAGTATCTTCCTGGCCTATTGGACCTTCAGGAAATTTCTGAGTCTCTAGCATACATTTCACCAGCTGATTAGAAACAGAGGGAGAGTAAGAGCTTCCTGGTCATGAGTACATAGTGACAGATGTTTTGGTTCTACAGCAGCTTTGCCCAATCTAAGTGGTGTCTCCTTTATGCTTTTTCCTATTTTAAGCTACTTCCAAGTCTCACTAGATTTATGCAGAAAATATGTCAGTTGGTTTGGTTTAGTTTCAGTCAATGAAGCATGCTGAAATAAGTCAGTAGATGGCCATAGAAATCCTGACACAGTATAAGGAAAAGGCAGTGCAAGAGCAGAACCAAGTCTAAGTTACTAATGTCACACATTCATTGCAAACACTTCTAGTGATAGATTACCTAATGCATTTGAAGGATGAGGTAAGGAAGTATTAGTACCATTATGTCAAGCCTTTATGATAAGATCTTATCTTCCTTAAAACTCTGGTTTGCTGTATTAAGGAAAGGTTGGTTTCAACAGAAATATGTTAAGTAGTTGTATAGATGATTCTTCTATTTTTGTATTTCAAGTATAGACTACAACATCAGCTAATTCATCCTTGCATAACTGTCTAGAGTGAAATGTGTTCATAGTCAGCTCATAAAATACCCAGCATAAGTGCCAGGAAAGAATTGTTCAAACTGCCTTCTTATATGCTTTTATCACTCAATACATGTGCAGTTGAAACCATTGTACCTTAAATTCTGTTTTAATGGAAAACATTAGAAATTACAGTCTTCATAATAGTAAGTTTCTATTTGTGAATTTGGGTACCCATAAGCTAAAAAGTATGAATGGGAAATGTAATGCATAAAAATATATTTCACAAACATTTAAGTTCATCCTATCTGAATCTGAAGAAATTGATGTATCACCAAAATATTCTTTAAATATGTTTCTTGGGACCGGTGCTCTTTAACATCTTTATCAATGACATCGATGATGGAATTGAGTGCACCCTCAGCAAGTTTGCGGATGACACCAAGCTGAGTGGTGTGGTTGACACCCTAGAAGGAAAGGGAGCCATCCAGAGGGATCTTGACAGGCTGGAAAGATGAGCCCCAGGGAACCTAATGAGGTTCAACACTGCCAAGTGTAAGGTGTTGCACTTGGGCCGGAAGAATCCCAGACATAGACACAGACTGGGAGAAGAGCTTCTTGAGAGTAGCCCTGCTGAGAAGGATTTGGGGATTGTGGTGGATGAGAAACTTAACATGAGCCAGCAGTGTGCTCTTGCAGCTCACAAGACCAATGGTATCCTGGGCTCCATCAGAAGAGGGGTGACCAGCAGGGACAGGGAGGTGATTGTCCCTCTCTACTCTGCCCTCGTGAGGCCCCATCTGGAGTACTGTGTCCAGATCTGGGGCCCCCAATACAAGAAAGATGTGGAACTGTTGGAGAGGGTTCAGAGGAGGGCCACAAGGATGATTAGAGGGCTGGAGCACCTGCCCTACAAAGAGAGGCTGAGGGAGCTGGGCTTGTTCAGCCTGGAGAAGAGAAGGCTGCGGGGGGACCTCATTGCAGCCTTCCAGTACCTGAAGGGAGCTTATAAGCAGGAGGGGATTCAACTTTTTAAAAGGGCAGATAATGGCAGGACAAGGGGGAATGGATTAAAACTAAAGGAAGGAAGGTTTAGATTAGATATTAGGGGGAAGTTTTTTACAGAAAGAGTGGTGAGGTGCTGGAACAGGCTGCCCAGAGAAGTAGTGGATGCCCCGTCCCTGGAAGTGTTCAAGGCCAGGTTGGATGGGGCCCTGGGCAACCTTGTGTAGATCCAGGCCTGGAGGTTGGTGGCCCTGCCTGTGGCAGGGGGGTTGGAGCTCTATGATCCTTGTGGTCCCTTCCAACCCAGACCATTCTATGATTCTTATGATTCTATGATTCTATGTTTGCTAGAGGGGGTGAAAAGAGGGTTGTATGCAAGTTTTTTAATGTCCAAATGTAATTCTGACATCCTCCAGAGCTGAGTTCTCATGCCTTGCTCAGGATAGAACGTAAAATCATCTAGTTCCAACCCCCTTGCCATGGGCATGGACATCTCTCACTAGATCACCTTGCCCAAAGCCCCATTCAACCTGGCCTTGAACACTTCGGGGATAGGGCTTCCACCGCCTCTCTGGGCAACATGTTCCAATGTTTGCACGACCCTCAAAGTAAACAATTTCTTCCTAACATCTAACCTAAACCTACCCTCCTTCAGCTTGAAGACGTTGCCCCTTGTCCTGTCACTACACTACCTGAACAGTCCCTCTCCATCTTTCCTGTAGGATGCCTGTAAGTACTGGCATTCCATAATTACATCTCCCTGGAGCTTTCTCTTCTGCAGGCTGAATAAGCTCTATGCTCACAGCCTGTCTTCGCAGGAGAGGTGCTCCAGGCCCCTGATCATCTTTGTGGCCCTCCTCTGGACTTGGTCAAACATCTCTGTGTCTTTCCTGTACTGGGGACCCCAGAGCTGGACATAGCACTCTAGGGGGGGTCTCACAAGAGCAGAGTAGAGGGACAGAATCCCCTCCCTTGACCTGCTGGCCACACTGTTCTTGATGCAGCCCAGAACACGGTTGGCCTTCTGAGCTGCTAGCGCACACTGCTGGCTCATGTTGAGCTTGTCATTGATCAACATCCCCAAGTCCTCCTCCTCAGGGCTGCTCTCAATACTCATTCTGTATGAGCACTGACCATGAGAATGCAGGTCTACTCACAAGGCAAGTGGGCAACTTTGCAGGTCTCTTGGATCTGTTTTAAAACTTCACCTTCCTGGAGTTTTGTGTATGTATGAGTGTAAATACATATAGATAGATATACAGGTGTAGTTTGGATGGGACCACTGTAAATTTGTCTAATCTTCCATGTAAAAATTTTAGGTGCTTTTGTCTACTTCATATTTACTAAAGAATTATTTTAATATTGAAATAGAAAATCAACCTCTACACAACCAAGAAATAGAATTCTTTCTGTTTTCATTTAGATGTTCTTACTGTGTGTGCTAAGGTGCGAAGTGGTAATTCATTCGCCTATAAAGTATATTCTTTGAGGATACCAGGTGTCATCAGGAAGGGGCTCAAACAGCTCAGTATCTGTACGTGTTTGCAGCACTGAAAAGTACTGAGAAACCATTAACATTCTTGCTTGTTGATGTTGCAACCTTTAGGTAGCATCATGAGATAAGTACTTGGGACTTTTTAGCCTAGAGAAGAGCATGGGTGTCTTATCAATGCTTTCAAATACTTGAGGGGTGGGAGTCAGTCTTTTTTCAGTGGTGCCCAATGACAGGACAAAAGGCAACAGGTATAAACTTCAGTCACCTAAACATGCGGAGGAATGTCTTTACTGTGAGGGTGGCAGAGCACTGGAAGAGGCTGCCCAGAGAAGTTGTCTCCATTTCTAGAGACATTCAGAGCCTGCCTGGATGCATTCCTGTGCAGCCTGCTCTTGATGGATCCTGCTCTGGCAGGGGCTTGGACTAGATGATCTCCAGAGGTCCCTTCCAACCCCTGTCATTCTGAGATTCTGTGACAAACCACTCCAGTCTCTTTTCCTCCAACCCCAAGGGTTTTCTATTCCAACGTAAGCATAACATATTATTTAATAGTCTGTAATGCAGAGAAGTTGAAGGTCAGAAGCTTTCCTGCTTCTTTAGATTAATCATCTCTCTGTGAAGACGGGTAGTGTGTGGTGTCCCTTTTGGTACTGCTACAGCACTGGCATTTGTTTATCTGTAGTGTGAATATGCACCAGGACAAAAGATCTCAAAAGTTGTCCACTTTTGGTTTGTTTTGGGTTTTTTTTTAAGTAATTCATCTTTTTGAGAGTTTTCCTGTAAAAGATGGTGGAACAATTAATTAAAACATTGGGTGTGCCATGTGAAGTAGCCTGAAGTAGCCCTGGTGTGCACCTCAACTCCAATGGACAACTGCTTGCAGGAGCTAGATGATGTTCGGTGCTGCCCTGGCTGAGGTTTACAAAGCAGCTGAAAAAAATGTTCTGCTGTCAATATTGGCAAATTCTTGCAATAGTAGAATTGATTTTAGGTAATATTTGGGTTTAGTATTTATTGGATTGTTCTCTTCCATGGTTTAGAAAGAGCGTGTATCACTTGGATTTTTACAGCTGAGAAACTGGAAATTAGATAGCAAAGATGTGGTTATTTTCTCTCGATACTTGAAACCTGGTGCATTCATGACTGCACTGAGATTTGAAATTGTTCCACCATTCTTCTAGGCACATAGTACAATTTTTTTTAAATTCTTCTGTTTCAACACAGCCAGAACTGTGTAGTAAATATTTACAGAATATGGTTAACCTCTTTACAAGATGGAAGAGTGAAGCAGAGCAGTGAGGTACATAATGGAAAAAAAATGAAAGTTATAAAAGAAGTAGAATTGCAAAATGGTAATAGCATATGTTGCTGAGTTTATTTCAGACTTGATCCAAATGGGAACTGTATGCATAATAGATTTTAGAATTACTTCTAAAGGTCTCTATTTTTTTAAAAAAAAAAAGTTTAGGATTAAATGTTTTGAGCTTGTTTCTGGAAAGAAGACTAAAGCAGTAGAAGCCATTTAGAAATCAGCAGCACGGTGTTTTTGGACAATGAAAGGTGGCAGACACTTTGTAAAGGCAGATAGGCACATGGCTTTGGCTACTGAGTCATGCGTATTTCTAAGCTTTAATAGGATTAGTTTCATTCAGGCTCAGGGAAACTGGTCATACGACCATTTTCAGCATTTCTGTTTCCAATACAACAAAATATGGTTTCAGTCCTTTGCATCAGAGAACTATCCCAACAAAGTCCTGGTAAGTTGTAAAACTTTACCAAAATACTCTTTCTGAGAAGGAGGATGGTGAAGTAGAGCGCGGTGGTTTTTCTTGCTTTTCTCTCCTAGGTTAAGTCATTGAGTTACATTAGCTATGCCGATCTTTTTTCATGCCCCTTCATGCACCTAAGATAACTTATGTTGCAGTTGCAGTTTTCTAGTCCTTTTATCAGTATCTTAAATATGTTTGTATCCAAACTTTAATTTCCTGGCTTTCACTGTTCCCTTTTTGAAGAGCAGAGGATCTTCAGAGCAGTCTGTTGACTCCATCCCTTTGTTCTCCCCTTTTTTTGTTACTCACCGCAACAAATGGTGTGTCAAACTGATTTTTTTTTTCCCTTCTTTTCCTTCTTCCAGTCTAGGGATCCTCTTTAACATGTGTATTCTGATAGCTTTCAAAAATAAACAACTTCTTCCAAATCTTCATATTGTCTTTGGAATGCATGAGTAATATGCAGTGGTGATCTTCACAGCTTGTGGTTGACAAAGCTTGTACATTCAATGACGTAGCTGTTCTAGAAGTGCTGTCATTTTGAGCACACAATCCTGTATGCTTCTTCTGAGCAGGAGTAGATGACATTGTGATAGAAAATCAGACCAGTTGCAAAGCGTTAATTAACATTTTCAAATAGCCTACACCGAAGCCTGTCAGATTAGAGACATTCAAGGTGTTTCATTACTGTGAAGAATTTTTGTTGGCAAATTGTCTCCACAATCAAGTTGGTTAATAATGAGAATTCCAATGTAATGTAGTGTTTTGTTGTTTTGCATTTCAGTGACTCATTTGAACAGGAGACAGAGGTTTGGTTGTTTGGATGCCTCTTTCAGAACATGCTGTGAGACACAGACAGTGTGTTCTGATATGAGTGCTTCCTGTTTGTTTTCGAATTGGCTTAGTGACCATGGTCAGAAACTTCAATACTTATACCTTGTAGCCCAGATATAAAAGACTCTTATTTGGCATATGTTGTGGTTTTACCCCCAGATGGAAGCTGAGCACTGCACAGCAGCTCCATCGCTCCCCTTTTCAGCTGGACAGGGGAGAAAATTTATATTTAGAAGCTTAGGAGTCGAGATAAGAACAGGGAGAGATCATTCTGCACTGCAAGCCCAGTGACACCAGAGTCGGGTAATGAGAAGCGTGACCAGATCTTAAAGCACCTCCCCCACCCATCCCTTCTTTGCAGACTGATCTTTAGTCATGTTTTCTCTACCTTCTTCCCCCACCACTATGGCACAGGGAGGGGAGGGGCGGGGAATGGTGGGCTTTGGAGTTGTTTTCCTTCTTCGTTCGGGGTGTGGGGGGGATCATTCCTCACAGCAGTGGGTTCAGCCTTGAGCCCAGCTGCTGTTTACTCTGTCAGGCCTAGTGGAAGCCTCTAGCTGCCTCGTGCAGAAGCCACCCCTGCAGCGTCCCGTTCTCCGCCAGAACCCTGCCACATAAAATCACAACAATGTACCAGAAAACAGCTGGGAAACAATTGCTTAATTCTATTGGAATAAAGCTAAGATGTTTTTAAAATTTTATGGGTGTTCAGGTTTCAGGTTTTTCCTCACTATTTTGCTATGAGCTGAAAATATTCTGGTAGATTTCTAATTAATAACGTGTGTTACCAGCTTCTATCCCATCCTTGCTATGGGAAGAGAACCTTGCAACTTTAGGTGTTCTGTATTGTCTGTGGCAAAAATTGACCAAGGCTCCCATATATAATAACCATTCTTTTGCAAATGGAAAGAGTTGAGACTTCAGCACTTCTTGTCAACCTTTGAGGCAAGCAAGTTTAAATATTTAAGTTTCCTATTTTAGTGTAATCGTATAAGAGAGTTGGAGAATAACAATGAATTATAAAGTCTTGTAGCTACCTGGCATTTGATTTTGGTTTTTGTGTTTTCAAGTTTGCAGGCTCTCAAATCTGTTTCACTCTTCAGGACATGTTTTAGAAGATTTTAGTTCTGAATCTAGCTACTTGTAACTTCTGACATCTTTGTTTTATTTTGGTTGGTTGGTTTGGGGGGTTGGTGGTTTTGTTTTGGTTGGGGATTTTTTGTTACTGTTTTTGCCTGCCTTGAAAACATCCACAAGTGTCAAGTTTTCAGGACCGACAGCATTTTCTATGCAGAAAATAGAATTTACATTGCAATGGAAAGAAAGAAAGAAAAAGGGATTTTTATTTTTTTTAAGCGTATTTAAACTGTAGAAATAAAATTAACTACAATTTTATTATGATTTGGCAAAAGGGGGGACTGCACTGTCAACAGAATTAGTAATCTGGGACAATGGGAAATTATTTCCTCCCTGCCTATTTTGGATTACTTTTCAACTGGTGTAGGAAAACCAGAGCTGCTTTGGTAGTTGCAATACAGGCTTGTGTGGGTCTAAGATGTAAAGTGGCATCCATTTCTAAGGTGGCTATATGTATCGGAAATGGGTCAGTTTTCAAAGCTGTAAATAAGAAATGGTGTTTCTGAAGGAGATCTAAACTTTAGAAAGGGATGCTATAGAGTTACCAGATTATTTATGGACAAATCACTTTATCAGATTCCTTTGGAACAAATACTGTGTGGCCTTGAAACTCGTCTGATCAAAGATAGAGTTTGGATTTCTCACTTCTTCCGCCCCAAACCACTTCCGGTTTAATGCTTTCAATGTTGTTTGCTTTTTGTTTGTTGTGTGCTTTGGCTCTAGTGTAAAATTGTGCTTGTAATCTCTTCCCTCAAGTAGATTTCCTTATTTTACATTATGGCTGTCATACTGACATGTTAATTCTGACTGGGGGAGAGTGGAAACTAGGAATGCCTTTTTCTTGTTTTAAAATTCTGCTTAATCTGCATGTATTTTTAGAGAATCTTGCAGGGCTTTTCATGTGGCACCCTTATGCTCTTTCAACCTGGTTTATGTTGCTTTGTATTTTGAGGGAGCTAGTTTATTCTCCCAACAAATTTTAATATCAATGAATTTAAGTACCTTTTTTTTTCTTGAGTCCTACTCTTTTTGTATTCTAGTTTTCCCCTAGGTCAAAAACCCTTTTGGAGATCAGATGGATCACAACAACTTTAACATTACCGCAGCTAAAAATACTATGGCTTTTGGATGTGCAGGTACAGGCCTTGTAGGCAGCAGTAGAAGTTGGCCCTATGCTGGAGTCAGCCTTGCAGCCCCCGGTTTCGTAAGGAGCAGAGGCAGCCAGTGTAACAATAGAGATTTTCTGTGAATAGCTAACTCTGTAGATAATAGGGGGGAAAATCGTGGGAATGTTAAGTCCTGTCATATTCAGTTTATGTAGAAAGGAAAACATCTAAAGGTGTAATATTTTAGTTGTCTGTAATGCATAAGTCATTGATGTGGAAAAAAATAGACCCCTGTTTTCTCAGCAGCTCAAACTTGAATTCATCGTTTAATTACCAATGTCCAGACTGACAGCAGGATTATCTCGCCATTTTTACTATTCTTTTTTTAATCTTTCCCATAGGTATTTTTGGTATTGTTTTCACCAGTGAAACAAACCTGGGTTTCATAGTCCCACGCATTCGTGGTAATTTTTCCTCTAATGATGATGGTTGGAGAAGCATTTGTTACATAACTCCCTTTTGTCTGCACGCTTTACTTTGAAAATTGTCATCGAGGAGCTTTTTAAAATGTGATCTTTCCAAGTAGAAGAAAGGAATCATTAGAGCTATCATGGTTTCCGGCAGCACTGCACGTTCCCCTAAGCTGAAGGGGTAACATGTGCTGGCGTTCCAAATTTCCGAAACATAAATGAACCGTTGTGTAACTGCAGCATCACCATAACCAAGATTCCCGGTCATATGCTATTTCTGTAGGGTTTTTTAACTGCATAACCATGGTTTTAGTTTTTTATGAAAATGTAGCCTGGATATGTAATACAAAAAAAAAATCCATTTTCAGTAGAGAAGACTGCTCCTAATTTATTTAAAAATCACATCCAAGATTTTTAATGTTGTACGTGTGAAGTAAGAATAGTATGTAATCTGGTTTGTGGGGTATCTGAGCTAAGCCATGCTAAGGAAAAATACTTTGAGGGGAGAGCCTTATGCACATCACTTAATAGAAAAAGAATTCAGAACTGTTCGGTACCTTTTCCCTTCCTTCTCGCTAATTTCCAAATGCTTCCAGCTCTCTGCCAAATAAACACACGCTGTAACTGCATGTCATCAAATTATAGCCTGCCGGGAAGATTTCTCTCTCTCAGGCACCCCTTTATTTAGCAGCATGTGGTACCTTCCCAAATACATGCGTGCATTTCTGGTGTAGCCCAGCTGCTTGGTAGCTTGTGTTCAGGTTCTGGAAAGGCGCTGAGTTGAAGTCTCCATGTGTATGCATCTGTGCGTGAGTGACCCACTGAAAACTGGCAGCCGCGCTATCGCTGCTTTGAAAAAGCAGCCTTCTAGCATCGGTCTTTGTTCTACATCAGTGAAGATGCACATCAGCGGGGCTGCTTGGTAACTGGAGCTCGTACTTGACCAGTACCCTGTTTCTTTTTACTTGCTTCTTTCTTACTGCCATGTCATCTCCGGGAGCCCCTGAGAATACCCAGAAGAATTCGCGTAGGTGGAACTTTATTATCATCTTTATTATTTGTCAGCTTAATTTGCCGAGCTGATGTAAAATGCAAAATGAAATTAAAGTTAGCTTAATTAAATTCCTCAGTTATCACCGCTGCCGGATTTGCAAAGGGTGTGCTATAAATGAGAGGTTAATTATCAACTTGATTTAGCCAATTTGAAGGAAATAGTGACTTAGTGTCTATTTTGTCAGAGCTTTTGTTTATGGCTTTGCTTTTGTGTGTCGCTTCCCATTATTGTCAAGGTAAAATTAATTGGAGTTAGTAGAAAGAATACAAATACACAGATACCTTGTTAGCTGAAATTCAAGCAGACTTGTATAAGGGTGGGGTGATACCAGAGGATGAGGGGAGACAGATAATTATTATCTGAAGATAAAAAATAAGAGCAGTGAATTCATTAGTATAGATACAGTCATGCTAATTCTTAGTTTCCCTTAGGTAAATAAAATGACAAATAAATGATGAAAATGTGTATTTTCGGCTCAAGCATAAATTAATGTTGTTTGCATCAATGCAAGCACCTTATGTCATATGAAAGTGTTCTTAATAGTGCAATTAATAACATTTTTATGCTGTTAATTTGTAATTAATGATGTTTAGAACTGTGCATTAGTTGAACTAGAAATAAGATGTTAATTTCTACTCTGCTTTTTATGTTCTTTTATATAACCACTAGAAGTGGTTTTCTTTCTGTTACTGTTCATGTGGATCTTTTTCAGTTGATGTCCAGGACCAAAAAATAAGAGTAAATAGGGTGTTTTTTTACTAGCTGATAAGAGTAAGCATAATAAAGCTATTGTATTATTGTAATAACCTGTTGGAGCATACCTTTATCAAGGCTCTAGCTGCAAGTTGTAATTCTGACCACTAAATTTGATACTCACATTAAATAATAAACTTGAATATTTTGCTTGAAAAAAGCAAAACTCTTTATATTTGTATTGATTAAAAATACTTCTTTTCCTTATTTGCAATCATAGTCTGGACATTAGAATAAATATTTTGTGTACGGGGCTGGGGCCAGCCTTGAAATTATACAGTTATACTCCTATAAGGATTAGAATATGGAACTGGAGAATATTTCTGAAATGTGAGCTTTAGCAATATCAGTCCTCCAACTAGTGCTGTAAGAGGCAGCAGTAACTAGAAGCTTTGGTATCAGCATTAATATTGGAAAGGTTAGCACCTCTGTGCTAACCAGGATTATTCTGATGGGGTTTTTAATCGCATTTTCTTCAATGGCTTGTTGACAGAAAAATACTGAAGATGGCTTATTTTACTTTTATGATAATCTGCTTGCTCACTGTCTATGTAGGGTGAAGTTAATAATAAATTAAGAAATACTCATCTACCAGCTTTTAAAAAGATTGCTTCTCTCTCAAGACCAGTTGTAATACATATTGGGGTGCTGGAAAGACTAAGTGCTGTAGGCTCTTGTGGCCTGTGACTGCATCTTGGTGTGAATGAAATTTTGAACAGGTTTATGACATTATTCTTTCTTTTGGCCTGCTGCTTCTATTTTATTATATGTTAGAAACATAAATGTATGTGCAGACATTTCATCAGTTTGATTGGTAGCTAAATAAATGTACAGTAATAGATTATATGTCTTTTGTAGTTCTCCACATGGCACTATTTCTTTCCATAGTGGTACTATAAATATGATACTATTTTGGTCCTTACAGTATTGAGAAATAGTAGAATTGTTTTAAAAGCTGCAGTAGAAAGAATTTATTCCTTCTTTATAACATGTCCTTACATAAATCTCGGTCCCGCCTTTCACAGCAGTGTGTGATTAAACTACTTGTTCTGATCAGATGTTAATGATGCAGATGGAAAGGCGGGTGGCTGAGGTGTGCGTGTGGGCGTGTAAGAATTCTGAATGTTTCTTTACACCTGGTCAGTAAATGGAACAAAAATGTGGATATTCTGGTGAACAGTTCCACCCGTTTTATTTGCAAGTGTTATGTGTGCCATGTTAAATTGTAGCAAGGCATTAGAGACAAAACTGTGCAAACATACTTCTGCAGTGGGGCATCCTTCTTGTGATTTGTTTTTACTGAACAGGTGAAATAATATTCTTTTGGAAAATGGCACTGAATAATAAAAAATGAAATACCTAAAAAAATGAGTTATTTAAAAAAATCAGTCAAACATTTGTATGTAATATTTCTAAATTGTGTTATATCTAGTGGAGTGTATGAGTTAAGGCCGAAAGAGGTTAGGAGGCAGTTTTGACTAACTGAATGCATTGTTTCATTTTTAATCCCATGGGTTACTCCGTGGATTAAGATAAAATAAAAATCTTGAGGGGATGTCACTCATCCCTTTTTTGCTTTTATGTAGAAGCCAGCTAATGCTATTTTGACATTACATAAATGAGACTTGATCAAAATGTAGTTGGCTGTGTCTCATTTTAAATCAAACAGAAATGATGCCATTTATAGGGGTAAGTTTCTGGCTTAATTAGATGATTATGTAATCACTCCAGTCCTTGCGCACTGACGTTTCCATTGGCTCAGGAGGGTTTTAACTTGGATCATAATCTTAAATCCTCATAGATTTATTATCTCTCTTCTGGTTATCGAACATTAAACTGGAAATCCCATGCTCCACGAAGAAGACAACTAAAAATACCTTGTGTGATTTTGGTGTCTTGTGCATTCTCATGAGTAGGAGATGTCTAAAGCCTTGATCCTAGGTGCAGTGTAAAATTTCTAAAGGCTGTTTAACCATGTTATGTATCTAGAAGGGTGGCTTTTTACCTTTGGTTTAGAGAGTGCTAGTTAGTCATCTGTGCAGTCAGTCACATGTACAAAGTAGCTTGTGATGCTGGAGAAGAGGGCCCACAGGAAGAGATCTGCAGCTTCAGTTTCTGTCTCCACAAACCTGTGTGACTGGAGGACGTTTGGGTGACATATGTATTTTCTGTGTTTGCTTCTTGGTACATATTTAGAGGACTGTGCTGCCAGCCACTTAGTATCTGGTTCTCATAACACTTGGATGCAAAGCTGTAGGAAGGCTGACAGAATAGAAAACAGAGTCTTTGATTTTCAGCACGTCTGGGGAACCGTAACTGGTATGAAAACTGGAGGATGGGAAGAAATCTGGCAGATGTACTTGTCTCTCCCTCTCTTGCTCTGTCCTTGTATAGTGGTCAGGATGCTTTTGTACCACAGAAGACCTCTTGTCCCTATTAGTGATTATTCAGACTAATTGTCTTAAAACTCATGACATGAAAATGAATTTGGTATTTAGAAGAATTGTGGACTAACTACAAGAGAAAACAAAAGGTTTTACCAAGCACAGAACAAAGGAAGACTATATTTTGTCATATCTCATAAAAATTTGGAAACTGAGGATTTCTGAGACAAAAGGTCAGTTATTTTACAAGGAAAATCATAAAATTCAAGACAATGTCTAAAGGTATTTTTAACACATTATTTAAAACGTCATGAATTAATTTCAGACAAGACAGTATTCTTACTGTACAGTCCTCTTTGCAGGTCTTGAAAGCTCAAGATTTCAAATGGGAAGATAATCGTAAGACGGTATTTTCAGTCAAGATACTTTAAAAATAGATGCTTTTTGTATTGGCATTGTGAGTACTATGGCAGTTTTAACATTTATACTGCTGCCTTTTGAATGGAAGAAATAGTCCAGCATCTTTAAGCAAAGCATGATTTAAGTATGATTCTTACACTTAAGGAAGATACGAGTTATATATATATGAGTCTGTAATATTAGCCTTTGAGAAATACATACTAGACCTAGTTCAGTTTTAATTTGGACATTTTGTATTTTGTTCAGGCAGCAGCACAAGTATGAAGGTTAAGTGTTATGAACAGGTGACTCTTAACAGCAATAAAACATGCAGAAAATAATAATTGTATAGATTTTTTCCTCCAAAAAAAAGTTCTGCAAGTGACAGGTTATCGAACGAAAATGATTCAGCAGGAAAGCAATCTCTGTCCCAAAGTCACACTTGAGAAATGAACTATTGACATTAATTCCAAAGTGAACAGTGTAGATAACATCCAGGGATGGATCAATCATGAGATTTCCAGTGGACAGCTGCAAATGAGGAGAGGTGTTAGAGAACTGGTTGAGTTATGAGAGCTTGTTTCATAACATGCCAGAAGAGTCTGGCTTGCTTGATGGAGGAGGAAGGCGGGGGGCGCAAGGAGGCTTCTGCTTGTAAACATATTGAAGGAATTGGCATAACGAAAAAGAGAAAAAAATGCTGAAAGGCCGGTGTGTGTTGGGGTGGGGTGGTTTGAAGGTTTCACACAGAATCACAGAATCGTAGGGTTTGGAAGGGACCTCAAAAGATCATCGGGTCCAACCCCCCTGCCAAAGCAGGCTCCCTAGGACAGGTTGCACAGATAGGTGTCCAGACAGGTCTTGAATATCTCCAGAGGAGACTCCACAACCACCCTGGGCAGCCTGTGCCAGTGCTCTGTCACCATCACTGTGAAAAAGTTCTTCCTCATGTTGGTGCGGAACTTCCTGTGCTCCAACTTCACACCATTGCCCCTTGTCCTGTCTCCACAGACCACTGAAAAGAGGCTGGTTTCATTTTGTAGTAATTCATATGCCTCCAGCTAATTGTTAATTGTGTTAAACTGTTCTAGTATTAATTTGGCAAAGAGGCTTTCTTAAATCCTATAGTGAAAATACTGTCTGCCTATGTTGTAGTACTCTTCAGTCTTATTTTGTCTAGCATCAGTTGTTTTCTCACTTACCCTAGTCATCAAATCACTCGGAAGGAGGAACGTACCAGTATTTGAGCAACTTCTATTCAGATCTGTTGGGCAGAAAAGTTTCTTTCACAAGCTGTTGGTTTTGTGAGTTTCTTGGAAACTGCTGCTCTTCTATCTACAGAGGGTGAGAATTAATAGCTCTGTGGTATAAATTTAGTCTTTGATGACTAACCTGAAACTTTGTTATATAAATGTCAATTTCGCCATATTCTGTTAATTGGATCCGTGTTCCAGTGATTTCCTTACCCATCGTTCTTAGTTGCTATTTTGATATGGAATGCAATATGGCATCTGGCTGCTGGCAAAGGCTGCTGTCAAGAGTTCACCATAAAGCCACGCAGTGCACTTTGTTCAAAAGGACAAGCCTGAGAAAAATCTGGGGAAAGCTTTTTGATTTTTATCGTTGCCAGAAGACTTAACAGCATCCCAAGTCCCAAACCCAATTTGCATTCCTTCACCTATGGCAAAAGCTCCAAATATCACATACTAACTTTAAAATGCTCTGGCCGCTAGCTCGATCTGGTCATTTTTATAATGAACATACCTTTCTGTGTTCTGAGCATAGGGGAAAGGATAAAATTTTATTAAAATAATATGGTTTTGATTTGTTGATTTCCATTTTTAAAAAATCAAAATTTTCATTTTAAACCATCTCTGTTTGCTAGGACAAAAATATGCTTGATTTATCTTTGGTTTTCGATTCTATGCAGTATATGATACATTCTCAGTTTTATGTTTTGCTAAGCTCTGTGGAAAGTGTTAGATAACTTGCCTAAACATGAAGTTTCTGTACAATGTATCATTGATTTTAAACTGCCTGCCTTTTTTTTTCTGGAAGCACAAGTTGTTGTCTTCCCTCGGTGTTTGTAAATGGAGCGTTAGTGGACATCAGTGTGATCTCTTATGTCATGACCTAAAAAGAAAAATTAAAAAGCTGTGTGCCCTCCCTTCCAGAGTCTTGGACAATCGCCAGAACTTTGCATTAAAGCCCACAAGCAGTGGTACTAGGACAATTTTTGCCTTAAAAGATAGGTGGAGTTATATGCGGATCACCGAGCTAGCATCTCTAGCGGGATGGAGACAGATTTGCTCTGACAATATAATGCGCTTTGCAAGCTTCTATTTTAAGAATTCTTTGTGCTGTGACTTTTTTAAGACTATATTGGACAAGTATTTTGTTTCTCTTAGGAGTCTTACACTTCAGGAGGCTCCAAGTTCATACTGACATTGTTAAATCTGCAAGTCAAAAAGTGCATATACCTAGAGAAGTATTTTTCAGGACTACTTCTGAACATAGCTGCCTTATATTTTCTAGTTCAGCTATTTCATATTGTTCTTTTGCACTGTTACCTCTTAGCTAGGTACTATTCAGTCTGTGTAAGACCTCAGAAGTGATTTGCTGCAGGGCTTCCTATTTCCTATCTACAAAATCTTGGGGTGATTTGAAAAAAATACAAGTTTTGTATTCATCTTCAGGGTGAGTGCAGCAGGGGCAGTGAAAGTGCAAATGGCACATCTGGGTGCTACCTTGCTTGATATGCCGCAGCTTTGACCTCCAGATCTCTTGAATGAGAGGGTAGCTCAGTTTCTGGGTTCTGACAGCAGTTTGGGTTTTGGTTTGGTTTGTTTTGTGGTGGGTTTTTTCCCTCCTGGCATTGAAACAAAGATATAATTTGTAATGACTGAGTAGTTGAGTAGCTTGTATTATGGGAGACTGGGGGAGGGGAGAGTGGTATTAATTTGCTGTATCAGTTTATATAACCTCAATGACTCAGTGGATGTATATTATACTTCTAGTACTGTTGATTTGACTAGCTGACTGCTGCCTTTCAAACCTGTTCCTATAGGTCAATAAAGTTGAAGGACAAAATCTTTTCAATTACCTAGGGCATACGTAGAATATTTAAAATCAAGTGTGAAATGCTGAAAAAAGAAGTCTCGCTTTAAGTGTGAGCAGAACTTGCTACCTCCTCATCTGATCACAAGTAGTATTTCCAAATAGAGAATCATCAGATGTGACCTATGTTATTATGGGCTGGTTCACTGTAAATATGTTCCTCTTTTTACCTGTGGGTTTACGAATAGCATTTCTTCTTTTAATTTCTATGTACATTACTATACATGCATGCTTATAAAAAGCAATCTCTCTCATGCCTTTTTCTGATAACTTTTTTCCTCTAGGCAGAGTGTCATCATTCAATTTACTCTTTAGAGAGCATTAAACTAGTTTTAGGAAAAAGCAGGCCATCTGTCTTTAATAGCTGCTGATATGATTATAGTTTTCACTTTAAAAAATGGATTATAATAGCGGTATGTAAGTATATCATTTCTGACCTATTTTGAATGGTGAGTGGAAACTGCTACCCTGCAAACTTATTCAGCAAAATGCAATTCATTCTAGCTTTTTAATACTTAAGGTGTTCCTATGTGAAATTATTTGTAATATATCGAGTACCACGTATTTGTTCTTATGTGTGCACTCACACATCTATCTTTATTAATATTGACATTGGGACTCTATAGGTATTAATAAAATTGGTAAAAATAAACTAATGAAATATACACATACATTTTATTAAAACAGATTAATGTTGTAAAATATCCCTCGTCCTGAACATGTCTAGACAAACTATCAGGGTATCTTAGAATTTGGATTTTTGAGTGAAAGAAAGGAAGAAAGAAAGGATTAATGCTTTATGAAAGTCTATAATCTTGTCTGGTTTTTGTGGTTGGTTGCGAAGAACTGCTTTCTTGAATAGTGCACTAATTTTACCAACTTTATTTTGAAAATGTAGTTGTGTCGTATTATGAAGTCTTAGTGCTTTTTTTCGTCATGGACCAAAATTTCATCACTTTATGGTTAGACTGATGGCACTACTGTATTTACTGCATATATAAACACAGGTTGTCAAGGGAAATTATTTAATAAAGGACATTCATGAAAACTAGTTTAAGAAGCAGAATATCAGTAAGCGTGTTTCCAAACAGGAGGCTTTTTATTAAACATCTACAGTTTTATAGAGCATGAAATTATAATAGTGGTGTTGCTTTGATTCCTTATGTATGCTTCAGTTCTCATTAGCCTTGGATAGTCACTATTATAAACACATTTGATAGTTTGTAAGAGAATCACGGTAGGCTGAAGTTCAGTGCTTGCTGAGCACCTTCTTGGTGTATCATTCTTTCAGTCCTGGAGAGAAAACACCTTTACCAGTAGAACAGGAATGCCCCACAATATTTCTTGGTTGCTTCTCACCCCCATCTCAAGACTTTGTAATGTTTTGCATATTCAGGAACTGTGGTGTGTGTACCAGATGTTGTCCCTCTGGTGTTTCTCATAGCTGTGATGAATGTTCTTCATCTTCCAAAGGCCCTTTTAGCCAAGCCCAGGGACAGATCATCTCCTTGCTGTGTTAAAGTCTTGTGAGGAGTTCTTTAACTGCCCTTTGCTCTCTTATCTTGCCAGTCTCATTTGTTTTTTTTAAAAGGCATCCCAAAGTCTGAGCAGCACATTTTTAGATCCCATAATATTCTTTGTAAGCTGTTTTCATCGAATTTTTTTAAATTATTTATTTATTATCTTTTATTTAAAGAATAAATGTTGGTCTTTGTGACTATGAACTAATTTTCCCCTGTCTGAAGCCAGTGAAATCAAATGTGGTGTCATCTGTTGAAGTCTACAGCAGCAGCTAAGAGATAAGAAACATTCTGCCTCAGTCTGTTGCAGAATTAAATCTTAAACTTCATAATTTCATTTCTGTGTTAGTATCAAATAAAAATACTGTTGTTTGTTCTAAAGGGAGAGAACAAATCTCTTTGCCCATGGAAATTGGATGCTGTTGGGGCTGACAAAGCAGATGTATGATGACAGGGGAAAAAAAGAGAAGGAAACAGGGCAGATGTAATGGTGGCCTGAAGGCAATGTTTTCCCACTGTCATGCCGCTTGTGTTGTGAACAAATAATTCATATTTAATAAAGGCCATATTGTGTTCTAATGACATTCTCCTTTAAAATTAGTAGAAGTGTAGCTTTTGAGAGGCGCTTTATGCAAGCTTAGCTGTTAAAGTGAGGGAAAATTGGTCAATGAGTAGGATCAGTACACCTATGCTTTCCGTTTATCTTAATGCTTTAAAAATCAGTTCTGTTTTCTTTTTCAGAATCACTGTGTAGTTCTGTAGGGGCTCTTGGATTTGTACCAGATATGAGTGGCTATACCTGTCATAAAGGTTTAGCGTGTGATTTTCAGCACTGTAGAAAATGGCACCTAATGCAGATGTGCTGTTCTGAGAAATAACAGTAGTAGTTAAGAAAGTTAACTTTTCTGAAAACAACTGCATGTTTACACTACATAGGAAATGTGCATGCATTTTGGGAGGTTTAAAATACTCATTACTAATTACTGCTAAAATATTCTATAAAATAAAAGCTAAAAATTTAATTATTAGAGCCTTATTCCAGAGATAAGGAAAAGATAATAAATTAGGTATTCTGGTTTTCTAGTTAGCCTAAAGGTGAATGTTTAAGTGAGTGTAAATGGCAGAAGTTGATTGATAGAGATGTCAGGGGAATTAATTCCTCATCTTATACTGTATTGGAGCACAGCCACACGTAAGTGCTTGCTGTCCCAAGATGTGTCAGGAGCAGTTGAAGACTTGCGTCGCATCCATGTGCTGGAAGAAAAGAAGATAGGGAGAGAGGGTGCAAGAGAGATTTCACATAGCTGCATACATTGACAGGAATGATCTCATAGGAAATGTATTTTACAGGTTTCACAGTCCTAATTATATTGACTTCCATCTTCAGTCAGCCTCCTTCCTCTTTCCCTTCCCCCTTGTAAGTGCTTTTATCAGCTTCCTGACTTTCTGCTTTTATTCACTCCTCACGGTCACTTTGATGTTGATGCATCCTTTAGGTGGGTTTTCTTTGTTTGAATAAGATACTGTATCCAAGGTGTCATCTGTCAGTTTGCTTTTACCATAGGCATCAGGTTTAGTCATTGATGTTCACGCAGTATGTGCTTTCTCACTCGTAATTCTTCCTATGCTCTCTTGGTTTTTTGTTTGGAGGAGGAGCTGTGGTAGTGTGTATTCCTTTGGTGACGGACAGTATTATTGCTTTTTGTTCTTGTTGTTTGGTTTCAATACAGCAAAGCAATCTGTGCCTCCATTTTAAATTTCTTTCTCTTCATTAGTATAGTTTTTCTACTCACACCTTGTTTAAGTTCTACCAGACTGGAGAAATCCCAAATATAGGGTCATATCTCATTTAATATGTCTGTTCAGCAACCTGACTTGTCAGTTGCCCTTCTCCTCTGCCCCATCTTCATTTCTCTTTCTTTGTATTTCCTTTCCTTATGTATTTCTCTCTTGTTTAGTGCTCCACTGATGCATGAGTAACATCACACATCTGCTCCACCCTTTCCCTAGTTTGCTGCCTGGATGTCTCTTTGTTATATGTGTGTTGAGGTGTTGGGCTAAGCAGGTCACTGATCTAGTAAGTCTTATAGTGCTGTAGTAGTCATTTCTCCTACTGAGAAGCCAGGTGTAAAACTGTGAACATCAACTAAGGAACAAGTCTTAGCTATTAATTACCCTATTTTTATGAGGATACAGATGACCTAGTTAGTTATGTTGACCGGTGAAACTTGTCTAGCTGTATTTAATCCAAATAAATTAATCTATTAGTCTCAACTAATTGAATTAATCTATTATTCGGAATGTATTAAGAACTTGCACACATGAGAAGAGACCTGCTAGTTTTTGCACAGTATTTTTAAACCAGTACTCAAAAAATTTTAGAGTCATTTAAATCAGTTTGATTTGCAATAGCAAACTTTTGAAATCAGTTTACCTGTGACGGCAGGCTAAACCGCTATGAGCGCGGGTTAAAATGATGCTGTCCTTGCATGGCTGCTGCTGCTGCTGCCGCCATTGATGCTTTGGCTGAGCGGCTGAACTGCAAACAGAGTTTTGAGGGAACACAGTTAGAGCCTTAGCTGGAGTTGACAGCGGGGTGGCTGCTGGCTTTACACCTAATACCAGTTCTGTGCCAACTTTAAGAGGACATGTGACACCCGATCCTCTTTAAAAAACAAAGAAGCACAAACCAGCAGAAGGGTTTCTTCTTTGGAATTGTTTGCTCTAGAAGAGTTGATTTTGCACCCAGGCACCAGTGTTTCCTCAGTATGGCAGTGCCAATTTCATCTGGTACTGTAAAATCAGGTTTATTCTTTTGCGGGGGGGGCATGATGGCCCCCCCTCTAACTTTGCCAACATTGATGCACCAGTTTAATCCAGTTGTCTTTAAAGAATAAGCATGGTAAAAATTTGAATGTCAGAGTAAAAATGTGAAAACTACTGATGTGTTGTGACCTGATAGCTTAACTTCCTACTAGTAGCAAATACTGGCTATCATATGGAACACAGAAATCCTGGAAGACTTAAACCATGAGACATTCCTCGGAGCTGAACAAAGCAAAAGAAGTAAGCACACTCTTCTGTTGTAGTTTACTGACTGTAAGGAAGGTAGGGCTTTTGTTTTCCTCCCATCTCCCTGTGCCATATGGGTTGCTCTTCAAGGTTTGTCCTTAAATGCTTTTTTTAAAATAAACATAGCAAAGTCGCAGAAACTGTTATGAATTAGCAGCAAAATTATGAAAGTGCTTTGACACTATGTATATAAAGATGACCTTTATTCCACCTTCTATATTTCAAGTTGCAAGTTAGAACAACTTAGAACAATTCTACTGGAAGGTGGCACACAAAGAAGTCAGCAAGCCAGTGGAAGCAGATCATCTTTTAGAATGCTCTTTTTTTCTCCTGAAAGTTTTATCTTAAAATGATTCCATTTTAGTCTTACAACTGAGCAATTTAAAGACAAGTGGTATACGGCAAGTTGGAATTTTGTGGCTGCTTTTTTTCTAAGATCTATAGCTCAGAAACAACAGACCATTTATTATTTTGTAATTTTGTAGTATTTTTTGACCATCTATTTATTTTGAAAAATAAATAGAAAGAAGCAGTGAGTCAAATGGGTTTGAGTATATGAAACTAGATGCATGGAAGAAAGGTTAAAATATTTAATTAAAAATTTAAAACTCCAATATCCTTTCTTTAGAGCTGACATACTGAAAATTGCCTTACCTCTGAATCACAACCCATGCCCGAACTAAATTGTTTTTCACATAAGCTATTTTGGTTTTAAAAATAAAAATGTTCAGTGTAAAAAGCACACAAATGTGTATTTCTGCACTTATCAGAAAATGTCCCATTCCATAATGCCTTTCCTTAATGGAAAATGAGGACCTTTAACTGAAAAGTCATATATTCTGAAAATATTTTTTTTATATTCAGCCACATTTTTGTCTTTGAAATGAAGTATGATTTGGTTGGTTTTGTTATCTTCCTCTTATTGTGCTTGTATAGTTGTTACTGTCCATTTGGCTGGATTTAAAAGCAACCCTTTAATTGAACAACACTGCTGTAAGGGAATATGATGATGTAGTTTGAAGAGATCTTTCTCACTATTATAAAAAGCCTGGGAAATACACGCCATTGCTAATGTTGCACATTAGTTTTACTAGCAAATAGCATGTTCAGTTTTAAAAACTTCATTTTGCATTTGAGAATAAATAGGGCTTTTTAAAGTAAGTTGTACTGACATAACCGATAGTCCGTGTGTAGGGAATATGCAGGATCTCATGTACTTTAAACTCCCTCAGCTGGTAAAGCATCCCTGATAGCTGTCTGCTGGTAAATTAGTCCCCTCTTCTTTTAATTATTTTTTTTTTGTTTGTGAAGGCTGTTTGGATGCTCCTGGATGCTGCTTTGTTAGAGTGAATGGTACTTCAGATCTTGTTCTGCTAATCACATCAAACAAAAGTGTTTAGTCACCACTACTATTTCTAAAGGTCTCCAGTGTGATTCATTGTGGGACATGAGCTGGACTGGATTCATAAACTGATGGTCGTTTTTCTTCTTGCTAACTTCTAAGAATGGAGAAGTAAAGCCAGCAGTAATAGGATGAATTAATAGCAATTTTTCACTTGTATTGTAGAAGTTGTTTTGACGGAAATGGAAGAGAAAATAGACTAAGTTGTCAAGAGAAAATAAATACTTCAAATATTCTGTGTGTGCTACTGATGTAATGACTGGCTTATGATCTTTTTAATGTATGACTGTATATGAAGTTTTGACACGGTAAACAAACTAGGCTTCTACATGAGAAAGGGGGTGATTTCATTGGCAGTCCTGCAGTTCTGACTACTTGAACTTATTAGTTTTAATTTATAGAATTTTTCCCCTGTTATCTTAAAATAGAAAGAAATTGGGGAGGGGAACACCCACAAAAGCCCTTCCCCCAAAAAACCAAACCAATGCTTTCCCTATTTATTCGTTTTGTATTTAGTCCCCGGTCCTTTTGTATTGATTGAGCCCAGTGCAAACAGGTAGACATACATGTGTTAGCATCTTTGGACACAGAATCTGTTTTTGTTGAAATAAGGGATGTATTTGTTGATTGTTTAAGGTGTGAAATTTAGGCTGTGTTAAAAGCCTCATTTAAATTTTAGTAATGAGGCCCTCAAGTTCTTACTAACAGAAAACCACTGCTGGTAACTGAGAAATAGATCTTGCAGTTGATTGCAGGAACTCTCACGGGCTTTGTGCTTTCAGAACTTCTTTTGATGACTGATTCAGATGAGAGAGGGCTGATGATTTGGAATGGTTTCCAGCATCAAATATACCTTAAGTGTAATTTGAACTTGCAAAATGGTGTCCTTCACCGTTGAATAAAAATGTTTAAGAGTTCTGATGAACATAGAAGTTTCATCCTTGTACAGTGTTATTTGCCATGCATTTGTAAAGCAGATCTGTCATCAAATGTAATTTATATAATGTATACTGAATGTCTTTCTTACCAGGTGGAAGAGATGTGAAAAAATCAAATTCTCTTTCAACTGGTTGCATAATTTTTTTGTGAAAAGGTAGGGATTTTTTCTGTTTCTGATTGAGCAATCACTGCTTATGTTAACCTAAGTGTGTGTTTAAATAAAAAATAAAAGCAGCCCCTCTTCAAGTATGACATATGTCACTGTCAACCAAAATTGGGAGGTCTGTGGTACCTGAGAAATAGTAGGATTTTGCTCCATTTCCAGACTCGTTTGAAGACATAGCTGATTATGAGTATTGAAAATGGGGTTTTGAATTTCCAAAGTTAAGATCAGTGAAATGTCTGTGTTAGTTTCCTAAAAGTGGAAATGATAAAGCTGCTGATAGGTTTCCTTTGCTGCATTCCCCTCTCCCACCTAGAAATTGCCTCAGTATTAAAATTTGATTGTTCGTCCTGGGAACTTCATCAAAGAATCTGAGGATTTTGAGGGATGTCCCCCTCCATCAGGCAGCCTAAGCAGAGCAATTAGTTCAACAAACTGTGTATAGGGAAGATAGAAAAAATAAAACATGTATTTTGACTTTTCAGTAAGTGTTGGAGCCTTTGCAATTTATTCCCTTTTTTTTCCCCCCTCAGTGTTTCTGTCCAGAAAAGCCTTTCAAGAAATAAGATAATGTTACCCAGTGCAAGGTCAGATCAGACAGAACCATGCTGTGAATCCACAGCTCACGCTTTTGGGCTCTGGAGCTTGTAGGTAGAACCTTCTGGCAGGCCCTACCACTGCCTCCGGAGAGTGAGGCATAAATTACATGTTCAGATCAGAGGACTGCTTAGTCTGAAAACTAAAATATGAAGTAATGTACTCATTTAGCACTGTTTCAATTAACAGGAAAGAATGCAAAAGTGGATTCACCTTCAGGTTTTTGCAGCTGGATTGAATTCAGCCCTGAATGGCATTGTTTTGCCAGCCTGTGTGTCTGAAGATGGTCACAGTTTGGGTGAAGAACAGCTTTACTAAAGCGTTTGGGGCTTGATGTTATTCTCAGGGACAAGTAAAAGTTGATCCCTGCTGACTGATTTGCCATGTTGCAGAACCCATGTTTTCAACATGTGCACGATGTGTGATGACAGCAAACCAGTATCTCATCACTTATTTATGTATCTATGCATGCACGTAATTTGGTCTAGGAAGCAACTATCAGAGTTGTGCAAATGTTAAGATTAGTGGTATTGTAGTAGCAGAAACCATTTGCTCGTCTTTGAGAGCTTTGCAGTTTCAAAGCAGAGGTGTCTACCTTTTCAGAATGGCAAACAGTAATTACAGTGTTCGATAGATCCATTTGCACTCGCATGATGGGATGTTATTAATCTTATTTGGGAGGGTTTCATGGACTTTTGCAAGCCTGAATTAGAAAACTGCAGTGCTGTGGTTTCTATTTTAAGTGCTTTGGGTTTAGATTTGCTATCGATTAGTTTTTTCCATTTGAAAATGAGCATTTTGAGGTGAGACCAAACACAACGTAATTGGAGAGGGCATGCATTAAATGCAACATCTATGACAGCAGACTAGTGTTGACTCATTTGGACTGTTTGCAAGTATAATTTCTGCAATAATGTGGGTTTTTTCCTGTAGTATGTGGCTATGTTTTAAAGCCAGGTTGTCTTCACTAATAAACCTATATATACTAGAGATGTATGTGACATAGTAAGCTGCAAAGTATTTATTTTCACTATAAATAAACCTGACAAACAGAATTATTGTTCTTACAATACCAGAAATGGTGGATTTATAGCGAGGCAGTAAACAAACAGGAGCTCAGTTGCTTGCCAGTTTGTTTATACCTTCTATACTATGGAGTTTCAGCTTAATGTTATCCTTCCCTTGGCACATTTTCTTCTCATTTAGTTGGATAGAAACCTGACTGAAGGAGGAAGAGGGGAGTTAGAAGAACCCCCCCTTGCTAACAAAGCCTGTCCTTGGTGCATTTCAAGGAGGGTTTGTGGTACTCCCATCCTACTGAAGCCAAATTGTGAAATCCTGTCTTCTAGAAAGACAGATATCGTCACTTAGGGTTCTTGAGAACATAAATGAAATCAATCCAGGGAGTGAAAGATGGTGGATTGTAGATTCGTTTACCCAGAAGTTGTCAAATGTGGGCCTGGAGGAGAGAATTCCTCCACTGAAGCTTTGCTGTAACTCTGCCATACTTTGCAAGACATGCATTTGCACATCTGAAGGTGGGAAAATACTGAAACAAGCATGGAAAAAACATAATGTGCTCTAAAACAGTATATCCATGATGATTTTAACTATAGTTAAAACCAATTGAAAGAATTTAAAAATTGTTCATGATTACCGCGTTAGCAGGCATGAAAATTTGTCTGCTCTTCATTTTAAAAAAGAAAATCAAGTAGGCAAAGACACTCAGGTTGCTGTGTGGGTTTTAAATGAGAAATAAAATGGCCAAAAGTATTCTTTACATTTCTGAACCACAGGAAGTCTCGTTCCAAACCAGTGGTCCGTTATGCCACCGTGGGCCACCTTGCAAGTGAGCTCCTGAATATAACTTGCCATGTGGTTGCTATGTAGGATGTTCTGGGTTGGTTTTTTTTCTCTTGCAGAGAAGTTGGAGAAGGCAGGATTTGAGCTTTTGTATAGAGGAGGAAGGCATCTTTATCTTGGGCTATTCTAGGCTTGTCTGATCCCTTACGTTAGTTACAGTGTGTGCTACACTGACTGTTCAAAACCCCAAACTGGATGCCATCTGCCCATAGCTTGGGCGTATTCTCATCTGCGGCAGCAAGCCTCTGGTCTGCCTTAGAATCATAGAATGGTCTGGGTTGGAATGGACCCCAAGGATCATAGAGCTCCAACCCCCCTGCCACAGGCAGGGCCACCAACCTCCAGGCCTGGATCTATGCAAGGTTGCCCAGGGCCCCATCCAACCTGGCCTTGAACACTTCCAGGGACGGGGCATCCACTACTTCTCTGGGCAGCCTGTTCCAGCACCTCACCACTCTTTCTGTAAAAAAATTCCCCCTAATATCTAATCGAAACCTTCCTTCCTTTAGTTTTAATCCGTTCCCCCTTGTCCTGCCATTATCTGCTCTTTTAAAAAGTTGAATCCCCTCCTGCTTATAGCTCCCTTCAGGTACTTGAAGGCTGCAATGAGGTCCCCCCGCAGCCTTCTCTTCTCCAGGCTGAACAAGCCCAGCTCCCTCAGCCTCTCTTTGTAGGGCAGGTGCTCCAGCCCTCTAATCATCCTCGTGGCCCTCCTCTGAACCCTCTCCAATAGTTCCACATCTTTCTTGTATTGGGGGCCCCAGATCTGGACACAGTACTCCAGATGGGGCCTCACGAGGGCAGAGTAGAGAGGGACAATCCCCTCCCTGTCCCTGCTGGCCGCCCCTCTTCTAATGGAGCCCAGGATCCCATTGGCCTTGCGAGCTGCAAGAGGTCTCATCATACCTTCCAAGGTGTTAAAAAGAAGGAGAGAGCTGAACGAAACCATGAAAGTAAAGTATATGTAAATGCAACAACCTTTTGTTTAACTGACCTAAAAGATCCCAATGCTGTTGAGCTCCAATACTCTTTCCTCACACTGTGAGGTATATGATTATAAAGCTTGTGTGATTGTTTTCTCTTAATCCTAGGTGTATTTACCTTTTGAGAACCCGATTCGTTTGCTGCTTGGAGGGGCGTCTTTTTAGCATCTCCTAACGATGGTGATTTCCTGGTAGCCAGATAAAGTTTGGAGTTATGTGGAAGCCTTTCCCCAGGCTGCGCGTTTCCTGCCGCGTTGTTCGGAAGCTGCTGCTTCCTCCAGGTGCTGGTTTGGTGCCTGGGATGTTGGCAAACACGGGCGGTTATTTTCGGTGGTTTATTCTACTGTTTATTTAGGCTTACTCTGTGTTTTTCAAGGACCTCAAGTAAGCAATTTCTTTGTTTAGAGGGAATTTCTAAGGTAAGCTAGCTTGTTGAAATTGCTTATTGGGCAGCTTAACAACTAATTTCTCTGCACTGGTAAAACCTCTGCTGTTACTCTTGGCTAGATTATTTCTGACTTAATTAGAGATTTCATATTCTTCTGCAATCTATAAAAACATTAGTTAGAAATTATCAAGGAATGCCTGCAGTCATTTTTAGTGACTTATTGTGAAGAAATATTTTAATTAATAATTATAAAAATAACTTTCATAACCATAGTAAAATAACTTCATGAAAATGCAGAGTCATCAGACAGTAAATCTCACTTGGAAAGATGTCTATTTTTTCCAATCAAGATGGTCTTTCTTTCACCAAAGTCCAGTGAAGTCTTAACTTCACATTCTGGTGTATCAGGGCTTAATTTTTTTCACTGTAATTATTTGAATACGCTGTTGGAAATATATAATTTTTTAAAAAATTGATTTTAAACTTTGTAAAGAGTCTGTTAAATTAGAGTTTTAAAACAATTAAATATAATAGTTTCCACTTGTTTTGTTTTCACTCCTATTTGGAGGAAAGACTCTGTGCACATAATTAATTTATCTTTTTTCAAGTTTTGCCAACAGTGTCTCCCCACTTTCCAGCAAAATATAGTGCAAGAGTGCTCTGAACTTCCTCCCTCGTATTATCAAAGTGACTGTCAAGAATAATTTAAACATTTTTGAGAAAAACTACGTTCTTTGAAGTGCTCCTCGGTGTCTTGTCTTGCTTTGATATTTGTACTTAAAAGGGCATATAATGAGGCAGTTGCAACTGTAAGTTACTAAGCTCCTTGAAAAGCAACTTGGCTGGCTATCTGCCGACCCCCGGGTTTAGTTCTCGTCGGCTTTTGGTTGTGGAGTGAGTAGCCAGCTTACTGCTGGGTTCTGACAGTCTCACACAATGTTCCTGTAGCCAAATCACGCTGTGACAGTCTGGGTGGATGGGCACCAGGATGGAGAGACAACGGGTTGGCTTGGTGGGTAGTGGTTAATGGGTCAGGGGCTACCTGCAGGCTGGCAGCAAGCAGCAGGCTGGTCTCTCCCAGAGGAGGTGATGGAGGGCACTCTCCCTGAATTTGCAGAGGATGCCAAATCAGGGTGGGGGGATCATTGGTTGATACAGTGAGGGCAGGGCTGCTGTTCACAGGGGCCAGAGCAGTGGGCTGACAGGAACCTGAAGAAGTTCAATGGATATTTATGTTTGTGCAAAGCTCAGCACCTGGGCAGGAGGAGCCCCTGCAGCGAGACCCACCCCGGACAGAGCGTCTGAGGAGCAACGGCCCTGAGGTTTCGGTGGGCAGCAACCTGGGCACAAGCAGGCAGCACAGCTGGGTGACAAGGGAGACCTCCGCATCCTGGGCTGTAGGAGCAGGAATGTGGCCAGGAGATCAAGGGAAGGGATTATCCTCCCCTACTCAGCATGTCTACTGCTACATCCAGTTTTGCTCCTCCTACCCCCAGTAGAGGAGGAATCTCAAAAACATGGAGTGAGTTCAGTAGAAGGCTGCTTGAGACTTTCTTATCTTTAGTAAAAGCAAAAGTCCCTGAAAAGAATACTTGTATCTGTTTTATGGTCTGGTTGAATGAGTCTACAAAAACCCAGATGAACTAAAGGGTGGGGGGAGGAGGGAAGGACATTTAGTCTAAGCTCCAGTCTTTGTTCTACTCTGTCTCTTTCTCTCTAGATCTGATACATTTATCTATTCATAAATTAACTGAAGGAAAGTAAACTGATTGTGTAACAGCATGAAAGCATCAAAAATCCATCTTTCATTTTAGGTCTAAGGGGTGCGCTAGCAATATAAACAACCAGTGTTTTCAACTGCTGATTTTTCTTTTTAATATTTTTGGTGGTCATTCTTCTAATTTGCTTTATTTGTAGCCATACAGGAAATCTGTTGTGTGTAAATGGAAAATGTTTGAGATTCAGGTATAAAATGGTCATTTAGCTTGTTGGTTGGGTTGAAAACTTATCTACTGTGGCAGGCATGTAAATGTTATCTGCGAACGGTGTCCTTTATACTTGAGGTACATGTTTCTAAGCCAGTGTAATTTGTTGCTTTGGAGTTGAGATTCTTCTAGTGCCTTGTTCAAACACTTAGGATACAGGGTGGCAGGGGGTGTTTCCCAAAAATAGCTGTGAATGTTTCTTAATGACTTTATAAAATATTTGTAATCTGTCTTGAGGTCCTGGTTTTAATAAATTGATCTTGTAATAGGAATACAGTGTCTGATTAGCACAGAATGTGGCTGCACAAAGGTATCAGAAAGGTAAATTAAGACATGAAAGCACAGGCATTATACCACATAAGATTGCACTCCTAGTCTTGCCTTGGTTTCTAGGTTTTGGGCCTATTTGCAGAGCTATATGATGATTCCTCCTCTCCTTCCCCTGAAAAAAGGCTGATGAGGGGAACATCTATAGAGAAAATCAATGCATTAAGGACTGCATTCCGGGCACCAATTTGTTTTTGTTATCATTAAAGTGGGTTTTTTCCTCCACTGACTTTTACTGGCAGCCTTTTTAATGACGGTAATTAGCTTGGTATAGATGATACAGGCAGGATTCACAGGGACAGAAACAAATGGTGACAAGCGTTTTTTTTCCAGCTAAGGTATTTGGAGGAAAACCACTTGTCACCATTCGTGTCAACCCCTGAAACCTCCCTGACAAATCCTCACCTGGCTAGAGGAGGCAAGGGCAGTGGAGCATCTCAGTAGGGGTGCACGTACCCAGCGGCCACTTCAGGCTGGGGTAGGACTGACTTCTGTGCTTCAGCGCCTGCGTAGAAGCCCTAAGGGGTCAAAACGTAGTTGGCTGGTGAGGAGGCATGCAAGTTTTTCATTCAATGATGTCAGAGAAAATGAGGGAGCATTTAGCAAGCGGAGGTTTTGTGGACAAGTGCTGCTGCTTTGCTTGGGCTCTGGGGGAGGCAGGCTCTAAGTTGTGCTGTGGCTATGAGGGAGGTGAGCTCTGGGTTGGCCGGGGTCTATGCAGAAGGCTGTACACCAGCACTTGAGTTTCCAATTTTTAAGAAATATTTTCCCTGCTTTTAGTTCAGTTCTCTTGAAAGTCATAGCTGGCATAGAACTAAAGGTGCCTTGTGTTTGGGTTATCATGGCACCTCCTGTAAGCCTGTGTCTCATTGTGAATTATCATTTTCTGGGTAATCTGTCTGTTTTGTTGGGGGTTTTTTGTTGTTTGTGCACAACTGTGTAATCAAGAAGTAGTGAGGTAACTCATTCAAAGGTGCAATTTGATGGTGAGAGGAAAAATGAGGTAGTATTGTGTGTCAGGTCTCAGTGATTTAAGTATTTGTATGTGGGTATGAACAGCATATGAGGGTAGATGGCTGATACTTTTCTCCGTCTTAGAAATCTTTTGGTGCTGGCTCTATCCAGTGTTTTATACACATGTAAAACTGCACTTGGACTATGGAAAACATAATTTGTTAAAGAAGCAATGTACCCATTTTCTGTTGTTTGGGGTTAGACCGTTAGCTGCATCTAGCCACCCTGAGCGCTTCCGACAAGAAGCGGGAAGCCCGCCTGTAGCAGCTTGGATTTGCTTAGCCAAGCAACTTTTATTACACCTGGCGGAGCGTGAAATCATGCAGCAGAGGTTCTTGATGTTAACTCTCTGTAAGTGACTTTGGAGAGCAAGCCTATGGCAGCTCTTCAGCTGGCATCTTTTGAGTTTCTCTAGAACGCATCAGCACAGCGGGCAGCTGTCGGCAGTTAGCTTTGGCCAGTGACGATCTCCATGGTTAACGGGACATTTTAGGCAAAACAGAAACCAGAGGGTGCAGTGCTAGGAAAGAAGCTGTGTCAGTTTCTTGCGTTTGGATGCCATCTCTATTCTGGGGTTAAAAATAACCTGGAAGTACCAACCTGGAGTGCAGAACTGTCAGAATATGTTACGAGAAAGACAGGAAATTTCTGTTGTCAGCCAGAGCCGCTGGCTTTTATTAGTACAATTGAATGGCGTTTCTGCATCATGCACAATGTCCTTAATAATTGCTCATCATTCAGGATCGTAGTAAAGGCGTTGCTCCAAGGAACGTCGAGTCGCCCGTGCACCACTGTGTAATTGATAATAAAGATGTGTTGACTTAAAGGAAAACATGTTCCTTGTTATATGCTGACGTGGTACTTCTAAAAACTGCTTTGAGAAAAAAGATTTTAGCTTATTTACTGGTGTTTTAATGGGTATCCGGTGTGTCAGTCCGGTTTTATGACTCCTTTTGGCAACTATCACAGCTCAGCTGCTTCTGTATGTGATCTGTGACCTTGACGCAGGCAACAGAGTGAATTACCACGCTCTGATGTTATTGCCGGGTTTAATAAAACACGTTCTGGCATTTGGATAATCATATCCATAATGGTAAATGCCCTTAATGAATTCCTTATTGTAAAATATCACTAACAGAATGTTTTCCCTGGAAGACCGATACAACGCTTCTCCTACCAACCCTTACGCTCTTTCAGCATTCATCCATGTGGGTGCCATACTCTAGCTCTGTCTGGCTGCAGTGTGGAAACTTGGACCTTTTTTTACCCAGCAAAATCTGTTTGAGCTTCCCCTAATGGGCAGAAGAGCAGCAGCTCTTCTCACTGCCCCCATCCTTTCCATCAACAGCCCAGCTAGCAAATTCTTTTTTTTTTTTTTATTGTATGCAGAACACTCATTATTTTCTTTAGAAAAATGAACAGAGAACTCAGAGAGGAAGGGTTCTGGCTTATATATTCTTCCTAAAAAAGCATTTTTTTCTAAACTGTATTCTAATAGTGGTCTGCCTGGAGTTGCTACTTCAAGAGCTACCTCATCTCTTTATTCCAGAAGATGTTATTCTTCACTAAACAGCACGATTTGATTCTTTTTTCATCCTCTGGCCAGCTGGTGACTCCCATGGAGCAAAACCGGGGTGGAAGGAGCTCTTCTAACAAGATTCAGCCTGAACTTCTTCCACTGCGGGAGGAAGGAAGTTCCAATGACCCAGCCTAGATGTGCCTAAGCATATTTAGTTGTCACTGTACGTCCATACGAGCTATGCAAGCTGGCTGTTTCTGCTTGGTGCCATATTCGTAACTCATGGCCATTGGCTCTGCTTTTTTTGGTGTTGGTTGCATCATTGTCTTCTGGCACATTCCTTGCTGCTGTGTGCAGAGAAGACCCTGTATATTGACGTCAGTGTCTGAGTGGTGCTGTCTGTGCAGACTGTACTGTTTGCCTACTTCCTGTCCGCTCAGGCTGCATTCACAATGTCTGTGGATGTGTACCCGCACTTAGACGCAGGGTAATGCCCTCAGAGGGGCGTTCTGGTCTATCTGGAGGCTGACAGTAACAGCATCTCACATGTATGTGCACACACATGTATGTGTGTGTGTTTATAGGTATACATATATACCTTTCAACTTGCATTGTGGTGGAGACTCGCTGCCATGTGCAAACTGGAAGTGTTATCTCTGTGTCTGTGTGATAGCAGAAGCATCATTCCCTGATAGCTTCTTTTTGGACAGAATTCTGAACTCCCTGTTGCAGACGGACAGTGTTTCCAGGCGCTGCCATTGATACTGTTAAAGGAATCTGCATCTTGCCTCAGGATGAATAGTTACAAACCCACTTGAATGTGAAGGTTATGCTGCCTGGAGTAGTATCCTTATCCTCTCGCTTTGAAAATACAGTTGCAAAGCATAGAAGCCTTTCTAACAGCCGGTGTTCTCAGCCTGTAGTAACAGCCTGTCAGCATTGAACTGGTTCAGTAGCTTTTAAATTCTGAGAGTGGGGGGGATATACATGTAATGTTTTATGTGTGTGTTTGTTTTACGCTCAGCTGAGCTAGATGCTGAACATGCACAGAAGGTCCTGGATATGGAGCACACCCAGCAGATGAAGCTAAAGGAACGTCAGAAGTTCTTTGAAGAAGCCTTCCAGCAAGACATGGAGCAGTACCTTTCTACAGGATACTTGCAGATAGCAGAGAGGCGAGGCAAGTTTTAAAATACCTTCTGTGTAACCCACAAGCTCACAACTTGGGGGGAGGCGGGTCAGAGCCAGCAATGGTTTTGCTGCTAACAGCTGATGTGTTGCAGTGTCTAAATTCTTCCTTGGTGGAATTGAAACTTCAGATAAGCTCTTTAAACAAACGTTGGGTTCCAGGAGAAATAGACAACTTAGAAAATCAGTCAGATGCTCTGCTCATTGTCTGAGGAATTCCAAAGCATTGGGGTGCATCTGGAACAGCCCTTCTCTCTGCAGCGGAAGGGCATATCATAGCTATAAAGACACAGATAGATGTGGCTGTTTCTGTCCCTGGAGTTCCACAGCCTGGGGTTGCCACCTGGCAGGAGATACCTCAGAAAAAATTTTTCAGAAGTGCAGAGGAAAGCTCAGTGTTATATTTCAAAATGGTCCCCAGGTGGTAGCTACCTCCATTGTCTGTGTGACGTATGGAGTATGTGATGAGGGCACGGGAGATCAGGTTAAACTCTCTCCTTGCTACGAGATGACTTGAGTCTGGCATCTCCCGACTAGCTATGCCATAGACCACAGGCACTGCTGTGTGGGAGGTGTCCATCTGTTGGGCCAAAATGCAGGGACTGTAGGACCAGAAAGAAAGCAGGCGGGGGATTGCGTCACACACGTGGCAGGAAAGAGTGTGGAGATTCTGTCCCCGCTGCAAGACCCATCCTGCTGTCGTTTGTAATGTCGGAGCAGGGAATGGAATCCAAGGTTTCCGTTTCTCTGCACGAGTGCTGCAAATGCTCATCTGCAAGATGCTCTAGATGGGTTGCTAGGACAGCCTTCTGCAAAGTGGAAGTTTTAAATTCCTTTGGTCTAGGAAGGAATTGGGTTTGGGTCTCCTCCTTTGGAGAGAGAGAGAGAGAGAGAAGATTCTCAAAGTGGGCATTGTCCTTTACTGGTTAGCACTGCAGGTGGGGTAGCAGGTTAGTATACCTGACTTTCTGAACTTTATAACATAGAACCCATGTATAGCAAGGAAACAGTTTTTATGAAAGATTTGATCCTCCAGCTGTAGTATATTTGGGGAAAAAAAACAACCACCAAATGATAGGATTTCATCTCAGTTTGCACATGAAGGCTTCTAATAGTGTAACTATTTAATTTAGATAAACCATTAAACTGTTCATTATAGTACTTAATGTAACATATGCAGCAGCTGGATTTAAATCTGAGTACCCATAACTTATAACTTCTGTTTCTGTGGTTTATTGTTCAAGGAAGAAGATGCTCATCCAAGTATTTAATTCCCTTGGGAATTGTTGTCATTTTCACATTAATAATGTGAAATCCCCATGCTGAGAGAAGATACTGGCCGTACTGGGTGTTACGTACTGCTGACATTTATTAGACTGATTGATTGAATGAGGAAGAATGACTGCTTTCTGTTAACATTAATCCTTGTTTCTGCATTTTCACATCCCTTTGTGTTACAGCACTTAGGGATTGTATGTTTGAATGCGCTTGGGTTTCTCTTACAAGATCCCTGCTAGAGAGGGTCAGAGTGTTACAGAATGGAAAGGTTCAGTCCTGCCCCACCCGCCCCAGCGCATTTCTGACAGTGCTCCTGCTCTGAATGTGGCTGCCAGAAATGTTTTGGTTTGCAAAGCCCTAATGGACATGAGTTTCACAGCAAGGACTGCACAGAGCACTCTTGGGATTGGGCTGAGGCTGCTGCTGAGCATTTAGCTAACGGGGGTGCGCTCCTGCCGCATCTAGTTTCACTATTACTGATGCATACAATTGCAGCGGCTGTTGAAGCCCTTACAGGTATTAACGTGATGTGGCTGACTCTGTTTGCTCACTGCACTATTTTTACTACAGAACCGATTGGAAGTATGTCTTCCATGGAGGTGAACGTGGACATGCTGGAGCAGATGGACCTAATGGACATGTCTGACCAAGAAGCACTTGATGTCTTTTTAAACTCAGGAGGCGAAGACAATAATATGCTTTCTCCCATGCTGGGTATGGTATTAGTAATGACAGCGTGCTTAGAGACATAGGTGGTGGTATCTCATAACACGTCACGCTTCACATAGATTGTTTCTCATCAGTGGTTTTCAAAACATTTAAGTGGCAGAACAAGGAAGCTTGCTGCAAAGCTGCTTGGACTGTCTCCTTTTTCATCTGGTTACTGCAGCTTCATGTTGTGTTTGTTACGGTACGGATAGGTGAGACCTTTCCACTTTTACGGTGCGGTTTTCTCAGTATGAAGTTAATAGAGGGCATCTCAACAAACACCAACAGAAAGCTTGTGGTAATTAGTTTTTATTAAGACTGCTTTCTTAGAACCTGTCCAGAATTTTGACATTTTGAAGTAAATTTGCACCAGTTGTGTAATGTAAAATCATTAGGAGGAGATACTCAGAGACATGGTTCCACTCAGCAGTAAGCTAACAATGTTCTGGAAGCTTCTACATAGCGATTCTGATACTGCAGCACTTTTGTGTAGCCCTCTTACTGCTACTAATATTAGTTAGATTGGATTAATTTAATCTTAATCCTAATCTGTATACATGTTCTGATGAACAAAACCAGATTTATGTTCTGGCAAGTTGCAGCATGGTGAGCGATCTGCTTAACGCAGGGAGTTGGTAATACCAAACACTTTGTCCCCCAGGGAAGCATGCTTTCTTAATTTAAAACTTTCCCACTAAAATGCCTTTTCCCAAAAGAGCCCAAATTAGTTTTCTTGGGGGAGATGATGAAACTCTTTTAAATATACTTTTTATTTCTTTTGAGAATGCAGGTTGAAATATGTTTAATAGAAGTACTTACAGTGAAGAAACAGTATACTTTAAATCCTGTCCTATATTTTGGGCTATATAAAGAAAAAAGTTAATAATATCCTGGGGTGGTTTTCTTCCTCCCCATGTGTAAAGGTGATAATTACCTGCTGCGAATATGAAAAGCTCAGGGTAAGTAGTCAAGGCACGCTCAACTACTAAAGGGTTTTGGCTTTGATTGCAAAAACTAAATTCAGGTGGCTGGATTTGGGTAGGCACCCCCTTCCTGCGTTATGGGAGTTGGTCATTTTTGAGCATGTGAATAACTGCAGCATGTAGGACAGCTTTCCCCTGACGGGTCTCTGGCAGGTATTGGGCCAAGCCGCTTTGCGTCTTACCTACAAACATGGTAAATGGATTATCTCAGGGAGCGCAGCCACTGGAGGGGGGGGTGAGGGGAGGTGTTGGTACAGGTAAGTTATTGTAGTAACTGGTACAAATGCAAATGAGCTCAAGACATTAAAAAGTTTTCAACTTTGTCTTGCTAGAAACATTGTCAGCTTATGGTCACTGGTTTTTAAACACTGCATGATAGTAGGTTGAACTGAGAAACTCACTCTCCTCTGCCACTCCAGAAACCTCCTCTGTGTGTCTTGTGTGATGTGATCTAATGCGTGCTGGTGTGCACAACATAGACATGTGTTTTTCCTTAAAAACATCTTCCTGGTGTCACTCGTGTTAAGCATGAATTCACATGCTACTGGTGGCAGCAACGCAGTAGGGCTGCTAGATGTCCTGGACTGATGCAGTTAGAAAGTTGTAAATGTCATGCCACATGTTTGTCAGCTTGTGCTGCAACTGGAGACCTGCTGAGGGCACGGTTCGCCCTGGAGTTCCTGGGTCCCACAGAAGCTAAGACAGTGTCGCATACGGGACTACATGAGGGCAGTGAGGCCCTGGCACGGGCTGCCCAGAGAAGCTGTGGCTGCCCCTCCCTGGCAGTGTCCAAGGCCAGGTTGGGTGGGGCTTTGGGCAGCCTGGTCTAGAGGAAGGTGTCCCTGCCCATGGCAGGGGACTGGAGCTGGATGGTCTCTGAGGTCCCTTCCAACCCAAACCCATCTGTGATTCTGTGACTACTTGCTGTGCAAGTTTAGGTGCAGAATTTAAGATTGCTGCTGGAGTCAGCAGAGTCAGTAGAAGCAGTGTCAGTACAAGCAGCTGTTTCCTCCAGCTGCTGCTGTGACAGCTTTCTTGTTGCACTTAGATACTTGGTAAGAGATCATAGAAGGATGCAGCATGAACCTGCAAACAGGTGTGGCAGAGGTGATGGGGTGAACTGACCAGCTCATTTCCCTCTGACCCTCTTGAAACCGTTTTTATATGAAATCCCATAGGATTTTTTAGAGCGTTTTCAGTATGGTTACTCAAGTGCTGCAGAAACTCGTTAGGGACAGTGGGGAAGGCAGATCACATGGAAAGTGTTTAGATGTTTCCCTGGTTTTTGTCTTCCTTACTTACCTACTGCCAGAAAGTGACCAGAGAAGAGGGTCTAAGATAGTTTTGAAATCTGCTCTCAACCTACAAGCCAACACCACAACACTGCACTTGCTGAATGTCTTTTTGCGTGGGATATGGAGGAAGCATAGCCTTGAAATCCCATCCCTGTGCACTTGAGCTATGATAAAACTTCACTGTGAAAGGAATTCTCTCATGCTGTGGGCAAGAATCTCTTTTGCTTCTGCATCTGAACTTCTAATCCCAACTGGAGATGACTGGTATTGCTTATCTCTCAGTTACCTTTTTTTTAATTTACCCATGTTTGTGTCGTGGTGTTGGATGGAGCTTGTCTGGAGGGTTTTCCCCTTGGTGACAATTCTCAGCACGTGCTGAAGCCTGAATGGACTTTGACACAAAGTCAAAAGTTCAGAGGATTGAGGGTTCTTGGCCAACAGGCAGATGAAATCAGCCGTGTCTCTTAACAGTGTCAGGCCTTAACACTGCTGCAACCTTCCCGTACATCATCTCCAGCCTTAGCAATAGGTGTGAGGGGCTTGCATGTGATCAGACAGGGCTCAAAACCAGCCTGGGGGCTGGAGTATTGGGGATCAGCTTCAGAGAAGCCGGGCGGCGCATTGTGGCTGGGAGGGGTTCCCCGATGGTGTTTTGCCAAAGCAGCGAATGGGCCTGAGTGCAGCTCGTCACCCAGCCTCAGGCTGCGTCACTGCTCTGACTCCTCGCTTCCCTTCCTGAGCCACGGCTTGATTGGTGGTGTTGTTCTTTTCCCTCCTCCAAGGGCCCGACTCCAGCACCTACGTGAGTGAGATAAGCCTGCAGGTTCCAAGCCAGTCCGAGTTGCGACAGAAACTGTCGTCGCTGTCATCCACCTGCACCGATTCCGCCAGCCAAGAGGCCAGCGAGGGGGAGTCGCCCGTCGTTCAGTCCGATGAAGAGGAAGTTCAGGTGGACACTGCTCTCGCCGCTGTCACTGAAAGAAAGGCTGCTTCGGATGTTAGTGATGAAAGTGACTCTCAAACTATTTGAATCTTAAAACCATATCCTTTAAGAATGACTTCTGAATGAATGAACCAGTGAATGAAGAGCTTGCCTGTGTAACGATTTGCTAACCAAGCAGAACAGCCAGATCTTTTTACTTAGTAATATCACCTTTTTACAACATCGCCCGTCATGCGGAGGGAGGTTGGTTTTTAAAACACATGGGGGGGGGAACAAAACAATGCCTAAAGCACACACACTTTAACAGTAGTCCTGGGCTCAGGGAGCGGTGGAGCTGTTGTATATACTATGTATAAGAGAAGTAAAGGGGAGAGATCCAAGTTCTGTTGACCACTAACCTTTAAATGGTCGATGGAAACACTTAGCCTGGACATGTAAAACCGAACCCAGATTGTTCCTTGCATGTTCTCAGCTGCTGCAACTGAAGATTTAGGATCCAAACCAAACCGAAAAGTTATTTTCTACTCTTTACTACCTACTGTCTGCCTACTGCCTTTGTCTACCAATGCAGCAGCATCTACTCTCTCTCACTTCTTGTTCAGGACCAACTTAGTTATTGTAGGTGTTAAAGAAAAAATAAAAACCCTAAAACCAAAAAAAAAAAAACCCACCCCAAACTGAAGAGGAGCGATGCGTTACTGAAGTGTCAATGCTCCTCGTGGAGCAGGTATCTTAGCAATGTATAAACTTACTCCTCTTTCAAGATAAAATAAAGTATTTCTATCCCAACCCTGTCTTTTATTTGATTACCCAAATATTTTATCTGTGACAGCGAACAGAGGAGACTAATTCAGCAGTTGGGGGGGGGGAGAAAAAAAGGTTATTTATGCTGAGCACCAGTGTAACTCACTTTTCCATGGTAACAGCTGTTTGACTGCACCGCTGCAAGCTCGGGGAAATAAACCCCAGTGAATTATAAATTCAGTGAGTACATTTTGTAAACCTTAGGACCTCTAGTGATGCTCTTTCCCTGCAGCCATTTTTCTCTCCACGCTCCAGGTCTGAACGTGTCTAACACCTGTTTGTTGTCGAGTCTCACGCTCTGTTTGCAGGGACCTGCTCTGCTTTGAGAAGGCTCCTGGCTCCTGCTCTTCGTGCTCGGAGGGAAGGAATGTAATCAGAGACGGCGTAAGTAAAAGGACGAGCTGGGGTGCGGATCCCTTCCCCAGCCCTGCCCCAGGAAAGCCCAGGCTGGGGGAGGAAGGAGGCATCTCCTGCTGCTGCTCGCCAGCTGGGAAGCAGCCACTCTCCTTCAGGACGAGCTCCAGCTCCCCTTGCCTGGCAGAGTGTTTCCTGGCCCCTCTCTGGGAAAGGAAAGCTGTTGAAAGAAACTGGTCTTGGAGGAGAGCTTTAGCTTTACTCACTCACTTTCCAGAAGACAGACAAAATGTCCAAAAAAGTTTTGGTTTTTTATTAAACCTCGTAGTACAAACCTGGAAAGTAAACAAAAAACTGGCAATAAACAACATGAAGTCTTTCCTTACAAGGAAAGAGAGCAGAGCAGCGCTAATAAATTAAATGTCAAACTGTAAGCCATAGTCAGAAGTTTACTGTCAAGAGGGAAAAGTACACAGCAAGGCCATAAAAACCAGACAACCACATTTGAAAACACTTGACTCTGTTTATGTTATTGTTAAATATTCCAAAACAGTTCAGTCTTCTGCAACAACAACCAACAAATTGTATTATAGGACTTTCCTGACAGTCACCACTGGCAAGCTCAGTGCAATATGGGTAGCTACGGTATCGCTGAATTCAATTACGAAACAAAACAGTTTGTGAAAACATTTTCCCTTTTTTATTCCACACATACTGTACACACAACCAGAAAAGGGCAACAGCTACTCCATTATTATTTTTTGTTGTTGTTCAGTGATGTAAGCAGCACTTATAAATGTTACAAGAAAAACCCTGTAAGCATCCAATCCAACCGATGAAGAAAGTGAAACGTAAGGCTTTTCTTCATCTTGTCTCCTCGCCGCCCCTCCCCCCACCCCAAGAAAAGGCTCAAGTATTTAAAAAAATTTACAGGCATATGTACAAAAGGTGTGATTTTTTTTCTTTTTTTTCTTTTTTTTGTTTTGTTACAACATGAAGAGGAAAAAAAAAAATAAAACTAGACAAGATGAAAAGCAAATGCATTTTCACATTCAAAAGAAAGATGCAGACCTGCTAGTGGCTCTAAAGGTGATCGATACAACGACACGAACTCGAAACAAAAAATTAATGCTTGACTGTGTGTGAAGGTGTGAAAAAGAGCAGTGGAATGGAAATGGAATGTTAGAAAGATTGCACGTCTATGACAAAAGAAGCACTTATGGCTTCAATCACTTTTTTCTTCTTTTTTTTTTCTTCTTTTTTGTTTTTTTCTTTTAAAGGATGCTATTGAAGGGTTTTTTGATAAAGTAGCCAACAGCACCAAAAAATAACAGAATGGATTTCCTAATGAAATCAGGCACAGTTTTCCCTCACGTGACTCCTCAAGGCAGGCAGTCTTCTTTTTTTTCTTTTTTCCTCTTTTTTTTTTTTTAAACTTTTTAAATTTTATTTTTTCCCCTCAAAACAGATGCATAGTGATGTGCTGGTAAAAGAGAACATACTCCAAATCTCCTCCTTTTGCCTACAGTTAGGAAACAAAGTCCATCTTCAGCTGCCATTAACCTCCCAAAGAAAGTGTGTATTCTCCAATTTAAAAAATTACAAAACTCATCTCGCCGTGACAGAATAAAAGACAGCCAAAGTAAAGCAATTTCTTTCAAGTTTTTGTCTCCTATCCCTTCCCTCTAGAAAAAATCTGCTCACATGACTGGAGAACAAATTATAAAACACATCAAACTTTATAACCTATTCAAAAAATGGGTTAAAAGCCTTTTTTTTTTTTTTTTTTTTTTTCACAGTTACCAAAAAAGGCTTTTTTTTTTTATTTCTTCAGCCCCAGGGACAGTATAAATCAGTATTTTATCAGCCCCCTTGCCGGTTTTTAAAACAGTGACCGTACGGCAGTTTAAAAAAACCCAGACTGCTGTATCTATCTAGTCTAAGTACAAAAAAAAACAAAACAAAAAAATTCCAACAGTTTAATGCTAAAACAAAATTAGTTCTCTAAAACCAGAAGAAAATCTTCTTTAGAGCTAGTGCAAAGACAGCTTGTATTCTACAGCAAGTACTCCAAACTATGGTATAATAATTACAAAAAATATATATAAATTGACAAAATGAGAGTGTTGGCATCTTCAGGATTAACTTGAAGCACTTTTGGATGAACTGGAGGATGAAAGCCTAGATGATGGCACGTCGACTGTCGCTCTCTTACGAGGTCCTCTTTTTGGTGTAGGCTTGCTGATACAGTTCTCAATGCTGCCGTTTTTACCAGATACTTTCCCACAGATCTGATTGACCAGACTGATTATTTGTTCCTGTTCGGGAAGCGGGGAAAAACGAAAGGCGAGTTAGCACCTGCTTTTTCTCCAGAAAGCACCTAACTGGCAGGGGGTGTCCCAGTGAAGTTACTTCCCTGGGGTCAGAAATGGAATGCTGCCATAGCTTCAACAACAGAGCTGTGCAGACACAGTGTGTAACAATCAAAACGAGAAATCTATTCCCTTTGCCCAGTAACGGCCTGAAGCTCTTTTGCTGTTTAAGGTGTTACGAGGGCAGCTTCACCACTGTCTGCGCTTCTCAGGGTCTGCTTGGTTCTATCCACAGTACTTGGCCCCAGGACAGAGCCCACAGTTAAAAAAGAATGAAGGCAGAAGCCCTCCCCTGGACTGACATTAACCTTTTGGTTCCCTCCCAGTCCCAACACGTCTCTGTGCCTGCATCAGGACCTGCGGAGAAGCCCAGCTCAAAAATCTACTTGTGCCAGCACTGAGCGCAAGGAGCTCGTTTTGTACTTCCTCCCAGTGCTTCACTCTCCCCAGCTGGCAAACAACATGACCCCCTCCCACCCCTGCACACGCTGTGCAGCCATGGAGCTTCCCCAGCAGGTGACCACATACACCAAAACCCAGGTGCAGCCCTAAGTCACTGCCATGGCTCCTGTGATGAGTCACCGGCTTGAAGCTGTTGCTGGGCCAACCTCTCGAGTACAAGTTTGCCTTAAAACCGGTTTAGAGGCTGGACTGGAGAATGTTCAGTCCTCAAGAGGGAGAGGCTTTCCTAAAGCGCAGAGCTGCCACACTGAGCCAGTCCCAGCAGAGCCTTGTGTTCTGCTGCGCCCCACGGCACTGAATGCCCCCTTCTCTGCACCGCAACCCACACTCATGCAGTTTGTGCGTCAGGTTTCAGCTTCATAATCCTGCTCCCTGCTATTTCTTTTACTTAGCTGATAATAAAGCACCTTCTTCCCCCTCCCCCCCTCAAAAAAATCCCCCACCACGCATCAAAGCACAACTTCCTGAGCTCGTGGTAAAATAGCAGAGCTAAATCCACTGCCAGGGCAAAGCTGTGCCATACAGACCTCATCGTAACGGTACATCATTTTCAGTCCCCGACATGACTTCTGTTTCTCCACGTGCCGCAGGGCACACTCCAAGCAGAAGACAACATTCTCATTCTCCTGTACAACCTGTATGGAAATGCAGGGCGGGGGGAGAAGGAAGTGCAGTGAGCTCCCAACTGTGGCTGCATCACCTTAGCCTGTGAATAACTAAAACCTGTATTTTGCTACAAGTTAGTGGGAGGCAGCATTAAACAAGCAGCGTTCCACGCTGTGAAGCCATTCAGGCTGCGGAAGCAGCAGCAGCACCTATCCCTTTTTGAGCACTAATGCTGGCAAACAGGTGCAGTGTAATTTTTAGAAAATCCAGTGCTCGTAATGAAGGCCAAACCCAAACAGCGACGTGTGTGCAAAGCTTTATCAATGCCTAACATGGCGCCTAAAGAGTTCCTCAAAGCAGCTGTTTGCCATTACTTGAAATGCTGATTTGAGTCAGGATGACATCAGAGGCTTGGTCACAGGACTCCCCAGCTACCCTCTCCTTCAGCAGAGCCCACATGTGCTCAGCTGGCTGCCTGCCAAGCACATTCTGCTCCAAACCTGCCAGCCAAGTTGACTTTTTGTCCCTTGAAACTGCCAGGAAGTGACAAAGACAAAAAAGAAGGTCCTCCCCTCATTGACCTGTCCTCCAGAGCCAAGGGACCAGAATTAAGCGGTTCAGGCTGGTCTGTTGGGGCTTTTCTTTTTTAATACAAACTCAATTTAATGTTACTTCAAACTAGTCCTTCTCTAACCGTGTTGCAGCTGCTCAGCAGTCTAAGGACACGTATGAGCACTGCGTGTTCCACCCCACGTTGGGAAACGGCCACAGCTGACCGTTTCACCACCGCTGCACTGCAGTGCCATCAGAGGTGTTCCATTTGTACCCTCCAACAGCCCAAAGCAGCGGGAAGAAAGGACTGAGCGCGGGCACGCGCACTCTGCGTGACGTTTACTGTAGTGTCTGAGCTTGGAATTCAGCAGTACAGGAGGCTGTGGGAGGGGCTTTGGGTATTCCTAATCAAACTGCACTGTGTCCAGGCGTTCTGCATACAGGTAAAAGCCTTCAAGAGCCAGTAGGTGATTGCCTCTAAGAAGGGAGAAAGCTTACGGGCAGGACTTCAGTTTGTGCAGTAGGAGTTGGCAAGCAGCACTTTGGCTTGACTGGCAGGGTCCATCTTTCCCCCATGACTTGGCCTGCAGTGAAACTCAGGGTGCAGCCGGGGCGTACATCTGAGCTGCTAGCTCAAACCAAGAGCTGTTCTGCCATGAGTTACTACTGCTGGCAACCTGCAGGTATCTGTGTTACCCCTCCTAGAACAGCACAGCCACACTTGTGGGCACCTGGGAGCAGCCCTGCAGCCAGTTCATCCTTTCCACACAGGGAGGGAAGCGAGCTGACACCAGCGGTTGTCTTCTGTCGCTGCTGCCTAAAGCAGCGAGTGTTCCCACACCACCAGCCCTGCGTCTGTGCGTGTGAGGGGATGCTGCAGTCTGGGGCTGTCTCGCAAATGCTTCTAGTCTGTTCAAGTGGGGCGGGGTGGACAGTGCCCCAGCAGAGCCGGGGGTGCTACTCACCATGGAGAGATAGCACAGGTGCTGGCAGATCTGACACCTCCTCTCCGACGTTTCTAACTGCAACCACTTTCGAGGCTTTTTCTTTCCATCCATCCCCGTGCTGCTGCTGTCGTGGCTGCCATAGCGCGCTGAAGAGTGGAGCCCTGCCTCGTAAAGCTGCCGCCGCTGCCTCAGCTCCGTGTCCCTGCAAACGTTTTAAGCAGTTAGACCCTGGCATCGCCTCACAGCACCACAAAGCCATGTACACATCACCCGCTTGCCATGATCGTCACCGAAACCTTAGCTGCACACAGCAAAGCCCTGAGTGGAGTTGTTGGAGGTTGGTGCCATTCCCTACGCATGGTGAGACACAGCCAGCACCACCGAAACGCTGCCTGACTGCAGAAGCTAGCTCTGGATTTTAACAGCGACCACTGTATCAAGCCAGCGGTTCTCAAACTGCTCCACAGAGAACTGGGGACTGCCGAGTGCTTCCTGGAGGTCAATGGGTGCTCGGGGCCATGTGGAGTCAGGAGATGTGGCTAACAGGACTGTCATTCCTGAAGCTGCCAAAAGCCACCTTGAGAAGGAGGAGGAGCGGGTGCTGTCAGGAGTAACAGCCACCTTCACCAGGAGGCAGAGCCAAACCAAGGACCCACTGCCACGAGGTGCTTCGGGCAGGGAAGGGGGGAGCAGGGCAAGTGACTGTGCCAAAAGACGAAGATCTCGCTGCACACCCGGGGAAAAAGGAGGAGATGTCAATTAAGAGTAAAGACCGAGCCCTCCAGCCGCCCTTCACCCACAGCATCTGCAAGGTGGACAATACTCCCTATGCTGAACTATACAGCATCAGGAGAGCAGGTTGGGTTGGAGCCGAGTGGAAGACAGCACGTGTGGAGTGAGCTGAGCAGATGGAACGGGAGGATAAAAAAGCTCCCACCAGGCACAGCTGAAGATGGGTGGAGAGCCAAGCTAAGCAAATGGCACGGGCAAACTGATCAACCATGGCAGGTCAGGAGAGGAGGCAGCAAAAGACACAGAACAAACAAGCGAAACAAAACAAAGGAGGAAAAAAAATGGTACAGTGCTCCACTTTGGTAGTTTGGGGTGTTTTCAGGTTGTGTTGTTTGGGATTTTGTTTTACATAAGCAGGCACAGGAAGGACCGATATCCTCCAGAGAATTCCAACCTATGCGTAGGAACAAGTTTGAGAACCACTCTGACAGAGGTCGATGTGGTGGTCTAACAGCAAGCACCAACATTCCTGTTTCACCTTTCGCACTTGTGGACTTTTCCTCTTCAAGGGGGAAAAAAAAAAGAAAAAAAGAAGGAAAAAAATAGCAAAAAAATAGCATAAAAAAAAAAGCACTTGGAAGTGATTTATTCTCACAGGGGAGCCAGCTGCAGGTAAAGCAGTCAGTACACCTCTTTGTATTTCTTTCTCAACACTAAAACAACACATGGGCTGTTTTCCCCTTCAATATGTCACTGGGAATTTTCCAAATGAACATGCTAGTTAGTTAAATACAGTTTGTAGATTCCATTCATCAAAACTTTCTTGACATCTCGAGTACCAGTTGTCACAAACTTGAAAGATAGGTAGCAACTACATGGTAGGGAACAAAAGAGAAGATCATTACACAGGAAGCCAGGCAACATTATATTTTCTTTTTTTTACCTATCTTATGAGAAACCTTAAACATTTTTTGTTAATACTGGAGAGAAAAAGGAGTGTGAGGGTTTGGTTTTTTTTTCTGTAAACCATTCAAGCTCTAAAGCAGGATGCATTAGCACCCACGCCTGAGCTGCTCGCTTACTCTGGTTTCAATCAAGAGAACTCTCTGTATACAAAGTACCTTCTAAGGCTGTAGCATAAGGATCCTGGTGCTGATGACAAGGGTTCCTGGTGCTCAGCCCGTGGCAGCCAGGGACTGACAGCAGCTGCCAATGACAAGAGGCTGAAAAACTGAAGAAGGGTATTTATCCGCCTGGCACCACAGCGCTCACCTGACGCATCGGGAAGTCTTGACTCTCAGCACCAAGAATCAACAAAATCAAACCCCAGGGCAAACCATAGTGTTAATTCTTTGGAGGTGCCCGAAGTAGGGAATGCTCAGTGTAAGACATCCTAACCACGGGCACGCTCACATCAGACACAGCCAAGGAAACTGCTTCTTCCATGTGTGTCTGTCTTCAAGTACGTTTGCTGGGCATTTGCCGGGTTAAGTAGGTGCAAGACATGCGTCTGAAATGGTTACTTACGTCAGCCACCTCTGGAGTCTGTCAACGAAAACAAAATAGGTACAGAAGGTCGTCCCCCCCCGTTCGTTACCTGAGCTCTCCAAGAAGTGATGATATCGTACTCAGAGTCGGTCCATTTTCCTTCTTTGCTTCTGCTGTTGCAATCTGATAAAGCAACTTCTCCATTGAAAATGGTTTGGCTATACGTCGTCTCTTCATTTCCTGGGACAGAAATTGCCAAATTAGCTCTTAAGCAAGTTTAAAAACAAACAGTTATCTAGAAGGAATTCCACATAGCCAAAAGTAGCCTTTTAAAACAACTAAAAGGAGAAGCTTTCGATAGCCCAAACTGAACAAAGCATTACTGTCCCTAACCTAGACCCAGCACATAGCTTCCCGTGGCAATAACCACTGATGATAACAGGTCGGTCCTTTCGGTGGGAAGCCGGGTGCCCCAGCGCGGCGCTGGACCGGCTCTTCCCGCTGGAAGGGCTGTGGAGGAAGATTTTCCACACAGGCTGTAGGTGAAACCAGTAAACCAAGCACACAGTGACAGCCAGCTGCTTTCCTTGGTGCCCAATGCATTTTATGTTTTGTTTTCCTTCAAAGTCACCAAACGAGAGCAAAACAGCAGCAACACAGGACGGTGTATATGCTGAGAAATCGAACCGTGAGGCTGCCCTTTCTTCACTGCTTTACTGGGACATTTATAGAATCACAGAATGTTTTAGGTCGGAAGGGACCTTTAAAGGCCACCTAGTCCAACCCCCTGCAGTAAGCAGGGACATCTTCAGTACAGCAGGTCACTCAGAGCCCCACCAAGCCTGACCTTGAATATCTCCAGGGATGGGGCCTCTATTACCTCTCTGGGCAACCTATTCCAGTGATCCACCACCCTCATATTGAAGAACTTGTTCCTAATATCCAACCTAAATCTCCCCTTTTCTAGTTGGAAACCATTACCCCTCGTCCTATAGCTACATGCCCTCGTGAACAGTTCTTCAGCTTTTCTACAGGCTCCTTTCATGTACTGGCAGGCTGCTATAACGTCTCCCTGGAGCCTTCTCCAGGCTGAACAACCCCAACTCTCTCAGCATAGATAGGTGAAGCCTGCATATAGAATCATAGAATCACCTGGTTTGGAAGAGACCCTTTAGATCACCGAGCCCAACAGCTCAACACAGAGAGAGTGAAGCACATTGCAGTGTCACCACATTTGAGGTATACCTTTTACAAACAACAAGATTACAACTTCATCAGTGGAAAAGACACTGCCAAGAAAACGATGTGAAGAAAAAGACGTTGAGATGTCAAGAAAATAGGAAAACTGAAGTGAAGACTGCCTGGGCAGAGATTAGCGTGCACTTCACTGAAGAGGAGCAGCCAGTAAACACCCAAAACAACTGACCAAACAACTTTCAAAAGAGAGTCAGAGGCAAGAAAGGCATTCTTTGGCAGGTTCTGCTGGAGCCTGCCTGGGCTCAGAACAGCTGCATTTTAGGAGCGGAACAGGAAGTGTTGTGGCACGTTGGGTTTGCTTTGCACATTGTCTGAGGCTGCGGGAGAACAGCCACTCCCAAGCCAGATCTAAAGCCTGCAGAGGCGATGGCACGGGCGGGATCAATGGCCACGGTGGGGGGCTCCAGAAAGAAGTG
>VZTU01010414.1:72995-105229 GCA_013400835.1 Zapornia atra
GTCTGCGCAGCTTTCAGCACAACTCACTGGATCCAGGCATTTAGCCTGGTTCCTGAGCCCATGTATGCTTTTCTCTTCCCAACAGCACTGAAATACACAGAGAAGTGTTTTAAAACTGACTTTTGTTTGCTTTTGACCTGCTGCCTAATCGCTTCTTGTAATGACAGGTTCTTCAATGCTTTGAGCGACATAAGCATCCATATTATAATTACCATCACCCTGCCACTTGTGATACAATCCTCCTATCATATATATGTCTCGGTCATTAGTTTTCCAGGCTGAGCAGCCCTCTTATATTTAATCATAGAATCACAGAATCATAGGAGTTGGAAGGGACCTCGAGAGATCATCGGGTCCAATCCCCTGCCAAAGCAGGCTCCCCAGCTCATATTGCACAGGCAGGCATCTAGACGGGTCTTGAGTATCTCCAGAGGAGGAGACTCCACCAGGGCAGCCTGCCCCAGTGCTCTGTCACCCTCACTGTGAAAAAGTTCTTCCGCATGTTGGTGCGGAACTTTGTGCTCTAACTTGCAGCCATTGTTCCTTGTCCCCACAGACCACTGAAAAGGGGCTGGTCATTTCCGCATGTATCCCATACTTAAGATATTTATAAACACTAATAAGGTCTCCCCCTTAGTCTTCTTTTCTTTAGGCTGAGGCTAATTTATACCAGTCTCTGCCATGCTTTCCTCCATATTCCTGTTGCAGTCAGGGACTCGGTACTGCACAGGTAACTCAAGCTATGGCCATACCAAGAGCCTACCCAGCACCACAGCAAGTTTTCTGCTTTGTTCTCTGTTCTCCACTTCCAAGCCCCGACATTCATGATTATTTTAAGCCTCTCCGGAGCTCTTGGCTGGCAGCTCCACACAAATCCAAAGGACAGTTTTCCCAACAGCAAGAGCTCATTCAGAGCCCATCCTTGGCTCTGTCAAATGAGGACTGCATTTTTACTGCTGAGCCATTTAAAATTTATCAACCCATCGTCTCACTGATGATTAAATCTTTCTGTAACACCTCATAGCTTTAATTTTGCTCTTATAACCATTACTTTCCTCAGCATAAAGGATTAGTTTTGCTATTCGTTCCCCTTGTAGGCTATTTACAGATATGTTGAACTGTACTGGTGTTGGTACAAGTTCCTAAGGAACACAGAAAGAGACCTCCCTCCGTGATAAAAACTGACCATTTGTTCCCACCCTCTGCTTCTCCTTCAATCAGTTACGCTTTTGGTGCCCCATCACTCCCCCTCATCCCTCAGCAGATTAATTTCTTTAAGAGCCTTTGACTGAGGAACCTCATGCAAAGTCTTCCAGAAATGCTCACAGACTCTGTCAACAGGAACATTGGCCATACAACCTTCCAAAAGTTTTGAGGCCAAGGGCAAAGACCTCCCTGTAAAAGCCATGTTGATTGCCCAGGTCTTACTCTTTCCTACATTCCTTTTTAATTTCGGCCTTTAGCAAGTTGTTCTTCAAAAACTCCTTTCTGGTCTGCATTTGTGTGCCTCTTGCTAGAGCCGTGGGTTTATTGGCATTTTCAGCTTCTGGACACAAATGGGATTTTTTGGGCTCATTTCAAACAGACTCCTTTCTCCCAATGTTCAGCCAGGCCAAGTCTAGGGGGGAACTTTGCCCTTTGAAATTCTTTTGCTAGGCAATATGCATGTGTTGTGAGCCTCGGACGCGGCATCTTTAAACGATTTCCATGCCACATGCAAGCACAGAACCCTTTCTTCTGCATTCTCAATTTAACAAGCTTCCTCGGTGTTACATGAGGCTGCCTTTTGAAATGAAACACCACAGTAGTGGGCATTTTGTGTTTTACTGCTCTTTCAAGGGTCCTAATCGCTGCTCACCATCACAGCGCGGCTATTTGATAGCGATGTTTTGAACTGGGCTCCACCGTGGCTGAGAAGTGAGACGACAGTTTCTTCTTGTGTGGATTTCCCAATTAGCTGCTCCCTGAAGCCATTTCAGCTCTGGCATCAGACTCCAACACAGTCACTACTCCTAGGCTAGGGGGAGGACACCGTTACCATCGTAGGTCCTGTCCTCACTGCTTCTCCATTTCCTTTGGTATGACACAGGCTATGCCTACACACCTCCCAGGAGCGCACAGCGGGAAGAGTGGATGTGCAGCACAACACAGCCAATGACCCAAACATCCACAGGACACCTATGTGTAATGCCAGTGGCTTTACTTGGGAGCAGGCTAGCCTGGTCCTGTGGCCACGCTGCCACCACCCACGTCTGAAGCACACCAGACACACTTCTGGAGCGCCTCTTCCCATCTGGTTTCAGGTGAAAGCAATGCGGTCGGCTCTGCCATAGGAACTGTGTGGTGTTTTAAAGGCATGTTCCTCACCCAACTAAAGCTTGGGGGATACATATAAAGATGCTGCCAGCACCCTGGCTGGACAGTCTGGAGCACAGTGCCAATCCCATACTTTTCCTACTTAGGGTGGGAAGATGTGGACACGGGGATTCTGCCACTGGTGACGGAGTTGAATGTGACTTACATGGCTGTAAGCTCTCTTGTGCTTGCAGCAGTGCTGCTCCAGCTGGATGACTAGCTCCAGCTTCCCTATGTACCACTTCCTCTTGTATTATAGTACCAGCCGAGTCTCTTCTGTCCACCAAGTCTGTGGTAGGCCCTGCTTTAAACCTAGACATTCCTTATTTCCTGACCTCTAGACCAGAGCGTGTTCAGCCAGCCCGACCTCTGGCTTTCTGTTTCCTAGGTGAGTTTTCACTGAGTTTGCCCGATGCCTTATTCGGGGGTATGGAGTTACCCTTTGCCATTCCAAACACAAGTTCTTCCACCAGGCTTGTAAACCTTCTCCTCATCCTCCGTTGGAAATTTCAAGAGCTGTAACAAGTAAAATCCAGCAACCTACTTCCACACATGGTTTAGGTGAAACCTGCCTGCCCCTTTAACACAAACTCTTTTATTCCAACAGGGATCCCGACTCCTTATAAACTGAAATCAACGCCAGTTCAGATGCAGAATTTCATTTTTCCATATATTAAAGGAGACTGAGCAGCCATTCAATACAGAAACAACATCGTTTAGTAATATAAAGAGAGTCACTATAAAAAAAAAAAAATCAGCTCACAGTATCACAGAAGGGAAACAAAGTTAATGCATCAAACAGCTGAAAGCCCTCAGTCATGCTGTGGAGAACAGACAGACAGGAGGACAGCTGTTTGTCAGAGAGTCCATTAACAGTCCGAAAGGGGAATCTCATCTCGCTTGTTACACGCAACGTCTCACGACCTCTGAAAAGCACCATCCCGGGGCCGGCCTTGGAAAACGGCAACATGCCTTGTCAAAGTGAAGGAAGCAAGGGAGAATTTCCAAAGTGTAAGGGAGTTAAGAACACAGGATAGTTTGAGGAAAGGAGAGGGTGGAAATAAAACCCAAACCAAACCCAAAGAACAATGCCATAGGTGTTTTTCCACTGGTATTTTGATATAAACATGTGTCTGTGGTTCTTGTAAAGTTTGAGAGAGCTGTGACTTCAGTTCCCAAGGCAGGTTATCTCTGATTGGAATCTGCTGGCTTGTCAGTCAGCTTATGTTTACCCAGTGCAAAGCTCTTGAAAATTAACCAAAAGAAACTGTTCTTCAGAATTTGAGGCACCAAGAAGAGCTTTTTTAATTGCTGCATAGTGATTTCTGTCTCTTACAGGAGTGGTGTTTTCACAATATCAAACAAGTGTTCAGCAGAGCAATAAATACAGCATACGGAGTTAATATAATTGTGTACCTTCAGACAGAAAAGGTTAGCTCAGGATTCTCATTCCTTACCTACACACATGTACAATCCCCACCTTCCCCCAAAATAAATCTGTAATAAAATAACCTTTTATTTCAAACTAAGTTAATATACAGTTAGTATAACCAGGCTGGAAGAATTCCGTTAACCCTAAAGAACCAAAACCTAACTGTGGACATATTACATTTAATTACTCACTAACCACTTGGTCTGAAGCTGTAAATGATAATTCACTAGTGGCTTAGCTATAAAACACTACCAAAATAGCATCTGTAACTGACAGTCCATTTGAGGAGGTTGGGAACACAATTGGCAACACATATTCTTTGTCCCAGAACAGAAAACTAGCCAAAATCGTGAGGATTGGGCAATTAACCCATCTGTTTCTGCAGACAACCTGCCTCCATTGTGTGAAAAGGGAAGGGGAAGGAAGTTTATTTACAGCTTAGTACTAGAGGGGCTGGTCAGAGAACCTAAGGAATTTCAAGTCATTTAAAATTCAAATCGCCCTGATCAACAGCTTTTCCTGAATGAAGGGGCAGAGCAAGACAAGCAGTGCAGCTGGGAGCATTAACCGGCTCTGCCTTCGTAGGACCTAACAAGCACAGTTATTCAGATATTTGCACCTGAGATTCTAATGGTTCTAGAAAACATCACTTAAAAAAAAAATTAGTAAGCATAATACAATATATTGTCACTGGCTCTGAAGGGATTTTTGAAAAGCTTCCTTGCAAAGCGGTCTGCAAGCATAGTAGCAATCTTCTGAATTTTTTTAATACACAGAAGTTTTTTAGCCATTGATTATTACCTCAGCCGCTTTTCTGAGAACACCAGACCGTCCTACGCCTTGCAGAACCGTTTCCTTTCTTTCATTTAACAGTCCACAAAGACAGACGCAGTTGCACTAGTCTCCCAGTACTACCAGTCCCGGAATGTCTGGTTTGCTGTGGTGTTACAGATGGCAGGGCTGCGAATCCATTTTACCTCCCTTTTCTCAACTTACCTTGGCTGTTTTAAAGCCCATGCTTGTCCACTGGGTGGTAGCAAAGTGCACTGTTTCAGAAACACTGTAGCCACAACACACTTTAGACACAAAGGATCCAGGAAAACAGACAACAAACTGCCCGCTCTGCTGTACAGTACGGTGCACCCTGATCCCCTCCTTACACAAGATTTCTGGGGAGATCTAGAAAGACATGAAAGCAAAACAGAAAAACAAATCAATCAGAACTTTCTTTTGCAGTCAGATGCCCTTCATCGCCACGATGCTGCTACTCGTCCCGCTACCGCTCAGCTCCACTGGCTTTCCCTCTCTCCTGGCTTCTGCTTAGGTCTCAGAGGGCGAATTTCACAAGTGGCTCTTTTGAACCCAACAGTTTAAACTTTCACTTGCCAAACGACCTCAGACACAAAGCCTCAGAGCAAGGCTCGCTGCCACCACAGAAAGGAACGCAGGCGCTTTGGGTTTCCACCTAGATCTTTTCCAGGCAGGCTTGACATTGAATCCACCTTCCTGCCCACACTTCCATTACAGATGTACAGCGTGGGTTGCTGAGGGAGATGTTTTAGCTGGGGGCTCCCAGGTTTACACTTCAATGCACTAAATGGAAATTGTTATCCACCGAATCAATGAGGGAGCCAAAAAGACTTTGAAATCCTTCGACATACTAGGCTTCTCATATCCACGCTGGCATCATAAAATGTCAGTCACGGCAGATTAATTGATTATGAAACACTCCCTTTGTGAGGTGAAATGCATTACAGACAGCATTAGGAATGTGCATTTATTGCACTGGGTTTATTTCAGCATGTTATCACTTGAGCCTTTTTAGAAAAATGCCATATGGGTAAACGCTGCAAGCAGAAAGCAGCCAGATTTTAGCAACAGCCTCTGCATCACTGCAGTGCTAAGACAAAACCAAAATAAATCCCCAACTGCCCAGCCCTCTGATGAGCCTTGGGTTCTCAAATGGGAACACCTCTCTGGTGCTAACCTACCATTACGTTACTTTCAAGCATTTCCAGCCCTGGAGTGCCATTGGCTTGCAGCAGGGTATGTACCACATCATCAAGTTTGTTCTCCTCCGCAGCAGGAATGCAATACCTGGTGTTTTGTCAGAGGGAAAAAGAAAGATTTACTGTGGAGTAAATAATGGTCTACAGCTACACAGTAACAGGCAATTCAGAGCAGGACATGGATTAAAAGAAAGAAATCAAACAAGGGCTTTCTCACGCCGTTCTTTTCAGTAAAACACTGAGGAGTCACAGGAAGCTGTTTATTTAGACTCAGTCTGGCAGCGCTCACTGGATGCCAAAGGACACAAATTCCCCAGAAATGTGAAAACTCCAGAGCTCTGTCAAATCAGAGGACAGAAATGGGCGATAGAATGATACTCATTTAGCAGCACCAAGCCAGCCAGTTAGGGCCAAGGGTTGCATCTCATAAGAACCAATATATGTTCTTATACCTTTACCATAAATGGCTGCATTTACTACCTGTGTCTCAACCAAAGAAATGTTTTCATGTAAAAGTTTCCTGTTCGTAACAATCAAGAAACCACAAATCAACTTTGCTCTTAGTACACAAAGTAACCTAAGACCTTCTGCCTTCCTTACTAAACAAATTCCAAATCCCTACTCCCCCTTGCAGTCTAAGAATGACCTGACTAGTAGCAGCCAAAGCAGCAAGAGAGACTTAAAACTCCACGGGGCTGCACATCCTCCTCTCCTTTAGAAGCCGAGGAAGCAGCTGTCCCCTCTGTGTTCCTTGCCAGCAGTGCTCCCTACACAGAAGTGACAAGTAGTAACGCAGGAGTCTCACGTCTCAGCTTCACACATTCCAGGAACTGCTATTTTGCTGGATACAGGGAGATGATACGGTGACGATTAGTCGCTACTCTTGCTTGCACCCTGCCAGAATGGTTTATGCCCACCTAGTAGGTACCTGTTCCCAAGATCTGGTGGTTGCTACCCAGTAACGCAAACCAAGCAGCAGCAGCTCAGTGGGAAACAGTACAAATCCTGGGATTCCCAATCCTGCCCCGACTTGCTGCCATACTGGGCTTTATCCACTTGATTTCCATTTGTTATGCACAGGCAAATTAAAAGCATCTCCAGATTTACCATGACTTACTCCATTCACTTTAAGCAATGAGACTTCAACCTGGAGCCTGTCTGTCCCCACACCAGACACACACACACATTTTTCCAAACTTGGCAAGAAGAGAAGAGAAAGAATCTAGAAAGATTTTCAGGAAAGGGTGCAGCTTCCTTGTCATCCATCCGGTCTCTCCACTGATTTCATAAAGCATTCTACTGGCCTTACTACAGACCTTGTCAGGGTATTTGCTTCTAATATGCACCAATATTAACTTTGTATGTGTCACGCAGAGCTATCCCTCTTGATTAGTCTGTGGGAGGCTGCACTTCCTAGGATCTGAACATCTCGTTACTGCTCACTGCACTGACGATGCCTTTGATTTGTCTTTTTTGATCTTCAGGCCGAGAGCCAGAAGAGATGGTACCGGCTCACACGGCTAACAGTATCCATGAGAAGGGCTCTAATGAGCTGGCTGCCCAGGTGTGTACATAGCCTGGCTCCTTACATACACACTGATGACGATTAGGACTTTGCTAAGAAATCCCATGGTTATAGAGAGGTTGAAGTGGAAGAACAGCATCTTGAGAAGGATCAAGTCCCAGCAGCAATTTTAAATGCATGCCATGTACCAAACACTTTGCAGTACCTGCACTGCTGACAGTAACAGCTGCAGCATGGCTGCACGTGTGTAGAGTATTGCTCAAGTCACACTGTAACAATGGACTTCAAATGGTGGTGATGAATTTTAAATTCAAATTCAGAACACAGCAGAGCCGGCTCTTTCCTTTTTGAACCAGGAAACACAGCAGGAACAGCTGCAAGATTCAAGCAGCCCGTCCCTCACAGGATGGGCCCAGGACAAAATTCGGGCAGGAAGGATACGTGAAGAGGAGCGGCAGCAGAGATGACTCCTGGCAGGACTGAGGCAACACGCTGCAATTTCACTCACAATTCTTCATGTACCTATAAAACCGGGAAGTGAGCAGCCAGCACAGACTTCCGAGTGTCCTGGGCAGCACAAGATTTCTGCTTTTAATGGGCACTGAGGATTCTTCCTGAATAAAAAGGTTAGGTCACCGACCTCTGCCCTGCATGAAAATTGAGTTCTCCCGTGCTCCCTCTTCAGGAGGTAAATCTGAGAGATTAGACAGTGACCTAGCAACCTACGGGTAAATGAAGCACCACTGGTTTTAGCATCGTAGGGATCTGTCCTTGGAAGAGAATTCTGGATGCTGGGTGGACTTGGCAAGCCAGAGCAGAGCTTTGGTGCCCAGTCAGCTGCTTCGTTATCACTGAAACAGCCACTGAACTTGATGCTGTCAGGGCTACTCCAGATATTACACCAGACCTAGAGTTATTAAATTAATCTTTTCCTCAATAAAGTTCAGTACTTTATTGCAATATTAAAAAATTGTAATGAGCTAATAATGCCTAGTAGCTCGAAACCAGCCTGGCAGCTTTGCCAAAGAATAGCTTTTATAGACAAAGGAGTTTCACTTCTTCCTTCTTAGGAGTTATTTCCTGCTTACTAGCTCTGTTTCTTCAAGGCAGCCATCATGAGTATACCTGAAGCTATGTACTTACACATATAATAAGCCCATCAAGAAAAAGTAAATGCCTTCTTTGGTCTTACTCTTCTTGGCTTGGAAAAACAAAAAAGAGAAGCCTTTCCTAAAACTCTGGCTGGCTGCATTCAAGCCTTTTCAGTCCCAAAAGGTATATGTTTTGACATGCACAGTAAGAAGAGTGGCCTCAGAACTTAATTATGGCATTCCTGAATGTCTTCTGTTTGGAATTTACTGTCATTTAAGACTAGATGAATGTCACAGGGAGAAAGACTCACCTAAGATTGAAGACAATGTGCCTTGCTTGGCAATTTGTTCTGATAGTATATTATTATGAAAGATTAGATTCCCGATTCACAGAAGAGGGGGAAGAGGCATGAACTGCCCATGACATAAAGTGACAGAAAACTTCTAGTTCTGCAGCATAATTCAGTGTTTAACTTTACCCCTTGGTACGATCACTCACATTTCACAAGCTTGTAATATTTAGAGAGAGGAGCTCCTGCTTTAATTGTTTCCTCCAGGATTTCAAACCCTTTTTTCCAGGCCACAAGCCTTCCAAGTGACAGCTGGGTCAGCCCTGCTGACATCAGCACCAGCTGAGAAATGCAGGAGGTAAAGGTAAGGGCTGAAGTACACACATGGGGATTCCTGGATGCATTGAGGGGGGGGGGGAGAGGGGGCAGCCCTGCAGGCCTTCTCCTATCACTTCACACAAGGAGCAAAATACTTCCTTAGCTCAGGGTTCAAAAGGGGAACTGCTAAAAGCAAACCAGCTTCTCACCTGGGATGGGGACAGGAGCAAGCACCATTTAAGCAACTTTTCTTCTCTATTTACTGCATTTTCTCTGATCAAGAAACAGTTATATTGCTTATCATTCATTCCTCTCACCAATGATCCTCCTAGGCAGGAAGACCAACGCCAGCAGCACCTGCTTCCTCTAATCCCTCCTTCAGCTGCTGTACTTCCACTGCAGTGTAACTCATCATCTGTAGTGCTACATGTACACTGAATTCAGGAAGGATTCACCATGTTCCAAACCATTAGTAAGCTGAGTGTTAAGTACATTTGCATGAAGTGTCTCCAAAATACAGAATGTAGCTAACAGCTCGCTGGTGATGGCCACCCAGAGACACTAGAATGATGTGTGTAATAATATTAAATATGATTAGCATACACTAATGAAAAAAAAATTCTTTTGAGAGAAAATACCAGGGACCTGGCACATAGAGAGTTCCAGGTATTTTGTGTAAAATAAGCAAGCAGTGCCTATTTAGTCAGAGCATGGAGTCTATCATTTTACAAGCGACAATGCCGAGCTAGCCTGACACGTGTGTGTCTGTCAGCCTAAGGAAAGCCTACCTTGACGAGCTGTCATTTAGCTTCCATGTCATGAAAGCTTACCACAGATTAAACCCTATGCCAAGCAGGGACAGTTCATTGCTAAATATCTCAGAACAGAACACGGAAGATGAAGTGAAAGACTTCTTCCAGGGAAGGGTGTTTCATCACTGGAGTTTATACTACGTTTCCCCCTTAAATCTGCATTCACACACACTGAGCCTTCTAGGAGAGACTCATTCATCCAGAAGGTACTACACCAGCTGCTGTTAGCACCAGACTACAGGCAGCCAAGGCAGAGAAGGTGAACCAAACAAAACATGGGAATACCCACCAAATGCAATCAGCACCAGTGTGTAAGTAGTCAATGTATGGAAGGTGATTTTGGTCTCGAGACCAGCATGAGGTAGAAAAGACCATGCCAATATTTAGCCAAGGAATTGTCACTCCTAAAAACAAAGAGATTGAAAATGAGTTTGAAGTAACTGTAGTTCTAATTAAAAGACAGTTCCAGAGGACATTTCAGTTGGGAATCCTGTTCTACCCACGAGCTGACCCTTCCTACCAGAGTGAATAATTCACAGAGAGTAATTTAACAAATTCAGTATTTTCCACTAACAAAATATCTACCAGCCCATTACAGTACCCTTGAAGATGCTTGTTTTCTAACAGCTGCAAAATTTTTTGTTCTTTAGAGAATTTACAAATGCCCCTAACACAAGCTCAGTGAGCCACTGATCAGAGGAGGTTACTTCACACTGTACATGTAACTTGTAAACAGGCATCCTGTTTCCTGACTGGTTTGTTCAGGCTCAACACCTGCACAGGACACTGAATTATGCTTTCAGCTCATGTTTCCAGCAGTAAATTGGGATGGCACATATGCAGGTGGAGCACTCAGAATCACAAGGTTGGAAAAGAACTTTGAGGTCAAGTCCAACCATACCTGTCTTCTACCTGACAATTCATTTAGGAAACTCGTGCACTGCTTTGTCCAGCACTCCAGACTAGGTCTGCAAGTAAGGAAGTTGCACAGCTCTGTCCATCATCCTAACACAAAGCAGGAACGCTGCTGTGCTGGCAATACCAGAAGGGGGTCCTGCAAGCACAGCTGGTTCCTCCCAAGTACACAGGCTCAACTAATTGTTAATTCTTTATCTGCACACCTGCCTTCATTCCTTTAAATGCCACCTGCTACATACAACTGCGTGTCTACTTGGTCAGCTGGTGAACAGAGGGGCCCGAAAGAGGGAGAAGACTTTGTTGACTACACCACCATGCAGAGAGGACACTTATACCTGCTGGAAACGTAGAAACGAGACTTGCTTACCAGGCACAGCACCAAGATGTCGCAGGATGGATCCTGTATTATTAGGAAGGACTGTGAGGTTCCACCCATGCCTGTTTGAGGGGTGACAAAGGGGCAGGCACACATCAGTGTACATTCCTGGTGCCAACATCCCCAGTGCCAAGCTGCTCTGCCAGCCTCACACTCCCACCTCCCCTCAGCACAATGGGGCAGCTGGCAGGAGGTGACAGAGTGGGTTGGATCTGGTGATCTTACCTTGAAAATGGTTCAGATTTCCCCACGGGAAAGCCGCTCCCGTGGGTGTTGGTATCTACTTTTCCACAATGCACCGCTACGTGGCAATCTTTCTGTTCCACTATCCGCCAGTATTCTTGCTGCAGGAAGAGAAAGCAGGAATGCCATTTTAAATTCACTGAGCAAGGCATCACTCTCACTGAAATACAAATCCCAGAAATTTAGAGGGCTTTCATGACCTCAATGTAATTCAACATAAAACACTGCTTGAAAATAAGAATATAAATACTTAAAAGCAACAATGACTTGAGAAGACAAATATTAGATCCTCTTGGCTCCTGTCCTTTAGCACATGACAGATTAATACTACTTTCTCTCCCTCAGTTCATCAACACCTTTACTAAAAGCATCAGAAAATTTTAAAAGGAAGAATCGGTACCATGTCTATCCAACCACTTTCTTTCCTCCCACGCCAGTCAGCCTTAAACTGCTTAAGGCAATACCTGAATGCCAACTATACTGAGCCCCCACACTCAATCCCCTGAAATACAAGCTTTTATCACCCCTTGTGTTGGCCTCACCTCTACTTCAGTTACTGTAGGCTCCTTGGTGAAGCACATGTTCATGATGTTTCTTGCTGTTCGGTAGAAGGTTGTTAAAGAAACAGACCTACCCTGTGGAGAAAGAAAGTTAAGATTCAAAGTGAAAATAAAAAAATGTGCCTCTGTTCTCCCAGGCCTCACTCTTTTGCTAACATGCTCAAGCCCAGATCACAATAAGAGAAAAGTCGAGTGTCTCCGGAATACACATGGGTCTAAAGCACATTTCTTATCTGAGGGAAAATTCCTCAAAAGAAAAAGAAATTTCATCACATTGAATCACCAACTCAACCATCTAGAAGGCCAAGTGAATATTCCCAGGAAGGCCACATACACTCTGTCCAGCATGATGCTCTGTGTTCGATAAACACTGAAGACCGACACAGCCCAGCTTCCTATGACAGGCAGGAAACCCTACCTGCATTTTACAGTCAAATCCAACAGGTGATCAAAGGACCACTTCGAAAACAGGTGAAAAAAAAACCAGGTGAAAAACACCTTAGGAAATTCACAAAAACATTTAGCATCAAACTAGTATTGTATTCGATGGAAGAGGGTCACAAATAGTAGAGTTTACCAAGATTACCATAATCATCTGCTTACAAAAACTAGTTATGCTCAATTCAATAAAAGCAGTCCAAGAGCAAGGAACCAGGACCTGTTATTACACAGCTGAGAAGAGAAAGGCACAGTAGAATTGCCAAATGAGTGTGATCTTTCTTGTAACTGCTGCAGGAGGTGTACAAGAAGAGGACCTGATGTGGTTTTCTGCTTGAGCTATACCTAAGTTTCTAGATACCTTCTTTCAGACATACCAGATGTTCTGGGAAGCATCCTCTGAAGGCCTTGAAGGCACAGGCATGAGATCCTGCTTGCTCCTTTCAGCCCAGAAAGGAGCAAGTGGGATGACCAGACAGGGGCATCCCTACCCCGTTCTCCACTCCAGGGCAGAAGCGCCCTGAGAAGCTGTGAGCCACAAGAGGTGGCAGGCACCACAGTAGCTGCAGTGGCTGTACCGGTTTGTGGGCACCACTGCAAACATGAAGTCAAAAATATCTTTGCCCTCCTCGCCAGATCTATCGTTCCTTCCTCAGACATCCTGTCCACTGGTTGCCCGTCTGAGCAACCACAGACTTAAAAACTCCGGGTGAATTAACGTGTCATTCCTCGGACTGTTACCTCTCTTGTTTTTCAATTATGAAACAGATATGCCAACCCACCTCAGTCTTTTCTTGTGTTTAATTTAAGAACTATGCCCGAGAGTAAACTAGAAACAACTACACAAGCAGCTTTCCCCCCAGAGGCCAAGTCTATCACTCTGCCATGCTCCTGTGGTTGTAACGTTGTCACTTTTTTAATTGAACGCAGCATAATTAGCTGGAACAAAAAAGTTTGTGAAATGTCCAGGGCCTGGGGCCCTCCAATTCCCATAAACTTCAGAGTTGGATGCTCTGCAATACAATAAGCAATTTCCTTCATCTTTTAATGCCCTCGTGAATCATTTATTGAGGCAGCCTTTTACAACAAAGCCTCTCGTAAAACACAGGGCCTGCACCAACAGTCGTTACGCCTCAGCGTAGACTTCGCTGCTCGCAAACCAACACACGCTCTGCAGCGGCTTCCTCATGACAGTTACCTGCCTCTTCCTCTTGTCTTACCCTGAAAAATAAGGGCTTATCTTCCACGATTAACCAGGTGTCTTCATAGATACACAGCAAGCACAAAAAAAAGGCAGTGGAGAAGTGGAAAAACAGGATCATTTAGGCCTTTACAACTGTATATAGCCACTTCTTCCTCTCGGTCAAGAACCGGGTATCTTTCAGGTCTCCTAAAAGTCGTACCACAAATTAAATGGCTGAGGGGGTTTTGTTGCCTGCTTATGTTGTTTGGTTGGCCACAGGGGTTTTTTTAATCTCAGGGATCTCATAAAATTTTCTAATGCCAACTCAGAAATTAATTTAAAATGCTGTAACAAAGCATTTTAAGCAGAATACAAAAATCGATTGCTTAAGAGTAAAATGCCCTTTTCAACGCCCTCAAAAAATATTTCAACAGTTCGACAACTGTCCTGGGAGCTTCAAGCTACCGAGGAGAGTCTCTGGTGCTGTGACAATACGACAGAGGAAGGTTTAAGGAACAAAATTTCCTTTCCTAGTTCCTCTCCTGATTCTTCTCTGTGGCCTCTGCATCAGCAGTTAGAGCCAATCCAGAGCATCACCACCAGCAACAAGCCTGGTGGGAAGGCACAGCACAACACTATAAATGCTAAAGACACTAAAGCAACCGTAAATATATGACAGATGACAGAGATTTCACAACAGTCACAGGCGGGGAGGAGGGCCCCCTGTTAAGCACAGTCCAAAAAAGCTGGGTGCCCAGCTGAAGACTGCTCAAAGCAGGATGTCTGGGACAGTTGAGGGCAGACAAAAACTTGTGTTGGTGATGTCTCCTGCATGTCTCTCTAAACAGTTTGCTAATTAGGCTTCAGTCTGTTCTGTATAGAAACAAATGCTGTTTTAAGTCCGCTCCAGTACAGATTTTTAAAATATTTTCAGAGCTAAAACCGGGGAAAGAGTAGTGAAAATCTTGCAGCAGATCCTTCTTTGATGGCAGCAGTTTACTTCCTGTACTTACAAACGACAGTGCTTTATTAGTCGGGTAGAAAGCCATACATTTAGGAGTAAAGAAAGCAAGTGCAGTGGCCTGCAGCAGCCACTTAAAAGCACAGCAGGTTTTACAGCCTGCAAAGGAGCAACATTGAAAATAATTTGGGAGCACTGGCAGAAAGTCAGCCAAACACAAAAGAGATTTACTCTAACCTTGACATGCGATACTGCGGTAACTGCTCCTGGAAGAGGGGATGTCTCTTTCTAAAAACATGTTTCAGCTCAAGCATGTGCTGACTGCAGAAATTACTGTGTGAAACCCAAAAGGTATGGCCTCTTCATGGTCTGAAGCATAGACTTTATGGCCTAAACTGGACTACTGCCATATGATTCAGATGTTCTTCTCCAGCCCTCAATCTACTGACCTGGGCATTTATCAAAGGGGTAGGCATGGGGTTTTTTTGCTTGGTTTGTGGGTTTTTTTAATTTTTAATTGGAATTAGCAATGTGCTTTAGAAAGAAACCATTACAATACCATCATCTGTGGAAACCTAACAAGAGGACATGTTCTGTTAAACAAATTTCAAGTTTTCCTAGAAAAATGTTAATAGGTATGGAAACACTCTCACCCTCCACAGACACATGCACAGAAGGATGCCATCGTTCAAGAAAAACAGAGAATGACAGATTAAAGGGCTAGTTCCATGAAAAGTCACGAAGTACCCTCTGCTTAAAGTTGTGAGCCAGCACCACTTCATCTCAGTCTTATTAAAAACCCCAGTGACAAAGTACAGTCATTTTACTAGTCTTCTGGGTTGCTCTGGTGCATCATGATTGTTACATAATCTCTTTCCATGCCTTGAGGCTTGCTCTAAGTGAAATAACTGGTTCTCTTGCATCAGTCCTTCTACAGGGCTTTCTCCCAAGTGCTGTGAAAAGGAAGCTATGCGTCTCTCTCTACACTGGGACAGACTGACTGGGCATCCCGCTGGGCACACCGCAGCAAGGATCTCTCAGAAACACACTGCAGATCTATTTCCCCATTTTCTCCCTGGCCCATCACCTGTGACACTAGTCCCCAGACTCCACGCCACAGAGAGCATGATGGGATTCAAACTGGCAAGCTCCAGCGTTCAGGAAGCTGCTGGCCCCATGGCAGACAACCCAAGACATTGCCTGAGCAGCTCCATGTGCTGCAGCTGCTTTGGCGGGTGGGGACTGCACTGGCCCGCAGGCTCAGCGATGCTCATCTCTAACAGCTTCTATGCTCAGAACCTAAGTATTCCTACTGAGTATAGCTGGACTCATGCAGGGTCTGATGCTGCCTGTCAGTAACTTCTGGGCAGCAGCAGCAACCTGGGAGCTCTCAGCCTTCTGGGATAAAGGCCTGGGGCTCAGCAGACCCAGGCTGGTTACACTAGCTGCGCTTTGCTTGCTTGCCTTTTTTTTATTTTATTTTCCAAGTAAGATTAAGGTACTTATCACAAATCCCAACCTTGCTTTTCTGAGTTACTCTGTATCTTCTAAACTTTAACTTGGAACTTGAACTGGAAAAGACTGAGCCATTTCCCCCCTAAATTGGGAGGCCGGCCATAGAGCAGTCAGGGTAAATTGTATCAAATTTTTCATTTAACATCATTAAGCACAGGATATTAAGCACAGAAATGCCACTTCACTATTCACAAATGCTGCTGTCATTAGATAAGCGGCTCTCCAACAGCAGCATGGCAAAGAGATTGCTTTTCAAAGGTGGGATTGAGGTCGGAGTCTTGGAGTAAAAGAATTTTTGGGCTGACAAATCATAACAGGCTGCAACAGAAACCTGAAGCAAGCTTTTAAAGCTCGAGTCATGAGCTCATGTGGTCCCTAAATAGCTTAACAATAAGCCACTTTGGGCTATCTGGCTTCATTTCCTGGTGATGGAAGTGAGACTGGAAGGGGAAGAACAGCGTATTCCTTTATGGGCACAGACACTGAGCACTGTATTTCTCTCGGAGCACAGCTACACAATTCAACACAACTCAGAATTGCACTACAAGTTGCGGTGCCAAGTCCTGCTCCAGAGTAGGAGACAGCCAAATAAAACACAGTGAAAGAGTCAGCATTCCTTCATAAATGGATGTACTTGGTATGTGGAGGACTGAGCTCCCACGTGACCGTTAGTGCTGAGCAAAATCTGGCAACGCAGACGAAAATATTGTTTGCATTTCAATTTGCCCTTTCTCAGTGTAGTAGTATTTCTAACGATGCTAGTTCTGATGTGGAACGCTACTTCACTCAACAGGAGACTTGCAAGAAGTAGAAATGAGAAGGCAGAACATTCCTTTGAGTGTCACTAGGAAATAAAAATAGAAACTGTGTCGGCAAGGATAACTGGGCAGAGCCATACAGGGAACTCTCACAAGGGGAGCAGAGCCCAGTGCATCTTGTTATGACAATAACACCTTCAAGCCTTTCCAGACATCCCACAAGAGCCAGGCAGATCAGGATAAAGCCACCAGACATACACACTCACACACAAACCCCTTCCCAAGCAGCTGCCTGCGCTGATGCCTCGGAGTGGCACTGCAGCCCATCGGCTCCCTGCAGCTGGCTGGGTTTGCACCCAGATGCCACCCAGATGAGAGCACCATCAGTTCTGCAAAACAAAATCGGCAGAGCCTGCCTCATTACCTTGTATATACACTTGTGTAAGTCACTAAGAACTCCCTCCTCTTCCTCCTCGTCCTCTTTTGTGGTCTCCTTTTCCTGAGCGAAGAGCCGCCGCCTGCCTGTCTTCAGTGGGACGTCGACCTCTTTTAATTTGTTGCGGAAGCCATTTTTGTGAACCACGCCATTGATAAGTCCATTTTTGGGCTCAAATCGGGGCAAGGAATGGAACTTGTAGGCATTCTCCGAATGTCCCTCCAAAGGTCCTTTCCTCTTCTCCAAGATTTCCTTTTCCAGCAAGACCTCCTTCTCCAGTTTCTTGTGCTCCTCAGGGGAGAGGGAGTCGTAGGAGAGCAAGTACTGGCAGTAGGCTTCTTGCAGCTTGGCCAGCCTGTCCTGTGCAGTTTTGGGGATGCGCAGCATGTCTGCCAGCTTGTTCCATTTCTTGAGGTCAGTCACTTGCTGCATCCCCCCCATCTCGTTGATCAGCTGGACGAAGCAGGCCAGGTCAAGCTCGCAGCCTCCTGGAGTCCATGTGTGCCAGGCAGCAGAGGAGGGGAAAGGGAAACACAGGAGCAGATTAGGAAAGCTGCAGGCGGTTTGTGTCAAGCACGCTACCAGGCTGGGGCACATCCAGGATGTGCCACCCATACAGCTCCAGTCACTTGGGTACCAGAGCAGGATTGTCCCTATCTCATATGCCTCCTGCTAAAGACAGGCACATATCACTATTTTGCTGCCTTAACTAATTCAGCAGATCATATTTTCCTATTTGCAATAGCCTTCCCAATGGTTAAATTTGCTCTCCATGTGTTTCATTCCCTTTTCAGAGCACCTTCAGCTATGTCTGGACATGTGTCTTTCTCCTGCCCATTACCCAAACCAGCGGTTGGGGAAGAGTGGCCCAGGTCTTTAAAAGCCCACATGCTCCCACCCTCCCCCTCACGTGCCAACTCTCCCAAGTTGGGTTTATACCAGGAAGAACTAAAACAAGTGTCAAGATAGGTACTGGCAATCAAAATCACAAGTACCTATCCTTTCAGGAAGTGACACATCAATTATCAAACGTCTGCCCAATACTTTGCAAACAGTATTTAAAAGGAGAACAGTAACATAAGTCATTTCCCTACAGGTAGAAAAATCCTCTAAAAAAACCAACAACCCACCCCAAAACCAAGGGAGGTGGGGTTGCTTGGGGTTGGTGCCTGCAACTGCATTAAAAAAATCCAGACACATTATTCTTCCAGTCTGAGGCCATCCATATTTCATACTCCATTATGTTTTTGTATCTTATAAAATGACTAGCACATTTCACGCTCCAGTCAAAAAATAAAAATGGAGGATTATACAAACTACAGCATAAAAAGCAGCCAAATGGGCGAGGAACAATGAAAAAAACATCATCAATACTCTCAAAGCACAGAAATAAATCATCAGCAGAAAGTGAAGAAATGGACCAAAGACCAAAGACCACCTACAATTCAACAGGATGCTGCTGGGAAAAAAAAAGAGAATTAATACAAAACTCGTGTCAACATCCCTGACACTACATTGTCTCTCCTTCCCTTTTTTCTTCAAGAAAAGTAAAAACTCATTATGCCACAGCCATTTCAGAGCACTCAGAAATGCTATTACGCAACAGAGAAGTGGAAGGAGCAGCATTATGGTAAATACTTACTATCGGATGCACAGCTACAGCACCCTAAGCGCAAGAGCCTAGTGCAAGCAGCATTACTTTCTTCAAACTACCCTGTGCCGTATCTCAGGCACTTCATAGCTGATGCCAATTTTTCCTTCTTCCTTCTGCTTTCCCCTCTTCCACCACTCGAGCCAACCCGGTGCGGAGGGAGGCTCGGCAGTGTAAACCAGTGTGAAACATTTCAGGGTAACAGCTGTGACTGAAGCAGATCAGCGCCTGAGGCTGCTCGCGAATGCTGCCTGAACAGCACTGGGCAAAGGCGTGAAGAAAGGGCAATGGTTTTTGGCTGCAGCCAAAACCATGGGGAAGGCTTTGAGGAGTAAGGCAAAGTGGAGTCAGGGCCATGGAGCAGCAGATTTATTCAGTTTAGTAATTTATTTTATGGGAAGTCAAAATGATGAAGTCTTGAAGCTAAGAAAAGGCCAACACATCATTGGAAAACATGACCTAAATTTCAAAGGTTTTCTTTCTATCCTCTTTAATCTTCCTCGTGAAACAACTTTCAGGCTGGCCTCTATTACAGGCTGTTACTTTTTTGGTCTAGTGGTTTATATACACAGTTCACAAATAAGCTGAAGGCATAATTCAAGATTGCTTTCCGTCCCAATGGGTTCAGCGACCTACATAAAGCTGAGGACCATATTGCTAACTTCCAAAGAAGTGTGGTCCAAGTTTAATGTTGTATGTGCTCTCCAGTAGGACAAATAGCACACATCCAGCTGAAGGCCCTAGTTTCAACACTGTTAATGAGCTATTTAAGAAATATAATTTTTTCCTGTGTCACGGAATGATGGTTTATAATCACTCCACAATATTAGAGGTTGAGTAGCGCATGATTCAAGCAGAGCCTTGTGTATCTGGCAGATCCTCCACAGGGCCAGCTACAGCTAGGGGTTACAAAATGGTCTCAATTATAATTCCATTTCACACAGTCACAACCTTTTGGAAGCATTTCTATCTCAGGCTGATGTTTTCTTGGAATGACCTAAGTATGTTACTTAAACTTTTCTTGAAAGGCTGAAGGGGAAGTGGAGGGAAATGGAGGGGGGGAAAATAAAAGAGAGCTTTTACCCCATTTGTAAGCCTCCACAGCAAAATGGCTTAAATAGGAGACCTGGCACCTGTTATACAGAAATAGCATCTGGCTTTTTTACTTGGCTTAATTTCACAAAGTTTGGAAAAATTTTAATTGCCTGGTGAGCAATGTCATTTGGAAAAAAAAAAGAGATCTTAAATCTTCAGGTACATGTTGAATACTCTGGAGTTACACAGGTCGTTGGCAAAACTCCCACTTCCTTCACTGGAAGCGTGATTTGGGCGTGGAATGATGGATATGTATGTATTTCTACTTAAATAAGCATGCATTTATCACCACAGATTCTTTTGTGTCCTTCCTGCCGGAACCAAGAGATTTCTCATCTTTGTACACTGATGATCTCCAGCTTCTTTTCTCCATTTTGATTTCAATTTTAAACACGAGAGAGGTAGGTAATTAACTGCAGAAAGGATACGTCGGATGCAGATTTTACAAGAGACGACTGTTTGCTCCAGTTGTATAGCACCCAGCAAAACAGAACCCGTCCTTATTAATTAGGCTCTTAGGTGCTTAAATAATACAAATAATTAACAGTAATGCCACCTTAATGCCGATTTAAGGTATTTCATTAAAAAGTTAACACTGTCCTAAGAGCATTAATCGAGCTGTCTTGCACATTTTCTCCTCTCTCTCACCAATGTAAATTTAATTCATTACTCTCCTCTATTAGCACACAACCATTGCATACATTAGGCATACAAAATGTTCACTTGTTGCTGCTTGAGTGGTTTTAATTTTCAGATTTCCTTGAACGTTTCTGCACAGCTACTGCAGAAGAGAGGTAAACCCTCGTCCCTCCTCCTTAAATCCTGACATTTCTCTGTCGTGCCCTGCACCTCTTCACCATAACCTCTGCCATCTCTGCCTGCGTTTTTACGCATTTCCCTCATTTCCCATAGGTGGGACATAATGTAAGTTCAAAAACTGAAGGGGAGGAAAAAGCCTTGTGACCAGTTTGAACAGAAAAGCATATCCTTTAAACCCGACTGGTGTTGGCGGCTGCCTCTGATGGGATCATGCCTCAAAGGCAAAACTCTAGCCTCAAGCCGCAGCACGCAGGTCCTCAAAACACTTCAAAACCAAAGGGGAGAGCTAACAAAAATTAAACCCACAAGTTTCTTACTCTGTCATGGCTGCTCAGGCAGTTGAGATGGAGGGGGCTCACCGCCTGGTTCATTTGTATGCTGCTGTTGTCATGTTTTTACAAACTATTGTCACATTTTTGTCACGTGTCATATCTGACAGCAGACCACAAACCAAGAATTCTGTTAAATAAGTGATTCTCACTCAGGCATTAGCCCTGGCAGACACCTGCTGGGAGAAATAATGAAACCTCCATTTTGCAATCAACCACATTTTACTGCCTATTCTTGACACTTAATGGTTGTTAAATGTCAGCAGGTCACTGCAAATTTGTGATTTTAAGTGTCTGAGTACCCAAATAGAAGTCAGTTCCGAGATATTTTCTTTCCTCCTTGGTTAAATGCTTTTAAAGCAGGGGGGGAGAGAGAATATTTGCATTCAAGCTTGGCAGCACTGCAACCCTGTTTGCAAAACATCGTTGGAAAGGTCCGAAAAATATTCCAAGGCAACACTTAAACTGAGGCAATTGACATCTATAGTTGTACTACCCACAAATATAAGCAGCCAGGAAAGGAGAAGATCCTGAAATCCAGAAACCAAGACCCCACATAGCATTTTTTATTTCCCCTGAGTGAAATAAAGAACTGGCAGGAGGAAGGTGGTGACATAAAGTTCCCCAAGGAAAGCTCCCCGACAATCTACCTGCGCTGTGCCTAACAGATGGAGAGAGAGAGCAGCCCCGTGCTCTGCACTGTCAATGGAACAGGAGTTGGGGTAAGCATAAAGGCAAACTGAGCATAAAGTCGCACACGGACGCTAACAAGCAGCGGCAAAAGGCCAATGAAACCACAGCCCTTACCTATGAGTGGGAGTTCGTCCATGGTAATGCCCTGAGATTTGAGGTGCTTCTTGATACAGGCCAGCCGCTGCACGTTGGGTCCCCAGCGCCTGCCTAGCTTGTGTATGTGCTGAATCTGTGTCACAAACCGCATTTCATCATTTAGCTTGCACTCAGGTCTCCAGTCTGGAGGAGGAATCACCCTGCACATCCCATACTTCTCTACCTGAGCTCGGACTGACTCAATGTATATCAGTGGGTCATGAAATTCCTTGGTGGAGGGCCTAAGGATGGGAATCTCCCCCAGCATCCCCCACCCAGACTTACTACTGCCCTTTTCGTGCTTTCCCATTGAGTCTTGTGGCTTGTGCAAGGACTCCGCTTGAGAGGTAGAACGATTTTCACAGGAGGCATTTTCAGTTTTGCCATGTGCTTGTTTCCCTGGCGTACTCTTTCCAGCAGTGGCTCTTTTCGGCCTATTTCTTTCCAAACTCTTCTCTGGCACTTCCTTTTTAAGGTGTCCATTCAGCAAAGGCTTTTCTATAGCTGCCTTTTTGCTGGCAGCTTCTGCCAAGTTGACGGCCCCTTTCATTCTCTTGGTGGGCGACTGTATTTTGTCTATGTGATTCATCTCTTCCAGCCTCCTTTTCGAATTGCGCAGCCCCTCCCTTAACTGTCTCCCCACCTCCTTAGTGCATGTCTTTTGGTTCAACTTGCCATTGACTTTTACACCATTAACAGCGGTATTGTTAGACTTGGATGCTCCAAGGGATAGCACCTGTTTGCGGGTTTTTGCATTGCTACTTTCTATTTTCCCTGAGATTGTGTGGTTGACAGGTGAACTGGGTTTGTGGTGATTTAGTTTGGTTTCCTTGACCAGTTCTTTCTTGGCTTTGGTGTATGTGACAGTTCCCTTTGTCACTGTTGCAGTGTACTTCACAGTTTTGGACGGTGAAGGTCTGACTTCTCTCATCTTTTTGGCACTGGCTGCATTTGCACTCAGAGATGACATTCGAGTGATCCCGTTGACTTTAGAAACCTGCAATGCCAGGAGTGTTGCAGAGGGAGCAGAAGGAAGGAAACAGAAAACAGAGAAGTAAATTAATAACGTTACCGCTTAGCCACAGTGTCCCAGTTGCTGGACAACCACACTCTGCAGTCCTGACTTCTGGCCCCTTCGTACAATCTTCATATACTGATTTTCACCCAGGCAAGAGGAGGTACTGGGCATTTATAACAAACAAACAGAACAGAACTTAACTTTTAAAAGGAAAAAAAAAAGAACCAAAAAAGTCCCCAGAAAGCCAATCTTGCTTTCAGAGAGTACGAAGCCTCTGGCATTAAGAAGGGCTAGACCCCTTGCTTCTATCTCCCCCCCCACCTTGTCTATCAGAAAGCCTGTTACGGTATCACAAAACACAGGTAGTCTGACTTGGAAACTAATGCATTATCACCTTCTCTGGCCCTCAGGCATTCTCTATGTCCCACCCAACTTCCCTTAAAGACTGTGAACACATTTTACTAGTGGCTTAGCAGACAAACTAGCCAGCATGTATCATCTACTGTAGCTGCAAAGNCACATACTGAGATTCAAACCAACCTCCTGTCTATACGTACATACATACAAAAATGATATATCGAACACATTATGCACCCAACAGATCAGGATGGCCAAGAAGGATCCAGTCTGTCACACGTATTAGATCTTGGGAGGCATCTTGTTGCTGAATTCATTCATTTGAAATAAAAAAATGTACAGTATATGCATTTTTTAAAAAGCTTGATATCTGGGCAGTTTTGCTGACACATGTTCTATTACATCATATTGTCATTGCAACTTGGAATTGCTGGACTCCTCTGCTTTCTCTTGGACACCTAAACCCAACTACAAAACTAAAATTTTAAATATAAGACAGGTTAGGCATGAAAGCAACGCTCAGCATCAAAAGGAATTGTGACAGCTCTGTACTGCCAAAGCTAAGCTCCACTACTAAGAAAATAAAGTTTAAACCTCAAACAAATGTCAGCATTTAAACGTTGTTGTCTCACGTCCCTAAACTACCGTTAGTGCAGAAACACATATCCAAAAATGAGGAACACTGATAAAAGTGCTCTAAGTGAAAACACACAGTACATTACCCCATGTCAGTGCTCAGGTGGATAACACCACTCCTGTAGGATTTCAAAATAGTTGCCAAATTAGTAAGCATGACAGCCTCTCTCAAATGAATGTCACTTAGAAAGTAGGGGTAAAATGTTTTAAAATAAGGATCAAATAGAGACCCCAAAAATAATGCTATGGTCTTGCATTAAGTGACTTGGAGAACAGGACCTGGAACCTGGGGATTGTGCATGCACACACATGTGTGTACATGCATTTTCTGTGTGTGTTTCCTCCTCTGTGCTCAGAAGTGGGAGCAGGAGTAACAGCCTTTTAAAACCCACCCATATTCTTGTTCTTCCTGTGCTTCCAAGGGAGGAACACTTAAAGAAAATCCAGATAACTGATGACTCGAGTTTTTACCTTCAGCTTCCCAAAGATGTACGAGATTCTATCTGGAAAGCAAACACTTGCTAACAGAAATGCATTTATCCATTTCCCTTGAAATTTAGGCAGTGCTCTGCATTTGAAATGGAAGCCTGGGTTTGCTTTTTACAGAGCTTTTTCCACACCACAGAGCAGATGCTGAGTAGTGAGAGAGCTGCTGAGACATTGTCTCCTGCCTGCAGCAGCCACAAGAAGCGTTGAACATCTCTGGCTTTATAAGTAGACAGGAACATCGATTGCAGATTTCATCTAGACTAATAGAGAAGAATTGATTGGGAACTGGAAAGGGAAGGTAGTCTGGGTGACAGTGATCATTAAATGAGTTTTCAATTCTAAGATGTGACAATAGTAGAGAAAGGACAGCAGACAAAAAAACAAACCACACAACCCAACAAACAAAAAGAAAACACACCTGCAAAAAACCCAAACCAAAGCAGTTCCCACTCAGAGAAGGGACACAAAACACAGGCCATTACACCAGTTCACGAAGTTCTCTAATGATTGGAAAATTAGAACTCTAAGAATCACAGTAAGAAGTTGAAACACGATTAATTGCAAGACTGAGGGCAAAGCACATGCATGGGCAAAATCAGAAAGGCCAAGGAGCTAAATAAACTTCACTTAGCAAGGAACATAAAAAGTAACACAAAAAAACCTTATGAACACCTTAAAAATACAAAGACAACAAAGACCAACAGAAAGCAACCACCTTGCAAGGTCAAAACTCAAATGCAACACTTTGGCTGAAGCCTTTGTACTTTTGTCTTAGCCTTCACCAAAAGCAGCACTGACTGAGTACTTACCAGGTACATAGCATAACCAATTTTAGGGAAAGATCTAGCAGCGCTTCTGCTCTGGTTAGTTTTCAAATCTAACTAGTTCTGGACTCCAGCTAGTTCAGCTGGAGAACTCCGGCAAGCTAAAGTATACCTAGATGGCTTAAAGCATGGTTCTTCGAGAGAAGTGGAAGGCAGGCAGAGTCTACCTAACTTCAAACTCTAAAATCATTCTGGAACAAATCATCAAACAGTTAATTTGTAAACACACAAAAAAAGATAAATAATGCTATAAACAAACAAACAATACAAACAAAATCCCACCCCACCCATAGTTTTGCCAAAATAGCACATCAAGCTAAGTTCATAATCTTCTGACGGACACCTGCCTGAGCAAACACACACCTCTGCGTCGGTAGGGCTCCTGTCACTGCCCCATGTGACATTCCATCAAACAAACTCCTGAGACACATCCTAGGCATAATTGCTCTAAAGTAGCTTCACAAGGGATTAAAAAAAGTCATCCTCAAGAGAAGTTATAATTGTCATAGTTCACTGCCATCCTGGGAAGGTGTTTCAGGTGACTTTCTGCAGGGACTTGTCTTGGCCTCACTTCTACCCAGTACTTCCCATTATTACTTGGATTATGGCAAAATTTACCAGCAACACACTCCTGGAAGGGACTCTGGTGACAAGGTGAAAGTCAAAGGCAATCTTGAAGAACTGGTTTCAGAACACTCTAACAATAAAAGGAAGTGCTATTTTTAGGATGGACAAATCAAATGCATGCAGGGGAGGAATAACATTTGGGGACCACAGTGAGCTGCAAAACACAATGGTGGTACAAAGCACACAAATCTCTGAGACCTATTACTAAGAATGCCAAAAGCAAGAGACAGGAGCACAGCACCCAGCATCAGGCTCACATTGGGAGAAAAAATATAAGGCAGTGGAGCAAGTCTAAAAGAATACGAAATACTCAGGTATATAGAAATAGGACTTTTACTGAAAAGCCAAGGGAGCTGGGCTTGTTTAGTCTGAAAGAGATGGCTGTGGGACAACTCTGTAATGATCTTCCGATGTATAAGGAGCTCCTCTGAAAAGAGTGAGTGAATGTTCTTTCTGTGTTCACTGGGAAAAGTGGGGCGGGGGGGAAGGAACCTTTAGTTGTCTACAAAGATGATCTGAGGCACAACTATGAGAACTTTCTAATTAGTAGAAAAGGATGGAAGAAGCTGTCAATGGGTATTGTGAAGTCTCCTCTATGGGAGGTTTTCCAGAAGGTTCAAGAAGGCCATAGCTATATTATCGTGCTGTCAGGTACAGTCAAGACAACACCCCAGAGGGAGCAGTCAGGCTGTACAGAGGCACCTTGTCACTCCAGCTTTCCTATCATCTAAAAGAAAAATTAAAAAAAGAAGTTGTGACTAGAAGTCTGAAGGGTCATCCAGGGCACTCCTTCAGGAAGGGGTGGTGACACAGGGCCTGAGAACAAAAACAGAGTCATGGAGAAAGTGTTCCTGGAGAAAGGCAAGATCCTCACAGCTCCTCCTCTTCAAAGAAAAACATGCTATTGGCACCATCAACTTCAGGCCAGAATTAAAACTGCCAAGATACAAACCTCTGGAAAACTAAATTAATTAAGAAAACAGCAACTTAACACAACCGTTTAGAGTTGTTAGAATACCTCCGCACAATGAAAGCTTAGATCTCTCAAGGCCAAATCTTGACCAGAACAGGTACATAAGCTTTGGCTATCTAACCTCCAATCCTAGGTTGTAAGAGCACTATTTTGAGCTTTTTATTCAGACTTAGTGACTTTATTCCAATGACAAACAGGTCCTGAAGTAGAGAACACTTGTCTTTGAGGATTTATTTCTGACTGCTAATGAAGGAGACCCCACAAGAAACAAAGACTGCTGAAAACTTCTGCAGGACCAGCATCTGTCTAGAGTAGACACAACACGATGGTTTTCAAGTGCTTCTCCCTCTTCCCTCCCCAGATGCCCACAGGAATGTTAAGTGTTATCAGAAAGGATAGCATAATGTTTAAGATACAGCAGTATTATAATATAGACCAGAACAGACCACGCTTCAAACAGGAATAGGCTGCAAACAAACATCTTCCAGCTGGAAACAAGTGGAACAAACAACGTGGTCATAGCCCACCATCAAAGCAACAGGTGGATTCAGGATTTCACATTGACAAATGTGAAATTCTGGCTGGTCAGTCAACACCTACACGTTCCTGGTCTGTACTTGTCTCTGAGGACCCATCAGACGATTGGAACCAAAAGAAACAAGAAATTGTGGTAGGCATTTTCTTACCTTTCTACTGTTGATATGTCTCCCCCCAAACCAAACATACACACACAGAGTCAGCCTAAAAAATTGGCCACACTGACAGGTGCGCAGGTTCACCAAATGGGGGTCTATGCCACAGCTCCATCCCGAGGCAGTGCTTACACTGAGCGCATAAGAAAGAAGTCAATTTAATTCAAATAGTAACAAAGTGATTGACATTAGCCTTACATGACTCATAGTCTTGAGCTAAAGGTGAAACTAGGGATACGGATAAATTTATCTCTGCTTTTCAGCTATCTTCTCAGTTCTGCTGACATAAATTTGTCTTCAGACCTTTCTTTTCTCCACTTTACTGAACACCTGCCTTGCAGTAAAAGACAGATTTTAAATTCTGTTGTCTTTTAAAAAGCAAATGGGACCAGCACATATTCTTGTAGCAATTTGTTTGTTGGATTTGAACTGGTCTACATACACACCTACGCATAGCACCAGGGATCCATCCTCCAGACACATACACGCATACACACAAAATAAAGCCAACAAACAACTTGTTAGATAACAACCACAGTGATAACAGCAACATTAGCAATACCAACAACAGTTTTGGTCCCAAACAAATTCAAGTTATGCAACTGATCCGGAATTCATTCATAAAAATACTTGTGTGTTGATCTGAATTTTGCAGAGCTAAATTACCATATTAGGCCAAGAGAGGGCCCCATTGAACTACATTTCCTTTGCTCACAACCCCTTTGAAGTAGGGGATTTGGGAAGATAGCAAGGGAGGAAGAGAGAGAGGGAACACGTGACATGTGCAAGTGCACATCAGGAAAGGAAAGAAAGAAGGAGAGGAAAAAAGAAAATCTCCAGTAATTTCTATTCTACTGCCTTTATTTTCTGTAAGACTGAACAAAACAAAAACACACACATAAATAAACCACGTAAATGCACATGAACAAGGAGCAAAAACACACTGGAAGGAGGAAGAACATGTGGCTGGCACCCTGGGAAAACAACTCTCCTTTTGGAAAGTACTGAAAATGTCAACAAAGACTCAGGACAAGGGCAGGAAATTTAGCGATGTCACGTAAATGGTAAGTCTAAGGCTTTGCACAAAGCTAAGTCCTGTCAGGCAAAATGCATAATCCACCTTTAGTTACAGCCACATTTTCATTAAACTGGTAAGTTAAGTACTTCTGTTAGTGTGAGTTCTCTCCATTTTGCACAGAATGATTGAAAACATCTAACACTCTACGAAGCAAAACCAACTTGGATCGGGATAAAATTCTTCTACACCTGTCTTCTCCCTTCTCAGAACTGCCTTCACAAGTGATGGCAGATGACTTCCACAAGTTTTAACCATTCACACTTCAATGATAAAGCATTTCACAAAAGTATTAGAGTTGAGTTAAAATAATTAAGTATCAAGTGCATCCTTACGCTTTGGAAAACTTGTACAACATGAAGAGTTCATGGCAGAGTGTGTCACAGCAAGGACCACAGGACACTGGTAGTCACAAAAAAGAAAGCCAAAAGGACGAAAAAGAAGGCAGACATTCAAGAAAAAATTGCCATGGGAGAATAAAGAAGGGAAGCCTTACAGAGGTACAAAGAAATATACTGTAGATAGCGTTCAGGATCTCATATTTTATTTAATACAAATCCAGTGGAGGCATTTCAGGAGAAGCTAAACACCACTGAAGCACAGGTCACAGAAGATTTCCTCAGCAAGACACTTGTTTCACTTTTTGCCATTCTTCATTTCCAAGCCTATGACTGAGAGGTGCCATTCAAGGCCTTGACAGCCCTACAAGATGGCAATTCTAGCTCCAATGAAGGGGGCCTACTTAGAAGACAAACCTTTAGATGTCAGCAAATAAAGACTGTCTCTAATTGCCTTGTTGAGAATTAACTGCTGCAAAAGCTCCAAGTGTAGCAAGTGTAGCAAGCTTTCTCTACTGCGCTGCCCTACCGCAGGTACCCTGCTAATGGAGCTCCGTACTGCACAAGAACACTGACCAGGGATTTTGAAAGTCTTTGAGAAAAAAATTATTTGACAGTTGCTATTTTATGAGTCCTTTGATCCAATCATCAAAAATAGATGGAGACGCATCTTGCCCAAACACCAGTCATAAGCACCAAAAGATTAGCCTGCTAAACTTCCACACCCAAATACCAAGTCAGACTGAGACAAGCCCCTTGCTGAATTTTTGTTGCTAGGTTTTTAACCAGGTACGATGAAAGTCTGAATTTCTCCCCACCAGTACGCCCACTGTGAAGGAGGCAATGTCCTACAGCACCTCCTTCATGCATCAGCAAAACAGTTTTCCTAGCCTCCACGGTTTGCACGGCCCACATGCAGTACAAGAGCCCTGAGCACAACGTCAGCTCCTCTGCAATGCCAGTGAGCCTCTAAGGTAAGTCGAGCTGACCAGCTGTACACAAAAGGAGTTCATTCTTCCACGTGCTGCCAGCCTTGGCACTGTCAGCAGAGGCGCCAACAAGAGTGCCAGTCAGAAAGGTTTGATAAATAGCAATGTGAACTTTACCCTTTCATCTGTATACACTGGGTAATATAAAAACAGGGTTGTAAAGCATGCTGCATCATACTGACTTCCCATGTATGTATCACTTTTCTTTTTTCCTTCTTTCTCTCTTTCTCTCTCTTTCACTGAAAATTAACTCCCTGCTGTCTCCAGAGCATGCTCTTAAGGACTGCCATGTTTGCTCTATGTCAGGCAGCAGAAAATGGAGCTAGCACCTTAAAAGTCTGTGTTTCCCGTGTGTCCACAGTGGAGTGCAATTTATTACCTGTTTCCTTAAGTCCTGAGCCGATCTATGAAGTGTGTGGTGGTTGTTAGCAGTGAGCCCTTTCGTGGAGGAGCCAGTGTTTGTAGTAGGGTGGTGATTAGCAGCAGCCTGGTCTTTTCGGCTCTCAGCCTTATGTTCGCTGTTCCTCTCCTTCCCTGGTGTGGCCTCTTTGCTTTTGTGTTTCTGAGCAGGTTCTTTCTCCTTCGATGATTTGCTGGACCCATTGAAAACTGAGAAGAGAGAAAAATCAGACTATTAAGTAAAAAAAAAAGAAAGCAACAAAGGGAAAAAAAAAAAGAAGAAAAAACCAAAGAAAAAAACTCATGAAGGAAAAAAACCCAAAACAACCACATACAAGACCAGACTCTTCATTCAAAACAACCCAAATTTGTCTGCTGTCAGTGTTGGATATTTAGCGTCTTCTTATAGCTAAAGTGAAACCAATACAGAAATAGAAGTCCTACTTTGCATATTTCTGTATACGAACAGATTTACTGATGTATTTCCTCTGCTTGTTAACACACATTATCTCCAATATCCAAATTAAAACATACAAGGTATATTACTGTTTTGATTGACCTAAATTTAGACTTATCAGTTTGACTTTTATTTATGACAGTTTTAATTAACTTTTTGCTGTTGCAGCAAAGGAATTTTAAACATAACCTAAACAGAAAAAGGATTTATTTTTACATTAATGTAAAAGAAAGGAAGCATTCCATGAAAAAGCATGTTTTGTTTTCATCAATATCCAAACTGCTGAATCAAACTGACAGCACTTTGCCTATAGCAGATGAGCTGCAAAGAGAGAAAGGTACTTCTGCAAAGGAAGGAAAATACTAAAACCATTTTGGAGCACATTGTGTAAAGTATATCTGGGATCTATGCTGAGTACCCTCCGTTGAAGTGAAGGGATGGAAAAGCACAGAACAGAAACCACTTCTTTTGTGCAATAAATATTATGCAAACATGTACAAGTCTACCTCAGCAAGTTTCGTTCTGTCCCTCCGCTGAATTTATTAAAGAACATTCCTTACTCTTTTGTTATCACAGCACATAAAAAGCTGAGGTTAAAAAAACCAAAACATGTCACATTTCTCTGTTTGTTTATCAAAAATGTGGTAAATTTATGTCAGGGTTGCCCCCGCTTCAGTGAAGCACCTGACAGAGGTCCGTGAGGCTGGTGATCCAACACCCACAGTAGCAAGTGCCCTCCTGCCTTCTCCACTCACCTAGTCTTGGTCTTTATTTGCCATGGTTTAGGAAAGGATGCAAATAAGAAAATTCACAAATACTTATTGTCATGACAGTATCTAAAAAATCACATTCATTACACATAACACACACTGTTTAGGAATATTAACTAAATTAAGTTATTGCTTTCCTGTGAAATGAAAATCTCTGTTTTTCCCTAAACACAATATAGTATGTACCTTTTTACCTAAGTTATGAAGCTTAGCTGTCTCTACAGATGTCCTGTACTAGGAGTAGCAGAGGCAATAGAAGTAATAAGAACCAACGAACAATCCTTTCGGGCAGAAGAGGGGCATCTATGCTGCTTTCAAGTAGACATCTACATCCAAACCTCCCCAACAAGCTATCTACCTTCCCAGTTGCTGTGGTTTTGCGTGGCTGGGTTCTGGTGGAGGAGGGGGGGCTGCAGGGCAGCTTCTGCAAGAAGCAGCCAGAAGCTCTCTGCAGGCCCTATAGTGCAACACCAGCCGGCTCAAGGCCAGGCACGCCACTGACCAAGGCCAATCCCATCAGGGAAGGTCACAGTGCCTCTGGCAATCACATTTAGGAGGAAAAAAAAAAAAATCACAAGCAGCCGTTTTTTGCCACCAGAGAAGTAAGTGAGAAGATGTAAGGCAGGGTGCAGACACCAAGGCCAGTGA
>VZTU01010420.1:1193-19059 GCA_013400835.1 Zapornia atra
CTTTGCAACTGGGCAGGCAAATCCGATCTGATCCCAAGCAGTCTATGCAAGTTTAATCACAGAACAATCATACTGGACCCAAAATCATCTTTCATACCATGAGAATGAGAAACAGAGCTGAAGGATAAAGGTGAAAATCACTTTGAGTCGTAACTTAAATGAACAGACTTTTGCATATGGTTCTGTCCTTCACTTCTATGAACTTAAAATACAGACCAAGTTTTGAGTGCCCAAAGAATGGACGAAAAATATAATAAGGGTACTAAAGGGCTATATGTAAAATGGCCTGGAACAACTACCTTAGCACACAGAAAAAAATGTTGTTGCAATATTGAGAATCTCCTGGTCAGAGACCAAACTGCACAACTAAAGTATTAACTAGTGTTGGGTTTGTTTGGATGGTGCTTTTGGGGAGGGGTTTGATTGNCCTATGTGAACAGCCTTCGCTTCACTTCCCTCTGGTTGGTTTGTTGGGATTTTTTTTTTTTATTTTGAGCTCTCAACAATAAAAAAGAGGAAAATAAATAATTTTATACTCTTATCAAAAAGGAAAAGTTTAATAAGCAATTATAATGAAGATGATCAAAATAAAAGGGATTATTATGTGAAAAATTTGACATTTTTCTGTCATACAGATTAAATGCAATGAGAATATAAAGGGTCCCAGTTTCAGTGCATCAGCAAGACAACATTCCTTCATTAAGAGAAATAACATTAGAAAATGTCAAGAATACATACCTCAATAATGTATATAAAATTTATATATGTGTGTGTTAAGCGGACTTGTTAGGCTTTCATTCTGTTTTATTTGTAAAAAGCAGATATAATACTACTAACACATTTTATGAAACTGTGAGTTTTGAAATGATTGTTTTGGAAGAAATTCTATTCCCTACAAAAAAAATCAATATCAGTGTTTTATAAGTTTCTGAATTTTCTAAATACTTATCAGTTTAGAAATAGTTTTGTCTATAAAATATACTTTAATATTAGAAGTATTCAGAGTTAAAAAAACTTAAGGGAAATATTTTAGCTGAAATGAACAAAATGATATAAATGTTCAGCGTGTAAACTGTGGGTATGAGGAATATACAGGTTTTCACAGAATTAAGGAAAATTAAGAGGTACAACCCCAAGTGCTGCTGAATCGACTTTAAGAAGCCTGTCTCTCCACAGTGTCTCAAAGGCATTCCAGAAGTCAGCAGAGAAGTTAGGTTGTGCTCTGCTCATTGGGATAAGCACTGCAGGATGATGCATTAGCTTTACAACAAAGAGTTAGAGGGGGAAAAGTGGAATTATGGGATGCAAACATTATAGCGCAAGAGTTTATTACTAACCAAGCAGAAAAGAGTCAAGATTTAACCAATAAAATTGAGGAACGGTGTCTAAGAGCAGCAAATAAACATGAAGGTAATGTAAGAAGGCTCCAGCAAATGTTGAACAAGTTGATGGCACATTATGGCAACTGGGAGTAGCTCTTGGATTAATAGATGATGTTGGTGCTGATGGAGTAGAGATAACTCCGAAAATGAGAACACAGTTGCTTAAAGAGACTCCGAGCAGGTTAAAACACCTTTATTGGGAACTGTGATAACTACTATGGGAGCTGTGGAAGTTTGGGTAATCCAAATGAAGTACTAGAAATAATGTGTGGAGAGTCAAAGAAACAGTTTACAGCAGCTCAGAAGGATAAAGCCAAGAAGCAGACTATTTAAAACTTCTTCAAAGTTACTAGGACACAAATATGGATGGATTTTTTGCAAGCAGGAGGGACAAGAGATGAGATAAATGGTTTACCAACTTCAGTTTTTTTCAGCAATGACAAAAATTACCTGCTAGTGAACAAAATCATGTTAAACCCTCAACTGTCTGTTCCTTGTACCATGTGAAAGTTACCTGGAAAGAGGCATGAAGGTGTCACATCCCAGGAGGCGCTGAAACCAGAGATGTTCAGAGCTGCCTGTCCTGTCTAAACAGATGGGAATGTGCAGTTAACCTTTCCTGCCTGCCCCAGGGGCCAGGTTAACCCTCTCTTAGCTAGTCACTTTAACAACCACACTGGTGACATTACCTCCTGTAATCTTCTGCATGGTACTCAGGAGGAACAACGTTTACCCAGGAGGTCCAAGCTACGCACTTTACTTAAAGGACAGTAGAATTATAAAGCTTGTAAACAAAACTGCATTACACCATATATTTGGAGCAACACATTAGAATTAGTAGAATTTAGCAAAACTGGAAACATTGTTACTATTAAGTGCTGAGAATAAGGTTAGAAGTTGAGAGAGAGAAAAAGAGACAGATTGAGAAAGAGTAAAAGAAAAAATAAGATATCACGATTCAGGCATGCAGTGTAGATCGTCTTAAAATTGCAGTCCTTGGATGGTGGGTGCATGCCAGATGTCCTGAATTGGCATCTTTTACCCTCCCTGCCCCACCACCACCACCACCACCACCATCCCCCTGCTTCTGGAGAGGCCCAGAATATCTTGCTTAGACTCAGTGTTGAGTTCTGGAAATGAGTCGGTGGGGAATGGGGGTCCCAAGTGATCGTTTGACCTCCACCCAACTGGGCTGATAGAGCAATGATCCGGTTCAGTGGCCTCACACAGGATTTTAGCAAGAAGGCGCTGTGCCTCCACAGGGCCCCCACTTGCCTGTCACTGTTTCGTATCAGATAAGGACAGTGTCCTGTTTATCAGGGTGGCTACTGACTGAGGGGCTGCCCTTGCAGGGACAATGTCCAGATGGTTTATCAAATGAGGACCCCACCTGAACATAATGTCCAGTTTGTCAGAGCAGCTGCTTGGAGATCAAGAGTCTTCAGGCCCCTCCAACCTTGGGAGAATGGAGGCCCTAGTCCAACACCATGCAGATGCTTGTACGATTAAGCTCCTTGTGAGGCAAGAGCCAGTCCACAAAACATTATCCTGCCTCTGCAGGTTCTGTTATCTTGCCTGACAGATTATTGGAGACAAACCAATCATTCTAGTTCCCGTTAAATAGTATTTGGAGCAATACAGAAGGGAACATGGCTCCCCCAAAGTCCAAGTGTCTGCGTCAGTGTATCACTTATGGGACTGATGCCCATACTTACCCCTAAGAATTCAATGCCACTCAGGTGTAGAGACGTTAGCTTTATCTTTGGTGAATACTGAGGCAGAAGTGACAGTTTTACATAGTACAGTGAATCCACACAAAGCTACTACCCATATCTGTGGGATGGGTGGGTCTGTCACTCCAGCAATAAGAACTAGATCTCAGGAAAAATCCTCTTTTCTCTACCCCATGTTAGTAGCACCAATCCATGAATGTATTTTAGGAATTGATGCACTGTTGGATAGAAATATACAAAAAATGCAGGGATTGTTTCCATTTGGGTGGAACCCTACCTTACTACAAGTGTGAGAAGTATCATTAGAGGATACCCAAAATGAGACCCTGTTTAAGTACCAGATGTACCTGCGGTTGTCGTACAAGCAAAACTATATAGGACATTGGGAGGAGAGGATGAAATCAAAGCAAAATAAATGCCCTTTTGGAAGCCCAAATAATCCACCCTGCTTTGTCTGCCTTTTATAGTCCTATTTGACCTGTGAGAAAAGCAGATGGCTTGTCGGGAATGAGAGTAGGTTATAGGGAATTGAACAAAGTATTCCCACTTCTCATGACTAGAGCACCTGACATGGTAACATTGCTGGAGGAAGTGTGGGAGCACATACAAAAATGGAAATCAGTGATTGATTCGGCAAATGTCACCTTTCCAATAGCTATTTCCACAGCATCACAAGGCCAATTTGCCTTCACCTCCAATGGTAAACAATATACATTCCAAGTTTTACCACAAGGCTACAGGCACAGTCCCACAATATGTCATCAATTGATAGCAGCTGACTCGCCTGGTCCAGTAAAAAACTACACCATACATCATTTCATTTATGATATTTTAATTATGAATCCTTCAAAGGTGAATGTGACTGGGGAATGAAGGACTTTAATAAACACTCTCCAAGAGAGGAGACGGGATTTAAATCCAAAGAATGTTAAGGAACCTGATACTACGGGTCAATTTCTAGGGATAATTTGGAGAGGGGAAACAAAATCTATGCCTGAAAAGGTATGTAGCATAATTCAACAGTATCCAACATCTACCCCCTCAAGTAGTTATAAGTATTCCTCAGGGTGTTGGGCTTTTGGGGAACTTTTGTACTTCATTTAGTATACCTGATGCAACCTTTTACAATGGCTGTCTAGGAAAAGCAGGCAGTGATTCTAGACCAAAGAACACCAACAATGCTTTAACCTGGTGGAAAGAATCTGTAGTTCATCATTCTGGTAGTTTATACACGTGCCTGCCTTATCAGAACCTGAGGGCCTACCATTGTCCACTCCCTCTAATGATGTTTCTCCAGTGCAAAAGGACCCTCAATTTCAAAACTTGAATGGTTTTCTGGTGGAAGTGGTGTGTATTCCTGGACAGGAAAGTGGGTTAGACATGTGGTAGCATATAATCCCAACTACAACAACAATTTGTTTTATATCACGTACAGGCTATTCTAGTCCATGGGCAGTCCTGAAAGCAGCTGAGATTGCCTTAAAGGAAAAAGATGCACAATAGCTGCATACAGATAGTTGGGCAGTTTATAAAGGTTTGTGGTACCAGCTACCTACATTGGCCAGGAAAAAATGAAAAATTCATGATAGGGAATTATAGGAAGGACTACTGTGTGAAGCCATCTCGTCCATCGTCCAACAGCAAATGGTTGCTATGAGACATGTTGACATACACCAGAAACAATATATGCTTGAGTCACAATATTATAATGCTGTGGACTAGATGGCCACCCCTACTGAATTAAAGCAAGTCCAAACAGCCCATGAAAAGTCAGGACACAGAGACCTTGTTACTTTCCAAGCTTGGTATTGTTCAAAAGGTCACTTTACACTGGTAGAGGACTGCATAGGCAAATTGACACATCTGCATGAAAATTATCAAAGTGCCCTTCCCAGGCATGCAGGGCTACATTAGTAGAGGGGAACAACCTTTTGCAATATAGCAAGTACATTATATTGGACCTTTACGCCCTCCTCTACAGGACAATGATACAGGCTCATCACTGTGGACACTTACACAGGGATTTTGCATGCATACTCTACTTCCTATGCAAACCAGTCTTCTACTGTTCAAGACTGGAAAAGATTGTGTACACCTATGGTATAGGAAAAGAAATCCAGGGTGACCAAGGTAGTCACTTTGCAGGACACTCCGTTCAGGAATAGGCTAAAGATCTGGGAATCCTGTGGACCATACACGTTCTTTACCATCCTTAAACCAATGGATTAATTGAATGAATGAATGGTTTACAGAAAGCAAATATGCAAATTAACCCCTTCTCAAACACTAAGATGTTGGGGTAATATTTTCCCTCAATCTGTCTTCCTTTTAAATAACCGCTATGTTGGTTCATTCATACCGAATGAGAGAATCCAGTGTAAGCCTTCTGTAATATCCTCAACCCTCCATTCTGTGCTAGAAGGGAGAGTTACACCCTAAGCTACTGACTACAGGAGAAGTGGAATTTTTTTCTTTCAGCAGTGATAGAAATCCTAGCCCATAAAATGGTAAACTTATACAGAGACTTATGTGTCCAAACAGTGTCTCCATCTGTTTGAGGAATTCTTGTGGGAGCTGCTGGCATTCCAGCCATTTTAGAAGCCTCTTCAATACACTCCCTGACCAGGGTTTGGGTACTAATACTAGGCCAGGAGCAGCTACATTGCTGTTTCCTGACGAGATACTATTCCTTTTTATGTCCCCAACAACAAGTTGTCTTGATGGCCTCTATAACCTGTTCTGTTTCTTTATTAGATTTCTGATCTCAGCAATTCATCTACCAGAACATCCAGAGACCAATATAAATTCTTGGATATGCTTAGCATAATGATCAGCCAACCTGTCTGCTTTCTGTAGGTTGGTGGACATGTTAATAACATGCTTTCAGGGGGTACCCACACCATTATGTTTTACAAAATCATATATTTTTGAAGGATTTTTTATCAACATTTAAATTTGTATGATATGGGAACTGTAAACATAATCTGACACCATAGATACATGGATTCTGGATAGCCAATATCACACAAGTGGAAAGAAGATTTACCTTTGGTAATGCTACCTCCCCAAGGGTTTTATGTCAAATACATAATTCAAATGTCACAACACAATGAATATAACTCTTATAGTTGTGCATGGCTGGGTTCTGGTGGAGAAGGGGATGCTGCAGGGATGGCCTATGCAAGAAGCAGCTAGAAGCTTTCTCCAGGCCCCAGAGAGTGAACACTAGCTGGGCTCAAGGCCGGAGTCATTTTTTACCAAGGCCAAGCTGATCAGTGATGGCCACAGTGCCTCTGAGAATCACATTTAAGAAGTAAAAAAATGCTAGCAGCTGCTTTTTGCCACTAGAGAAGAGAGTGAGAAGATGTAAGAAACTGTGGAGACACGAAGTGAAGAAGAGGTGGGGGCAGGAGGTGCCCCAGGTGCCAGAGAGAAAGACGCCCCTGCAGCCCATGGAGAAATGGTGATGATACTTGGTTAGCTAACTGGTTTGGTTCCCTAATTGGTTGCTAGGTCATTTCATACAAGGTGGTCTTCTGGTTTATTTTGTTTCATACTATGTGTATGTATACACATGACACCAAGCTGAATGTTGTGGTCAACATGCTAGAGGGGTGGGATGTCATCCAGAGGGAACTGGACAAGCTATAGACATGGGCATGTGCAAACCTCATGAAGTTTGATAAGTGCAAGGTCATGCACTTGAGTTGGGATAATCCTCATTACCAGTACAGTCTAGGAGATGAAGGGATTGAAAGCAGCCTTGCAGAAGAGGATTTGGTGGTACTGACGGACTAAAAGCTGGACATGAGTCAATGATGTGCACTCACAGCCCAGAAGGCTAACTGCATCCTGGGCTACACCAAAAGAAGTGTGGTCAGTAGATCCATGAGGAGATTCTCCCCCTCTGCTCTGGTGAGACCCAACCTGATATACTGTATCCAGCTCTGGAGCCCTCAACACAAGAACAACATGGACTGCTTAGAACAGATCCAGAAGAGGACCACGAGGATGATCAGAATGCTGGGGCAGCTCTCCTACAAGAACAGGCTGGGGGAGTTGGGTTGAACAAGCTGGAGCAAAGAAGCCTCCAGGGAACCCTAATAGCAGCCTTCCAGTACCTAAAGGGGGCCTATAAGAAAGCTGGGGTGGAACTGCTTGTAAGGGCCTGTAGGAAATGGTTTTAAATAGAGCAGGGTAGGTTTAGATTAGACATTAGGAAGAAGTTCTCCACTATGAGGGTGGTGACACACTGACACAGGTCACCCAAAGAGGAGGTGAAGGCCCCATCCCTGGAGGCATTCAAGGTCAGACTTGAAGAGCTGAGAAATCTGATCTAGTTAAAGGTCACCTTGCTTACTTTAAGAGGATTGGACTAGATGGCCTTTAAAGGTCCATTCCAACCTAATGCATTCTATGATTTTGTTACCCTTTTATTTTGTTACTTTACAAGATTCCTTGCCCAAGACATAGAAAGCACAGCAAAGCTTGGGATAGCCTGTAACTAATTCCTCCTTCTTGGGAGTGGTGTATACAGTAACTTAGGGAAAAATGATGAGGAGATGGGCAATGGAGGTCAGTACAGCTATTGCCCAGACTCCTTATAAAGAATCCCTTTATGCTCTGTTAAGGTACCAAAGATTTTTATTCCACATTGTAGCATATTGTTACCTATGCTGTCTTTGGCTAAGTTCGTCTGTCATGTGTCTTCTCTGCATCTGGCTGTGCACTTTTCATGTGTCCACTTGCAAGACTGTCAGACATCTTGTCACACCAATTTGTTATTCATGTTCATTCTCACACAAAAACTTCATAAACTCATGCCTATTTATACCCTGCCATAGGTCATGACTCCTTTGTGCCAGCAACCTCCCTGCTTCCTGCTTACCTTGACTGGAAAACTAGTGGGGAGCCCCCACAGGGACACCAAGGTAATAAAAGCCTTTTGATAATCTCTGTGTGTATTGTGTTTGTGTATCCGACCCTGCTTAGGTCTCATTCAGTGTCATCACTGGCAGAGGCCAGTCTGGTGCTGCCATCTGGATCTGACACAGATGGAATTCATGAAAATCCTTCCAGCCTAGGGAGAAAGGGTGAAAGCATGACAAGAAAATTAAGAAGTACAGATTGCTTTAAGATTGGCACTGTGAGAGAGGTTTGGAAATTGTGTAATCACTGAAGGCCTTTAGAGACTCAGGGCAGCAAGGAGCAGAGGGAAGTTCTCACCAGAGTACATGGATTAGCAACTTTTCTGGAAGTGAGAATGAACCCTCTGATACCAGATTCAAAATAAATGAAGAAGGCAAAAGACCAGGCGAAACTCAAATTATCTCTTCTCTGTTTTTAATGCTGAAAGAAGTACCCAATCTAGCAGAAGCATGAGGTAAAAAACATAGGGAAAACACCAGGACCAATTACTGCACAGATTTTGCATGAAGTGGAAGAACCTTCCTTGTCTGCAGCAGAGTGCTGCCCTGTGTCTAGGACAGGTGCTTCTGTTGTAGTTCATCCCTGCACCTCTCTCCAATAGTTCACTTATCACAAAATCACAGAATCGTAGGGGTTGGAAGGGACCTCGAGAGATCATTGGGTCCAATCCCCCTGCCAAGCAGGCTCCCTAGCTCATACTGCTCAGATAAATGTATATATTCCATATATATAACATATATATTATATATATAAAATCCCATATATACATAATTACATATATAATATATATCCCATATAAATATATGTATATATCCCACTCCTCTTTTTTTAAGCATTGGCTAGGCTGTTCATATAAAATCTTACACACATATCTATACTTGTGTACAAAAATATACATGTATAATCATACTGAGTGCAAAATTACTGAAAATAGTACTAAGGATGATGTAGCATTTTGCCTAAATCCACATACTTTTTAAAATTTCTTATCCAAAAGATGAGATGTGAGATTTTTCTCATGCATGCCTTCTGCAATAAACAGATAACAGAGATAATATCTCTATTCAGAATTGCAATTACTGTGCATCTATAAAACTCTATGATTTATAGAAGTCCAACATGTACCCAGGTAACAGCATGGTATGCCACCCTTGGCTGACTGATAGGTGCCCACCACTCTCCTACTTCCCAAGAGAGGAAGAAATAAGAAGAAAAAGCTCATGGGCTGAGATAATCTCAAAGAGATCACTCACCAAACCATCATGGGCAAAACAGATTTGACTTGGGGAAAGATTTATTTAATTTATTGCCAATTAAAAAGAGTACCACAGAGAGAAACAAAACCAAAACTACTCCCCCACTACCAAAACCTTGCCAAATAAACCAAATGCAAACTTTAATGTTATTTCAATGCTTTAAACTGATAGATGTCACACACAGAGTTATATTTTATTAATTTTTAATTATGTTGTAACATTCACGATTTCTTACAATGTTAAAATATAGAGGTTGGATTTCATTGCTTGCTATTTTCTATCTTGTCATAGAATCAGAGCAAGGTTTGCATTGGAAAGGACCTTGAAATGTCATGTAGTTGCAAGGCCTCTGCAACAGGCAGGGACATCTTCCACAAGATAAGGTTTCTCAAAACCCAATCCAGCCTGACTTTGAACACTGCCAGGGAAGAGACATCCACAGCTTCTCTGGTTAACTTGCTCTAATCCATCACCATCCTCATCATAAAAATTAGATTTCCTACATCCAATCTAAATCTACCTTCCTTCCATTAAAAGTATATGTCCCTTGTTTTGTCAATACATGCCTTGGTAAAAAGCCACACTCCTTTCGGTTTATAAGTCCTTTTATATATTGAAAGGTCATAATAAGGTCTCCCCATCTATACTCCAGAGTAATAAGCCCAACTCTCTTAACCTTTCTTCGTAGGGCAGGTGATCCAGTCCTCTGACCATTTGCACGATCCTCCTTTGGACACAGCAACAGGTCCATGTCATTCTTGTACTATACACCCTAGGGCTGGATGAAGTACTCCATGTGGGGTCTCATGAGCAGAGTAGAGGGGGAGAATCACCTCCCTCAGTCTACTGGCCATGTTTCTTTTTAGGAGTCCAGGACTGTCTTATCCCTATTCTCACAAACAGATTATCTAATTGTTTATTTATTTTAATTGGGGGGGGGGAGGGGTTTTCCATCATCACTGAGATTGAGTACTGGTTTTGCAATTGTTTATCATGTGCTTTGGGTGAAACTATAAACCTAAAAGACACTGAGTAATAGTAGAATGTCTGAATGCTTCCATTTATATAAAAGCAAGCCTCTATATGTAAGCAAATAAAATGACAATGAATTCTGTTGAAATGCCTGTCCATAAAGTTTACTAAATTTACTTTATAAATGTATATGTGCAAGAATAACAATATATGCTCATATATGACAAAGAAAACAAGCCAAAAAATATCACAAAAGCTCTAGGGCAGGAGATTGATAAAAACTGTCAGCAATTACCTGAGCTATTGTACAGAAAAGATCTCCAAGAGAAGAAATTTACCCTCTCACCAAAAAAATTAATGAGATCTGAAAAATATTTAACAGACAGGCTTCACAACCATTATCACGTTACAGCTTATGCCCATTATTACTTGTATCACAGGGAAACTTTTTGGCGCTGGAACATCTTTTGTTTTATTTGAATAGCAGGTACAGGAGGTAAAGCTCAGCATGTTTTCAATAGCGTATACTTTCTGAATTGGTAGTACAACTTCCTTGGAGACCTTTCCATTCATGTTATGTTACAAAAAAAAACCCAAAAACCAGATAATAGAATACATTTTCATCCTCTCTTGCATCTCCCCACCCAACTCCAGCTTCTGGCACAACCTATTACACACATGAGGACACACATCTCTCCAATTGTTTTATATCCACCCAATCAATCATTTCTTGCCTTACAGCAACATGTTCAGTTCAAACTTCTTTTTTTTTCTTTTTTTTTACTGAGGAAAAGCTAACTGTCTAAACAAAAAATATACATTACTTTGATATCGTGTATGTACACACCCAAGCAGAGGCAATGGACATCACAACATTATTATCAATCACCAGTGACAGAAGGATATAACAGCACATTCCCATGGTCATGAAAAAAAGAGGGAACATGCTTTACAGAAACACTTTCATAGACTGCTCAGACACATGTTGAAAGAAAAGTACAAAAAGGGATTAACTGTTGCAAAACATTTAACCCTAATGGCAAAGTATGAACACAAAGAGATAGAAGGACTGATAAACTGATTTTTTCTGCACATACATATTACTGAACACTTGAATCGCAAGATTTGATATGTGACAATTTTTTTCACTCTTTTTAACAGGAAATCCCTGGCAAAAGGGATTTCCTGAAAGGAAATTATTAATGTAGATTCCAATCTAATTTCATAGGAAATTCAGATTTTCACAAAAAAATGGAGCTCTGAAGCAGCACCTTCTATATAGCAAGAGTGAAAAAAAACCCCACATTATTGAAGACAGGGTTTTACCAGTTTGTAAGAAGAACTCTAAGACAGCAACTCTATGGCAGAAAGGGGCTGGACTGTGTAACATGACCCATTATTTTGTCCCATGTCTCTTCCCATAGATAATAAGGTAAATAACGAGGAAGAGAGCACATCAAGCACTTTTGCTAGCAGGAAGCAGAGGCGCAGCTGGAGTCAGCAACCAGAACAATAAGATCAAAATTGTTCAGTCCCACAGTTCATATGTAATCTAAGATGTTAATGTATCCCTAATACAGTTTTTTTGTTGTTGGTTTGGTTTGGGTTTTTTTAAGCATTCTCAGGGCAACTTTCCTCCCTAAGTACATTCTTCCTTCTCTGGTCTGATGTCCTGGATCTTAACTATTATATGGTCCATTATCCTCTTAGGCCTGAACCTTGCATTAATTAGAAAGGAAATTACTTTTATCCAGATAAAGAAAAAGAGTTTCTGCAGAGCTGTGAAAGCATCTTCACTTTTTTTTTTTTTTTTTTTTGCTACAAACTACTCTTCTCTCAGAACAAATGACATTTTTTCTCTATCAAAAAAAAAAAAGGAAGCTTGCAGATAGGCATATAAATCACCTTTAGATATGTATAATTTCATAATTACAGATCTGAATGTACATTTTAAGCAAATTTGAATGAAGATAAAACCTAAAATTTAAGGTTTGGTAAATTCTTAGTGCCAAAGTCATGCTAGATGTTAGCAAATCGAGCTTCCTTTCAGCTATTGGTGACACTGAGAGTAAAGTGATATAAAAGTAATTCAATAAACCTTTAAGGTTTGCCCTAAAAATAATTTGAAAGCATAGTTCAGAACAGGGCCCCATTGAAAGAGATATCAATTAAATGTAGAAAATTGAGTGGTTCAAAAGGGGAGAATGAAAAGATTTTTTTTGAGAGATCTTTGCTTCTCTTTCAAGCATCATGTTTGTGAACAACAGACCATATGCTGCTTGGTGTTTTTTTACACAGAGGAACCACCAGCCCCAGGGCTTTTATTGGAAGCATATGATTTGGTTTTTGGCTAAAGAAGATGAAGATCCATAAGTGGGGAAGAAGAAATACAAATAATTGGGGATAATTGTACTCTTATGGCAATATCATCACGACAGAACTAAGAGAAAACATTCTGTGACCTTGCAAAGAGCTGAGTGCACAGAGAAAGAGTAATGTTAGAGAACCAGATTTGCTGATGCAATGAGGCTCTTCAGCTCTTAAGGACAGGGATTGTGAGCAGTAAATGCAAATAAAAAATGTCTTCATAATCTGTGTAAAGAGCACAAGCTGAGGCTCCAGACACACAAAGCATTGAAGGATGCTCACAATCAGACTACGTGTATCTCTAAAGAAGACAACACAAGGAGTAGGTGGAGAGGGCTGGCAATTGTGTGAGGAGGTTAGATGAAAGGAGAGAAGCCAAATGTGGTTTTTGACTACTGGAGCATGAAGACACGGTGGATTACTGCTGCAGTGTTTGTGAGCACACTGATGAACCTAGTGCTGAGCCAGATGAGCACAGATGGCTTCACACACTTCTCCACTTTCTCTACCACTACATCTTGGGATGATAGCAAGGGCAGAAGCTGTAGGATTTGACCCTCTTATGGCCACTCTGCCTAGACAGCCTGCCCATGCATTTGTACAGACTGTACAAGGCATGTAAAGTAATGAAGATTAACTCTGGTGGCAGTGCTACTATAAGCTCTTCTGTTTGGTAAGGTTTGCCATGTGGGAGCAGGCCAACTGAATGCATGGCTCATAGTAACCTGCACACTGAATGGACCATGTGGTGCATGAGTGTTGTAAAATGTCTGCAAGCTTGTCGTGGGTTCAACTAGGATATTTCACAAGCTGAGGCAGGACACAGCCAAGACAGGTGACCCAATCTAGCCAAAGGGTTATTCCATACCATATGAAGTAATGGAAGCTCAATATAAAAGGTGGATAGTCAGGGAGGGACAGCACAGCTCTGGGACCAACTCAGTGTTGATCTGAGTGTATAATCATTGGTTAAGAAATGACATTCTGTATATTCAAATACTGTTGTTATTTTCCTCATCCTTTGAGGTCTCAGTTCTTTCTTATTCTGACTCACAAGGTTTGTCTTCCAGGGAAGAGGAGTGAGTGGGGTTAAACTAAAACAGTGACTCACATCTGAAATGGGTAATCAGCACCTTCCATGAGGCAGAGAAACACTCAGACCCATGTAGGCTGAGAATCATAGATACTTTCATGGTTGAGAACTCAAAATTTTTGAAACCTTGAGAGCTGTCAGAATAGACAATTATAGTGTCAATAAAACTTACCCAATGCCCCACAAAGTCTGTAGGGCAAAAGAGTGGTAATTTTTGAGGTTCATAATCTGATAGGAAACTTGTAAATAATACCAGACAGGAACATAAATCCCCTAGAAAGCTTCTAAACCCTTGTGTTTGCTGTCCTGGGAAGAGGCTGTGTCTGTCTTGGGACTGGTGCTCTTTAATATCTTTATCAATGACATCGACGATGGAATTGAGTGCACCCTCAGCAAGTTTGCAGACGACACCAAACTGAATGGCATGGTTGACACAACAGAAGGAAAGGAAGCCATCCAGAGGGATCTTGACAGGCTTGAAAGGTGGGCCTTGGTGAACCTAAAGTGGTACAACACAGCAAAGTGTAAGGTCTTGCACCTGGGCCAGAGGAATCCCAGATATGTATACAGACTGGGAAAAGAGCTCCTTGAGAATAGCCCTGCTGAGAAGGACTTGGGGATTGTGGTGGATGAGAAACTTAACATGAGCCAGCAGTGTGTTCTCACATCTCAGAAGGCCAATGGCATCCTAGGGTCCATCAGAAGAGGGGTGGCCAGCAGGGACAGGGAGGTGATTGTCCCTCTCTGCTCTGCCCTCGTGAGGCCCCATCTAGAGTCCTGTGTCCAGATCTGGGGTCCACAATACAAGAAAGATGTAGAATTGTTGGAGAGTGTTCAGAGGAGGGCCACAAAGATGATTAGAGGGCTGCTCCCCTACAAAGAGAGGCTGAGGGAGCTGGGCTTGTTCAGCCTGGAGAAGAAAAGGCTGTGGGGGGGACCTCATTGTATCCTTGCAGTACCTGAAGGGAGCATATAAACAGGAGAAGAATCAACTTTTAAAACAGGTAGATAATGGCAAGACAAGGGGGAATGGACTAAAGCTAAAGGAGAGAAGACTTAGATTAGATATTAGGGGTAAGTTTTTTACAGAGAGAGTGGTGAGGTGCTGGAATAGGCTGCCCAGAGAAGTGGTGGATGCCCCGTCCCTTGTGTAGATCCAGGCCTGGAGGTTGCAGGCCCTGCCTATGGCAGGGTTGAAACTCTGTGATCCTTAGGGTCCCTTCCTACCCAGACCATTTTATGATTTTATGATCATCCTTGACTTTGTTGATGAGACCTGGTCATGGGTGACTGATCTCACTCTTCACCCTCAGGACGCAGAGGATCAGCATCCCATTGCCCACTGACTTTGCTGTGGAAGTCAGAGATTTCTGTGGAACAGCAAGCGCAGGGGTCTATGGGTATGATATGTCCCAGTGGTCACACTGCAGGTGAGTAAAGATGATCCTATTTTGATGGACAATACAGTTTCTGTATGGGGCGGTATTGTCCCAGCTGGCTCCAAGCCATGACTTTTGAAATAGCTCAAGTATCTTTTTTTCGTCCTATACAATTTATCTAGAAAATAGTATAAAAGAACATCAACTGGAGATTGCTGGTGAAAATGGTAGCTGCCTTCATGGAAGAAGTGATTACCTCAAGAACGATTCTTTCTCATTTGCCATGAGTTTGAAGCAATAAACTACCTTATTTTCTAGAAATTACTCTCTTTAGTGTTTGACACACTGTGGAAATAATTTCTGAATGGCATTGCAGTTTTGAACTCAGATGTATATAATACATTCTGGAGTCAGAACAGACTGTGAGTCTAGCTGGATTCCCTGCTTTATACATGTCATACAACACTTTTTTTCTACAGGTTGGGGTTTGGGTGGGTTTTTTTTAAATCCTCTCTTCCCTCTCCATGTTCATCCCATGGCGTTGAATTGATTCTTAGGATATCTTTTAAGGACATTGCCAAATCTTGATCTAGAGAATTCAAGTGGCTGATCCTACTGCATTCACGATGAAAGGTATCAATCACTTAATGAACCTTGTTATTAAAAAGTTAGCTGTTTATTTCTGAAAAAAAAATTCTAATGTTTTTCCTTCAGAAGTAGATCCTGTTATTTTTGTTGTAAGATCAAGGTAGACACTCATACAAAAACCTTCTTCCTGCAGGTATGTAATGACCAAGATCAAGTAACATTTTAACTTTCTTTTTGGTAAAGAAAATGTGTTGAAGTTTCTTGAGTCTCTCATTATAAGGGTTTTTATTCTGACCTCAAATCATTACTGCAACCCTTTCCAGAATCCTCTCACTTGTTATCATCCCTTTTGAATACAGTGAATTTTTTTTGTAAGAATTTAATTAGTCCCACATTTATTACATCTTTAGTCCTAATCAATATTATTTTGCCATAGTTCCTTCAGGTAACAGTACAGAAATCAGCTGGAGTTCAGAAGAGTGCAAAAACAGGCTACTCTGATAACACCTTTACTGCACCTAACACCAGTTTCCTATTCTGCTTTTTTGCTTTTCTTTGTTTCATGTTTTGGTTTGGATTTAGTTTTTTGTGGAGAAGGTTAATGTTTTTAGTGCCTTCCAGTTAAGAAAATGGTAACAAATATATGAGGAGTAATATAGGCAAAGGATATCAAGTCTAATTTGCACTGCTACTAGTTAAAGCACAATCTGACCAAAGTAAAAAAGTCCTTTTATCACACAAGCATTTGAATCTTTTCTTAAAAGATATACTAAAACTATAAATCACATTCTCCTCACATTTCTTTAGTTTTATCTAAATGTAGTGCTCTCGTCACTGCAACACTGCACTGATAAAAAATTTGAGCAAGAAAAGACTACTATCCCTCAACAGCACTTTCTGGTTTTCTATGTTATTGTAGAAAAAGTAATGAAACATCATTAGTAAAAAAATGGCAAAGAAGCACAGTGACCAAAACAAAATGCTTTCCTTGAGCAACAGCCCATACCCTGGCAAGAACCATTTAGCTGCTTTTTGTGCAAAGAGAACTAAATGGGGATTTTTTTGCTTTTTATCAAGAATGTCAAAAAGATTAAAAACTTGATTTGACCTAAGACCTTGAGCAGAAAAGAGTCTCATTTATTCTTTTTTGCCTGATGTTTCTCTGTTCTTATGTTGTGCCTTTGGGGACTGAGTAAAAATAAGAGAGATTTGTCCACCTGTGTGTCAATGCTGGCACCTGGATGATGAGACTGAGCAAAACCATGACCAGACAATTTACGAGAGTGTCCGGTTTGTTTCTTCTTTTAAGTCATATATGACTTTTGCCAAGGAATATAGGATGTGGTATCTTGGTATAAATCATGGGAGGTAAGTAAGAGAGGTCTTAAAGTTCAGTTGTTTGCCATTTTAGTTCCTAGGAAACACTTGCTGTTCTGGCTGAAGCTCTTCTCTATGACCTGTGCTTTTGTGTAGAAGGTGCCCAGGTATGCAAAAGCTTTCTGTTCCTGATAGATGAAAAAGAATATAGGACATAAACATTAATTACACAAGATTGCATGCAACTAATCAACATAGTTTACCTCCAAATAAGTTTTGGGTTTTCCACACGGATATTCAGTCTTTCAAGCTAATTAAAAGGCAAAAATGTTCAGACTGCTGAGAGAGAAAACCTGCAAACATATTCATTTGTGTTTCAAAATAGGACACGGGTAGCCTGACTGAGAGGTGTGAAAATGTGATTCACCAGCTAAATGAAGATTCAGCTATACCTGTGCAAACTAGTTATCCTTTGGGATTATATTCATAGTTAATAGCATTTCAGAGGGGAAATAATCAGTCCTTTGCAGAGCTTGACTATATCTCAGCAGGTGTCCAAGTCCAACTATCATGAGGTCCCAGTGTAATTTACAACTTTTATGGAAATTCTTTAAAACATGACTGAGATGACCAAAATTCTTTAAAACGTGGCTTTATGTAGATAAACACACACATGCACACATGCATCTAAATCAATGTAAACTAAAGAATGTACTGCATATAGAATGTATACTATATTTTAAATAGAGTATACATTTCTAGCACTTTCAAATTAGTAAAAAAGAATAAATAAAATAATAATAACAACTTGTATGGCATAAATAATAGATAATAATTACAATTATACAAA
>VZTU01010422.1:0-31561 GCA_013400835.1 Zapornia atra
TTCTTTTGAAGGAGAAAACAGAAAGAGGAAAAACTGCATCTGATTCATCCTTCTCGCACAAGTTCTGTAAGTTCTGTGAGCTCAAGTCCCCCCACCCCCCAAAAAAACCCAGACCTCAAAACCCCCAAATATAAGCACACCTGTGGCTTTTTATTTTCCTTTGTCCAGTTTTCTACATTTCATTTATGTCTATTAGAATTCACCTGTAAATGCACTCCCTACTCTTCTTGCTTATTGATATTCAGTAGAATTGTCTTAAAAGCCTTTCTGGTACATATTACTAAAGAGCCAACGGGATATTTTACTTCCCTTCTATTTTAGTCCTCTTGCATCATGTTTCTTAATTCAGTTCTAAAAAACAAAGTAGCAATAATAAAAAAAGTAACGGAAGTGACACTGCCCTGTGTTTTATTCAACAGTTATCATTGTTAATAAAAAAATGCCAGAGGAAGAGTAAGCTGCTGCTCCAAACGATAAAGCAATTTGCATTATCAATCTTCCTTTGCAATGGAAAGAATTCAGCTTCACACAGATAAATGGCCATTTGTATGAGATAAACAAAAAAGTGCTTGTGTGAATTTTCTCAGGAGTATTACCTAGTGATTATTTTAAAATGTCATTTTTGATCTGAAAACCTCAGTTTTGGAGGAATCTGTAAACTTGCAGCAACCTCACTGAAAGTCTGAGGTGCATACTCTGTACTTTTATGAATAGGTAAAATGAAGCTGAGATTGAACGTGGAATAATCAAGCTCAGTAGTATATTAATGAAGAACAGAAAGTATACTACTGTTTTACAAATGCTACAGCAGTTGTAATTTTACAAGTATTTGACATGACTCTATGACAGGTCTTGTCTAAATGAACATAGGAAGGCTGGCTATAACTACAGGAGAATCATTAATCACTATGACAGATTGCAAGGAATTACATTCTTCCCTTAGCATGACTAAGGTAACTACATCATATAGCTGAGAATCTCAATAATTAGCTTGCATTTTTTTCTTTAAGGAACTTAAAGAACTAGGCAAAGATATGCAATGCTTTACAGGGCATTTCTCGGTGTAGGAAAAAAAGAAAAGAAGCAAAACCAGACTCCTTTTCAGTCAGGTGGCCATATGTTCCTTTAGTTCACAAAGTTCAAATCTCATTTTTGTTGGCAAATCAACAGCAAACTTCTACCCTTCTACTGTCATGCACTTGAATTTTTGCCAATGCATTAAAGCATTTTTTTCCCCCAAAGAAAACACATCAGCAGCATCATTTACTACTCCCCCTAAAAATACTTACAGCACCACATTACATGCATACTTTTGCCAATTGTGCTTTTGGAAAGCATCATTTTCTGTAGCAGTTAGACAATAAAAGCTTTTCCATGCCAGAGAGATACTGTTTTAAATACATGCTACTGACTAAGAACAGACAGACATAAACAAGAACCTTCCTTAAGATAATGCTGATTTCTTGTCTTCATAATCATAAAACATTTTACTGTATATAGATACAAGCCAGGGTAAACCCACAGTCATCTAGCTTTGCAAATCCCAGCCCCCCAAAACTTCTTAACTTATCAGTGATAGAAAATTTTCTGTTAGTAGGTTAATATATCAAGCGAAAAGATACTTATATAACACTTTCCTATTTTTTTCTTGTGGTCTCAAATTAATAATTCTTATAGCCAAAATGTAACCATATTGTATATGTCAATGATTTATGTGGATGACTGTCATCAAGGAACATAAGAAAATTCATGTGATGAAAGATAAAAAATAAAATGCTGAGCCATATGGCTATGCTTACTACCAGAACAACTTTTACCATCCTTTACTGTTAAAGACAGAAAGCCCCTTTTCACCTTGCTCCATAGATATTATGCAAAATGACATGGGCAAAAGGGGGAAAAAAGGGATCTGCAGAAAGTGGAAGCTGACAGAACGTTACAGCAAATATGATAAATAATACTTGACTAAGCAGTGATCAAGCACTATGTTTACATGTCCATAATCATTTGAAGGGAATGAAGGTAAGGTCTGTTAGTTTGTTATTCAAAACTAACAAATGAATTTTCATACAAGGAAGATTAAACCTGACTGTCATATCTCCTTGATAGACAAATTTATGTTCACAAGTCTCAGCATCACTGAGGATTACAAAATGTATCTAATCCAATAATATCAAAGGAGAAAGTACACAAGCCTATTTCCCATTGCTGATTTGGGCTTTGTGGATTCTATTTGTACATAAGATGTCTTTCTATAGGTTGCTGTGCAGTAGTCCTAATCCCTTTATACAGCAAGTCCTCTTTGAAGTCATACATTTATGTAGCAGCTAAACGCATGACCCTCACCAGAGTCTGCCTAGATAGCAACTGCAACCAGATAGCTAATGGACTGTAGCTTACAGTCACTTGGGAAAAGTTCACGTGTAGACACCATGGTTTACAACCCATTTAATAATTTGGGTCCAGAGCCCAAACAGAGAAGTTATTTCATTGCACTCTCAGGATGAGTCAATCTAATACCCCACGTCAAAGAGTTCCTCGGATTTCTCTCTGACTCTCTAGACTTTCATTGCTGGCTTTGGCAGCTTGACTACTGATGTCACCTGCCACAGCACAGCTCATTGCTAGTCCAAGACAGGTCAGCTGTACTTTAATAAAAGAATTCAAACAAGGACTAACAGTTTAAACCAAAAGGCCTTGAATTTAAATTGCTTCCTTCTCTTTCTTACCTCCAGATAATCTGAGGCATTTTAGAACAGGGTGATAAGGAGGTTGTGACTATTACTGTGAAGGATGTTTTTGAAATAGAGATGAAGTCATCCACATCAATTGTGAGACAATTCCGTGCTATTTCTTTGTTATCAAACAAGGATACTGAAACCAATGAACAAGCAGAAACCCCTTACCCAGAGTGAAGTTTAACTGTTGTCAAACTTTAACCTTGCTCAGACAGTGCTAGGAACAGACATGAAATAGTGAAGAAAATGGTGATGTCTTGTATAACAAGTTCTATAATGAGCTCATGCCTCTTCTGTTTGTGAAAGAGATAAGCACTGAACAGAACAAGGAACAGGTAAAGATAAGATTAAATAACCCCGGTCACAGCTCCAGTTCTTCATTAGCTCAGGTACTATAAAGAATCACAATTCCTCTACTGAAACCAGAGATTTTAGAACTGATCACCACTGGTGCTTCAAATGATACAATTGAAAAAGTGGACAACTTGTGACACTATGAGGATTTAATTTTTTGTGATTGCTGTCATCTTATAGTGTAATACTTACCTAAGATAAAGACTGAATAGGTAAGATAAGAGCATGTATTATGGGTTTGTTATTTCCAGTTTAGTTAAGGAGGTCTGAAATATAAGCTGAGGCAAACTCTTTAATCCAAACATCAAAATAAGACTCATGTTTCTGAGCACTAGAGTACTCAGAAAACTTTACAATATGCCTATGAAAATATCAAAATAATTTAAAAAGGTTTTACCTTCATCTGTTGGGATACTTGTTTCTCATGTCAAATAAACTAACTTGTAAAATCTGCTAGACCATGGCTACGTGTTTATCTATTGAAGGTGAAGAAAGCTGCCCTTGCAAACAAGCACTTAAATTTTATTTCATCCCAGGCCACCCACAGCGTGTTTACTCATCACACACACACAGACTTGCTATAAAGCAGAAGGATAATTCTGACTTAATTTTCAGGTTTTAATACTATGCACGAGTGATAAAATTAAATTTAGGCTTCAAGTAAATACACAGGGGTTCAGGCACACATGTTGGTCAAGAGCTTTCACAAGCAGGCAAACAAACAACAAAAGAAATGTAAAAAGGTGTGAGAGTATCACAGAAAAGAGACTTTTGTGAGAGAGTCATAGACTCTGTTTTACAGAAGTCCAATAGCTAACTACATGATTCTGCCTATAAACCTACATTTGATCAACAACACAGAGAACTGTCTGCTCATTGTAGCAAATGAGTAACTTCGAAGGCAATGGGGTTAGCCCCTGCATCCTTGCCTATCAATCACATGTGCTGAAGAGGGGTTGATGATGAAAGATAAAGATTTTTCTCCCAGTTTTCCAAATGCAGGACACTAAACTGTTCCCAGGAAGAAAGTCCTCTGGAGATGTAGGAACTCAGATTCTTGATCAGCCAGAGACCAAACTTACCTGCTTGATCATTTAAGTAGAAGTCAGGGCTCAATCAATTCTTCTTCCCAGTAGAGTGAGCACAATCAAATTTTGCTGTCCAGGGCTTTCCCCAGATGTATACATACACAGTACTCCCACACTGCTGCTGTTTTCCATGAATCTATTTTCCTCTCTTTTCCCAGCTGGGAAGTAGCTCTGCAAAGAAGGTCCTGGGAGTCCTAGTGGACATGTTAAGCAATATGTCCTCATGGCCAAGAAGGCCAAGAGTATCTTGGGGTGCATTAAGAAGAGCATGATCAGCAGGAAAAGTGACATTATCCTCCCCACCCACCCCCCCATTCTAGTGAGGCCACATCAGGAGTACTATGTCCAGTTCTGGAATCCCCAGTTCAAGAAAAACAGGGAACCACGGGAGAGAACCCGGCAGAGGGCTTCAAGGGTGATTAGGGGATTGGAACATGAGAAAAAGCTGAGATAGCTGGGTCTGTTTAGCTTGGAGGAGACTGAGAGGGTTTCTCACCAATGGTTATAAGAATCTAAAGGGCGGGTGTTAAATGGTGCCCAGTGAGAAGACAAGGAGCAGTGCGTGCAAAATGAAACACAGGAAGTTCCACCTGAATATGAGGAAAAACTTCTTTACGCTGATGGTGACAGAGCACTGGCACAGGTTGCCCAGAGAGGCTGTAAAGTTTCCTTCCCTGGAGATACTTAAAACCTGACTGAGTAGAGTCCTGTACAGCCTGCTCTAGGTGATACTGCTTTAGCAAGGGGTGTTTGGGCTAGATGACCTCCAGAGGTCTCTTCCAACCCCTACTATTCTATGATTCTGTATGAGCTCCCTACCTTCTGTCCACCTCTCTATCACAATGAACCTGCAATAACCACCTAACACTGCTCCTAATCAACCACCCATCCTCAGGAACAACCATTATTCCTGTACCTCTGGTGTTGCTGGGGGAAAAGGGGGAAACAGGAGAAGATGACACAGGCTTATCCCACTCCTGCTGCTGAGACATCAGGATTGATGTCACAAAGCCATTCTCCCTCACTGACAGCAGCATTGCTGTACAGAAGCAGCAGGGATTGCTAGCTTAATGACTTGCACATTATTTTGTTTAGAGCTGATATGGGTTTCCCTGCAAGAGGGGCCAAACCTTCATGGTACCATGGTAGTTCCTTGGATAGCAAGTTCTCCTTGCCCAGTGCTTGTTTAAGCTTAACACCAACAGGCTTATTTTCTAAATTAAAGCTTAAGCAGTTTCACCCACAGTTAGCCATAAAAGATTATGCACAGAAGTGAAACTGAAACAGTTACTATATTAAGAAAAACGCAACTTAATTCTTTGTCAACATGAGAAAGCATGTGAACTTCCACAAGCAGTGAAATTCTGTGGTGAAGATTCTGAAATTTATTGCAGCCACAGCCTAGAAAGAGCACAAGAACTGAACACAGCAAGAGTGCATGCTGTGTTTATCTGGAATTCCTGGTGAACGCTACAAGTTCCACACATTTCAGTTTTGTTTTTTTTTTCTAAACTAAATAGCTAAGTAAGCATAGGAACAAGTGGAATCCTCTAGCAAAGTTGTGTGCAAGAAAACAAATACCAGTTACATTGCATTACTACAGGGACAAGTCAAAGCACCCACTGAAGGGAATCCTTCAGAAGAAACTGCTGGAGTAAGAGAAATCAGCATAAGAACAGCTTTATTAGCCCTCTGAGCTTTGTTTTCAAACATATTTTAATACTAATGAGCACCACATATATTGTAGACAGCTGACTAAATAAAAAGGCCATCAAGATTATCTATTCTTGCCAGTCCTAGGGTATAGGCAGTCTAACTAATGTAAACCAGAGGAGATAAGTATCAGTAACTTATGAAAAATGCCATTACAGCATGCTAGAAGCAAAACAGCCATGTGAAATGAGAGGAACAGAACTCAATATAGCGTGCAATGACTATAAGCTTCAGTGCCCACATACTAAGGTTTCTGTACTGTAATGGTCTGATACATTCATTTTGACCCAGAGACCAGAGATAAATTGTCTTAGCAATACAAACAAACAGCTAAGCAATTAGGGCAAAGGTTTTGGAGAACGTAGTGATAACATCTAAAAGCATTGTTGGGTGATGGGGAAAAACAGCCCTGGAGATAGGGGGTTTAATCTCAAGCAAAAGAGAGAATATAATTGCTTCTCCAAATTACAGTGCACAAAAAAGAGCAGACAAGCAACTGGCACTACTGGTGTTTGTCTGGCATTTACTTCAGTGTAGCCAACCTGAAAAGTAACTTTCATTGTTCTATTTGGAGTTAATCAAGTTTTGCCTATAAAAAGATTTTACATGTGCAGCTGTGAAAGTGTCAGAGCTGAGAAATGCATGAGGAACTACCACGTTCTAAAGAATTTCCATCACCTACTTTTTCTTAAAATAACTTATTAAAATAAAGTTTCCAAGCATTGAGGTTAACAGAGTAGTCAAATGATCAAAGCAACAATTTTATGTATCAGCCATAAACACAGATAGATATAATTTACAGATGTGTATTCCTGACAATGAGAACATTGGCTATAACAATGCCTATTACCTACTAGGCACAGAAGTAGAGGTAACTAGTATTTAACCTAAATTGTATGGTAATTCAGTAATAAGCATTTAGTTATTGCTTTAAAACATAATGCAAAATGTTATATGCATAAAAACAAAGTACTGTATACATTTAGAATTGAAATATCAGGCCTAGAATACATTCCTTCACTTTGGATAGGATAACACATGAAAATAACCATGGCAGATGTAAAATAATCTCCCAAATTAATACTAGTTTTTGAGGTTGTAAACACTCCTGTTGTACACAATAAAATAGTTGTATTAGATGGAGATGCCTGCTCATTGCATAATATCTAAATTTGATTTTAGTGAAAAATTTGCAATATGGAGGACATAAATGTACATCATCCTTTACTGCAGCTGAATGACCAGTGGTCTCACAGTGTTCACCTAAGGAGTGAAGCTAGCATTTTTTTAATGAACGAATGAAGAGGTACGTGGCACATGCAAAGCGAAGAAACATACAGAATAGATTTTACTAAAGAACTTATTTTTCCTTGAAATACAATAAGAGATTTTGAAAGATATCTATTTCAAACACCTATGAGAGGTGTTTTGGAGCTGTCATAAATGATCCAGTTTTTAGTCTATCCCATAGAACATCATCTGCACTGCAATGTAATTTAATGCATTGGAAGTAGGCACGTGTCCTGCTCCATTGTGTAATAAGTTTTAGTACACAGGGGCCAACAAAATCCACCTAAATGAACAATTATTTATATTTCAATAAGGAAAAACACTTCACTAGTAATTCCAGAGTAGGTTTGCACAGAGATTAACCAATAAGGCAAGACTGCAATGCACCTTGGTAAACATTGAATTAATTCTTAAAAACACATTATTTTTTTCTTGGTGTAAGGACACTATAACTGCTTTCTGCATACAAATAAATTAGAAAGTCCAATTATTACTTTTGTTGGCTCAAATTCTACTATGAAGCATATACCCATGTTACAAAGCCACATCACACTTAAGTAGTAGGCTATGGAGACGAAAAGTCACCCTTTCAACGACAAGGTGGGATTCTGGCTTGCAACAACGTACTGTCAACACAATCCTCAGAAGTATAGCAGCAGAAAGATCAGACATTGGTAAGATAAAATTTATATTCTCTACCTTAAAGAGAATACTGGGGTTTTCTTATCCTAGCCTTCCCACTGACACAACTTGACCTCCTAGGAAAACAGTGTCTTCATGCCTTCAAACTGTTCTCCACTCTTTTTACCTGTCATGGCTTTACATGACCCACCAGCAGGGATGAGCATTTGGTTTGATAGGTGGGCTGCCTTACTTCCCATCACAGGAGCAGCCCACGGAAACAGGTGCAGCACAAAAAAAGGGAAAGACAGCTGGTATATACAATTTTGTAAAGCATTTTTATCTGTCAAATGCTACTAGTAAAAATCATGCTGTGATGTGGCTTTTGGGTGAAGCTAGACCAAGTCAGGATTGTAGTTCAGTTGCAGAGACCATGAAGCCCTATCACTGTGCTTTTTCTTCCCACCAATACACTTCTACATAAATGGGTGTGATGAACACAATGAAGGGCCTGCTACTATAATAGGTATATAGATGTGATTCCTATACATCAGATACAATCCCACATTAAAAAAAAATGTGAAAGTTGAAACTATTACAAAACCACAAGATCAAGGTCAAAAGAAAAATGTATGATCATTTATTTCTACTTATGCCACAGTAACAGATAAAGTCACATTTTTCTCTGCTTTGCAATCACCACATTTTTCCACTTTTTATTTTTTCCTCTAAAGAAATTACTACCTTGCTTGGTAATACTTTTTTTTGGTAACAATGAGAGACTGAAGTGATCTAATAAGAAGGGTTTTTCAGCAAAGAACATACTTTAAAACTACGTCTTCCAAACTTTCATCACAGATGTAAATGAATGCAGTAATCAATATTGTCAACTGTTGTGGAGCTCAATGGCCACAATAAAGTACAGTGCAACATTAATCTTAAATTGAAAATTTCAACAAGTCATGAAGCCCAAAGCCTTTATAAAATAGTTCCTCCCTTTACTAGTTTCCTTTTCTCACATACAGATGAAACATGCAAATTTTGACAGCTATGAATCCAGTACACCTCTTTGAGGCATTTTCAGTAACAAATTAGAGGTGCCTTTTTTTCATCCTCTAATTTGGTAGTAAGATAAATAGTAATTTCTCAGTAATACAAAGCCTCAAACATTGAGTCTTTTACTTTGATCTGAAGAGACCTTTTGTCTTTGTAAACTATTCCTTATACAAGATGGGTATTTTCAGCCATATATCCCAGATTCATCTAAACCTCTGCATGAATAACTCTATCCCTACTCTGAAGTTCTGTGAAATCATTAGAAAACTCGTTAAGAAGTATTTAATTATATGAAATATCATGTTTCTGTAAAAGCTTCCATTTCCAAAATAATCTTTTATTTCAGACTTTTCCATCAGATCCAAACCATTTGTTGCCTATAGGCTTACAAGGTATATGCACTTAATTGTATTTTGACAGCCTTCAGTGGGCTGTTACAATAGTCTGTTTTCCAGAAAAGAAATGATAACCACAATACCAAATTGAGTCTGCTGGGGGTTCATTAAGTTTCTCATTAAAATGATGTTCAAGTACATGTAAGCATTTTTCCCTAGTGTGGCTACTTGCCAATTTAAGATTGGGGAAATCCAGATGTTTATAAATTAAGTTTATAAGTAGGTTTGTTGAAATGACAAATCTGATTTTGAAAACTGAAACGGGAGCTTGTCTCTCATTGAGTTATGGTGCAGTGCCCTCCACTGGTCAAACGTCCTCACTTAAAACAGCAACATTCTCTGAAGAGTTACTGTTCAGACTAAAACCAAACCAAAACAAAGCCCTCCAACCCCCTTCGAAAAGGTTACTACATAATGGCACCAATTTATACCAATGCTAGCCTTGCTTTCACATTACATGGTAATAAAAATACTTTGGGTGCTGAAATAAATCCTGAAGCAGCCTTTTAAAAGGGTTTGAAATTAGAGGTGACAATACAAAACTAGGTGGTACTAAAGGGTGTAACAACACAAGGCCTTATAAGGGTAAAAAGCAAACAACCAGATCAGAATTCCTACTGTCTATTACATTTTGACTATTTTCCTTTTTAGTTTGAAAAGGACAGACCCTCATCTAAATTTTTCTTTGAAGTAATTAAGAATGCTTTTGAGTTCGTAGAACAGCAGTATTTGCATCAGTACTACCTTTTAGATGTACCTGACAGTGAGAAGTAGTAAGCATAAAGAGCCAAACAGCACAACGAGAAAGCTGGAAGCAAGATATATATATATATATAGATGCCCCCCCTTCATGTTACTATGGGCTGTCCACTTATTAGTTTTTAAATCTCTCCCTCTCACTTTTATGTTTGTTTCAAAAATATGGATGGAATGTAAATACAGTTACTGTAGGCAAACAATAACAGGAATATTCTTTACTCCAACTAAATTTTCTGCTGTCATCTGGCCAACCCACTCTTCCTGGGTGATATTACTTCTTATAACACCATTCCCTTCACTAGCTTGTTGATGATCAGTAAGGCTTCACAACTTTCTCCGTTACCTATATTATCTCAGTGACAATATGGGCAGTATTTACATGATACATCAAGTGCCTGATCATACTTTCAAAAAATCAAGCAAAGCAGTAGTTTAAAATACACCATGAACGTGTACAAAAGGACAACAGGTGGTACAATAAACCTAGCAGACACCTGTATCTTGGTAATAAAAGCATTATTAATGAGCTTTCAGTGGATTCAATTATCCTGCACAAGATTACTATCTCATTACTAGATCTAATGATGTTCAATGTGATAGATATGCTGGCAATAAGGTGAACTGTCTCTTTAAGAGCAATAAGCTATAGGAGGAACTTATGATAAAAACACATAGATACATGGTGTTTGCACAGATAGACCAAAACCACAAAGACTGAAAATACACTTTGTGTCAAGAGTTGCACACGTCGGAATTTTCAAGCAGAGACAAAGATGGACACAAAAATATTCCTATGCCTGTGATAAAACCCTTCACTGCCATCTACAGATGGAGCGAACAACTGGAAGGCTTAAATAAAGCTAAAACATTGATCTAATGGCACTTATTTCAGTAATTTAGAGACATACAGCACCATTTTATCTGAGCACACAGAGCAACATCATCTAGCGGAGGGTGTCCCTGCCCATGGCAGGAGGCGTTGGAACTAGATAATCTTTAAGGTCCCTTCCAACCCAAACCATTTTATGATCTAATGTAAACTTTGAGACTTATCTTAAGTTTTACAGCTTGCTCCATTCACTCTGTGTAAAATTTATGTCTTAGTGGGAAATGCAAGATTCATATTTTGTATCTGCCAATCCTATATTAATCTAATTCTGCTAGGAAAAAAGAAAACCCAACACTGTTCCTTAACTGTTTTTAAGGAGAAAAACTAGATGCCAAGACTAATCATGAAGCACCTTCCTCTGACTATAGATGCATGGATTACTAATAATGGTGGCATTTGCCACTCCAGTGAACAGCAGTTCTGTGTCCCCTCAATCTCTATAGACCCCAGTTCTGGTGGAATAGGAAGTACTTTCGGTGTTCTGTTCCTCCAGCACAGAGACAAGAATAGCTTCTTTTCTTCAATAAGCCTCAACCCTCACAGAAGGTTCTGCTCCTCATTGTAGGTTAATTTTTGATATTCTGTTTGTATCAGGATTCACCAGTGATAACACAGAACAAGGCATTCAGTCAACCTCATCCTTGGAGTCTCAGTTTCTCTTGTAGGAAACAAACCTTGAGGTTTTGCAGCCATTGCCTTACTTTGGATCTATCTTTTAATCCCTTCTCTGGGTTCTTATATAGCTTATAGCAATCAGCCATTTCCTTTTTTTTTTCCCCCTCCCCTTCTTTTTAATGCCTGTATTTCCACTTCCTTTGGTTTTTGCATGTTCATTATACAATCCAAGAACTGTTCTTCATATTATAAGCTTGAAAGTAAAAACATGGAGGTGGGAACAGTGGATTGCTGGTAATTTCCATATTCATATCTCTGTGTTTCTCTTACACCTTTTTGAGACATCCAGCTGAAATAGTGAGCCATTTTCACAGGCCCATTACACATGGACTAATACACAGGAATGTAACAGAAGGGCATAAATGCTTTCTAAACTTTTTAATAGAATTGCTTTAGCTAGAATTGTATTAAGCCCACAGTTCATTAACATGATTTGACTCTGTTGTTGACAGGGCCTCAGAACGAACCCCAACTGTTGGTCTTGCTCTCAACCCATGAGAAGTAATTAAGACCCTACTTTCCCGTGGGGAACAGGTGTAGCTATCACTTCCCTGGCAGCCTGTTCCAGCTGAAGAATTATTACTACAGCTGTTCAGCTGACAGCAATTACCACTGAGGATGGTCATTGTATGTGGATCTCACCTTCTAAAGGTTTCCTCCCAGGAGAGCTGACGTGATGACTGCTGAACTGTAGCATTACACTACTTTCTGCTAAGAAACCAACTGACATTTACCTTTACATGACCTTACTGAGCTACAAAATGTATACTCAACCACAGTTGCTTAACCATGCTGACATAGAGCATTTCTAACTTTTGCTTTTCCTTACAACGTAGGGAACTTTAAACATCACAGCTTTAAACCACAGAGCTCTGAAAAACAAAAACAGGATGTCTGCTTCTAAAGCTGGTGCTGTGTATATTTTTCCTGAGCCTGTGCTATCTGGGACCAGGTTGGTGTAATCTTTCAGTACAGTCTATTGGCCAAATTCTCTCTTTCCTGCTGGAAGGTTAACTCTGGTGTGTGACAGAAAATATTTTCATGGCCTAGGCTTGTTATCATCACAATCTGCATAACAATAGGATCAGCTGGAGATAAAAAAATAGGGCTTAAACTCATGTTTCAGTGGTCTCCTTTGCTCTTGCAAAGCTCCAGTGAAACCAGGAAAAAAACCAGAGACACAAATACTACTCAAAACCAGAGAGACAAATACAATTCAACATTGTAAACAACGACAGCAAAAAGGCAAATCAAATATCATAGATACTCTTCCCCCTCACAGAAGATGCTCATTGCTCCTCAGTAAAGCATACAAAGTCTCTGAAGGTAGCAGAATCTTTACTGCTTCCTGTCCAGAATCTTTTCCCCATTGGATGACCAATAGGCACTAGATTTATTGCATGGCAGGTGTGCAAATTAATACCCCTTGCATCCTCCAGGTTATTGTGATTCAAAACATGAAATCAAGGGCCAGATATGACTCCTCTGTAAAGACAGGTGTATACCAAAAATAAAAAAATTGAAAAAGAGCAAGTAAAAAACACAGGGGACTTCAGGCTTCGGGCCATCTGAAATAGGATGCCTCAGCAACTTCCACACTAACTCCAAAATGTCACATTACAAGGCTCCTTACATGCTGAGGAGACTTCCTTCCTACCAAATGAACTCTTAATTGCCACAGACTGCAGCCTGACAGCTGTGTGTCCCTTAATCCGAGGTAACTTGCAGCACTTCTCTAGTCCTGTAAGGACTCCTGTAAGACTCCCCATAGCCAGCTCTCCCCCTTCCAGTATCTGCCATGCTACACTATATTCAGTTCATACAAATCTTTGTTTCAGTTTACAAAGTATCTCAGCAAGCTGCTTGCTTCCACACATCATTTTACTTGCTATTGTTTCTTCTGCAAGAGTGGATTTTGATACTTCAAGACTATGTTAAGAAGGGTCTATAGGATTTGTATTTGACTATCTTGCTTGTCAGTCAGTCAAGCCACGTACCCAACCCCAAAGGCTACGTCACTTAATGCAGGTAAAGTACATCTCAAATATAATTTCTGGTTTGAACCAACTGTTGGGAGTGGCTGGCCTTATATGTTCTGTCTAGGAAGAAGGATCAAAAATCCACTCAGGTTTGTCCCTGCTCTGCTTCTAATGTGCATTTCTCCTCCTTTCTTCCTTTTCCTTTTGTATCAGGTTCATGCACACTTTGAGAGGCATTTTTTGTGGGGTTTTCCCCCCTAATGGACACAGATGAAGCATTGGCAAGATTACAGTTTACTCATTTTATAGACCTCAACAGCATCAGATCTTTCCTCAAAGACTTTGTGATACACCTCATAGGCTGCATCAGACACATAGAACAGTCCTGCCAACAATGGATACGAGACAAGACTTCACAAAGAAACCAAGAAATCACAGCCTGCCTCTTGTTTATTCAATGCCATTTGGAAGAATCACTTGCCTCTTTCCTTAGTAAACAATCTGTTAAAGAGATACAGGAATTTACCATGTAGTATGTTTACAAGGAAGCCTACTTCAATACCAGATCCCCTGTTCTTCTGTCACAACATCTGTGTACATACAGTAGGATATAATGAAGAAAGAGGGACTTCTAACACCTTGAAGAAAGATATGGCACCATGTACCACGTTGAATCAAGATGGATAAAGGATCCATACTCAAATTGTTTGATTTTACATCTTCCACTAAAATTCAGAAGAGCAAAATGATAAAGATTAACTTTCCAGCTCTAGAAATAACATCCTAAAGGTTCAGACCTTCCCTAATATATAACTTAAATTAAATACCATTATCAATATATGTAGAAGACTAATCCTAAATAAAAAGAAAATATGCTGTAATGGGTCAAATATAATCACTGGGTTTTTTCTTGGTTTAAAAGCACAGACAAAACATCATTTTGCAGACTCTCTATGCACTAATGGAGTCATCTTCTGTCTGCTCAGCAAAGAATCTGAAAAATTCAGTGGGTAAGTACATCATGCAGTAAGGTAAGCATTTGTTGTTAAAAACAGAATTAATCATCAACTCACTGAAATTAAGGTACTTATTTAATCTGTCAGATTTGATTAATCTCTAAAAACATCATTTTTATTCAGCTTTAGACACCTCAGAAGCAGCCAGTATAAAACAGCAAAGATTCAACCAGGTTAGTAACCACATGAGCTTTTTACTCCTGATACTCAACAAGAACTTCAGACAACCATAGAACTGTATATTGAACATGATTTCAGCAGAATCTACTGTTCACATTACAGGAAAAAAAAACCCTTCACAACCCTCAAAACATTACAGTTGTAGACCTGATATCTCACATTTAGGAATGAACATAGTAGCTCCCAAAGTTTAAGAAAATGACCACTTACTGGCTTTGGAATAAAGGTATACCCTTAGATTGATTTTTGAAACCCATCATGCTTGTTAAAGGCAAGGAAAACTACCTTTTGGCAGCTTGACAAAGTCAAGCTTGAGTTCACAAAGAAGGGCTCCATGTGAAACTGTCATCATCATCATAGCGTACTATCATTAACTGTTACATGAAAGCCATGTTTTCACTTACTTTGCAAACTGAGAAGGTTCACTGCATACACACACACACCCCCTTTGGCTGAATTCTACTCTTGGAAGAGTTTTTGTCTAATTCATTGATTGCATTGTGATTTCAGGATGAAGATTTGTCATGCTGATCATAAATTACACAATTACATGGTATTCCCAAAAGTGGTAATAACGTGGGGGTGGGGGAGGGGGAATTAAAAAACCTAACTGGTAAATGACTCCAGAGCATGAAACAACATCTGCATGAACAAATGGAATAACTGTTTATTCTAACCAGATAAACAAGCAGAATGAAAGTGGAGCTTTTAATGAGAAAACAAAAAATAAATTAAAAAATCCTCATCACAAATTTCAAGGCACAGTAGTATATGGAATACATTCCTAAGTGCAAAGCAAAAGCCATGGTGTTTGGGAAAGCTCACACACCAAACATAGCACGCATTCTGACTTACCTGCTTATATTTCTGCTAAAAGACAAGACAAATAATCACACTAAGGGTATCTAATAGTCATGTAGAAGGCACATGCATATCAGGCAAATACAGTCTTCATATATCTTATAGTCTGCATTAGAAATGGCAGTTTGAAACCAAAATCCATAAATAGATCATGTTCTGGGCTAGTGCAATGAAATTCACAATTTGAATAACAATATACTACACTCCTACTGAAGAGTCAAGGCAACTCTAAATGACTTTATCCTACTAAGTAGAATTACACACATATAAGAGATTATCAGTGATAAAGGTGAAAACTGGCATGTTTGAACTTTAGAAGCATAAAACTACATGAAATGGCATTTTGGCTTTGTTTTTACGTTTTACCTTTTAAACTTTATATTACAACTACAACTTTTGGCCTTACGCATTGCATAGTTACTACAGATTTGGTAGACATATCAACTCTATGTTACCTGGACAGAAAGTGCCATTATGATGTGACAGCTATCCAGCCCCATTAGGTCCAACTCTAGATCATGTCACCAAGCACAACTTTTACTCCTCTTCTAAATACCTCCAAGGATGGTGACTCAACCGCCTCCCTGGTCAGCCTGTTCCAATACCTGACAACCCTTTCAGTAATAAAACTTTTCCAAATATCCAACCCAAACTTCCCCTGACACAACTTCAGGCCATTTCCCCTTGTCCTGTCACTAGCTACCAGGGAGAAGAGACCAATCCTCACCTCACTACAACCACCTTCTAGGTAGTTCTAGAGAGCAATGAAGTCTCGCCTCAGTCTCCTTTTCTCCAGACTAAACAATCCCAGCTCCCTCAGCCACTCCTCATAAGACTTCTGTACTAAACCCTTCATCAGCTTTGTAGCCCTTCTCTGGACATGCTCGAGCATCTTGCTGTCCTCCTGGTAGAGAGAGGCCCAAAACTGAACACAGCACTCCAGGTGCGGTCTCACCAGCACTGAGTACAGGGGAAGGGTCACTGTTCCTGATTCAGGTCAGGATGCCATTGGCCTACTTGACCACCTGGGCACATTGCTGGCTTGTATCCAGCCAGCTGCTGATCAACACCCCTAGGCCTCTCTCCTTCAGACAGCTCGCCCTCAAGCCACTCCTCTCCAAGCCTGTAGCTTGGAGTTGTGGACCCAAGTGCAGGACACAGCACTTGGACATTTTGAACCTCATGGAATTGGCCTCAGTCCATCAATCCAGCCTGTCCAGGTCCCTTTGTAGACCCTGCCTATCCTCTGGCAGATCAACACTCACACCAATCTTTGTATCATCCACAAATTTACTGAGAGCACACTAGACTTCATTGTCCATGTCATTGATGAAGACATTAAACAGAACTGGCCCCAGTACTGAGCCCTAGGTAACACCACTGGTGACTGGCTGCCAGCTGGATTTAACTCCACTTACCACAAGCCATCCAGCCAGTGTTTCATCTAGTGAAGCATATGCCCCTCCAAGCCATGAGCTGCCAGCTGCTCTAGGACAATACTGTGGGAAACAGTGTCAAAGGCCTTACCAAAATCTAAGTAGACAATGTCCACAGGCTTTTCCTCATCCACTAGGCAGGTCACCTGATCATAAAAGATCAGGTTTGTTAAGCAGGACCTGCCCTTCCTGAGCTCAAACCAATTCAGAATTCTACGAGGTATGAACCTACCTATAAAGCTCAGTCTCAAGAGCTGTGTCAGCTGCCTCAAAAAGTAAAAGACAGACACTGAGACTGCAAAACACCCGTCTCTTTCCACATATTGACTTCCATTAAACTTAAAGCTGAACTTGCATTTTTTAGAAGTGATCACACATAATTAAAGAAGATCATAATCAGTTCAAGTGTAGGCAACAAAAGAATAATACTATTAATGACAAGTCTCCCTCACCATTAATGAGCACTTATATCATCAATTAAAATAAGTGTTCCACTTACTGTGCGACATCACATACAGGTGGCAGTGGCGACTCTTCTGACAAAAGGTCAATGTCATCATTGAAGCTGTTGGCCCGTGACATTTCTTGCATATTTCTTTCTAGGCTTCTTTTCACTGCACAAATAATTCCAAGAAAATGTAGTACATTAGGGAGACAACATATACAAGCTCTTTCCCTTGCTTAAAATACTGTGTCTCTGAGACATGGATTTCTTTTTTGTCAGTATCAGTGAAGTTGATATTTAGAACATACACCATACAAAAACATGTATGTGCATTTACATAGTTGAAATACAGAGGAATCTCTTACAATAAATGCTTTTCATCTTAAGGACTGTCTCCCCATAGACAGAAGTTAACCATGGCTTCAGTGTGGGTCCAGCAATAGATAGAAACAATGCAACTTTCATTTCCTCAGTTAATAAAATTTGATATGTATGCTTTAACTTCTCTAAACCCCTTCTTTAAAATTTTACTGCTATTATCATATAGAGAACACTTTTGTTTCAAGTATTTTATTTGGTCACTATATTCACTAGCATTCAAAAATTCTCCTGTGGACCTGGGAAGACCTCAGGTGTTTGAACAGAGTCAGCTCAGCAGGGTAACCATGATGAATACAAAGCTGTACTGTAGCTCAGATTACGTTCCAAGCATAAGAAAGCTACAAATTTCATTACCGCTTGGGAAGACATATGATGGGCAACGAATGAAGGAGTTTGCTCACAGATTGCAAGAAATCAGAGAAGTATGGCTAGCCCTGCAACTGATTATGTTTAAAAAAGCCCAATACTCAACTCATTTCCATCAAGTAGATAGCTGATTTCGTCCACTATAAATGTGAAGTGTGTGTTTCTGAGTTCGGTTGCATCATTATTCATAAGGAATTATTAAAGGATTTTCAATGCCTTTTCCTGTATTTATTTTATTCAAAAGCTATGAAGTACATCTAGTTTAACTTGCTGTCACCTGAAATAGCAATTTTTTTTCATGATTACTAGTGATCCTGACAGTTTCTAAGGAAGCTAAACTCCTATTTTAATTCTGATCATTCTTGAAATACACAGTTATGAGCTAGCAGAGCATGACTTGGAAAGTGCAAAGGGTGATAGATATAAATTTAAGTGAGAAAAAAAAGAATATAAATGTTTGTGGGAGACCATTAAATGTCAAACAAAACAAGAAAAAGACCAAGTACTGTCACTTGCATATGCTGTGGTGAGTAGGAAGAAAAAGAACAACCCACATGACAGGAATGAGAAAGCTTGCCACCTAGAAAATGGAATTGCTAATATCTCAAGTTAATTCTACAGCAACCTTTCGGCTGGACTACATTCAAGCTAAATATTAAAAAGCATACAACATCAAAGCTTACTGTGAGAAGAGCTATAGCATAAATGGCAAAGAGTCAACATGAAGTCTACAGAATTATGAAGTGGCATAAACAAACACTGCTAAAGTACATAAATTTACAAAGCTTATTTATGTCTGCTGCATTTAATAATAATTAAACTATGTTTCCAGGGGAAACTAAATCTTTCTGACACTGGGAACGCGAATTTCTTTGGTCTTCCAGTGCCAATCAAACACTTGGGTTGCTCTAAAGGAGCAGTATTTGTGAGACCCACCAGTTCTACATTTGTTCTGAGAAGGCATTTTTTCTGTAAAAGCAGTATGCAGCCTTATTTCTGGATAAAGTCTTGAGATACAGCATCGCACATGATCACATCTGGCACATTAACCAGGGGAGCTTTGGCTTCAACTTCAGTAAGGTTTTCCTCATAGAAACCTAGCAGGATTTGAGAGCTGGTCAATAGCAGAGTTGAGTCGCTGTGCATAATCAAATTAAAACGGAGACATTGTATTGCTATCAATTCCTACTACCTAATGGACTGCTGAAACAGGTGTTGTGCTGAGCACTGCAGAGCAGATCTGCTGTTACCACAGGACGTGCCTGGAACCCCTGCTTCTTGGGCCATTTGCAGAACCATGTACAATATAGTCGTGGGCTTAGTGTCCTCAGCTGATGCTTGGTTACCTACACAAGCATGACAAGCTTCTGTTCACTCTCTATGTAGGGCAAAAGCATACAAATCTTCTATCAGGTGAAGACTTTGCCATGCTTATCTGCAACAGCCATTAGTGCACACACATTCCCACAAGGATTCTGAAGACAGTGGTGTTATGTCCTTTATACAAACAGGAGTTCTGCAATGTACACTCCATAGACCATTGTATTAGTTGAAGATGTGCACTTTGCTCCATAAAATTCAAGTAATTGGGTAATATCTGAAGGACTGCCTCCCTGCTTCCTTTGTCCCCTCCCACACTTCCCACATAGTCAGATCTGTGCACAGAACAATCTTTGCTAGCTTGATTACAGACTAGACTTATCTCAAAAACCTGCCTCTAGCATACACAAGTATTAAAAGAAAGAAGAGTTTCTCCTAGAAGCACTGCTCTTAAACATCAAGTTAAAGCGGATATCCCAGCTCCGAGGCTTACAATATTTGGGTGGTGATATTGTCTCTTGGAGTAGTAGGGAATCTTACAACTTAGAGTTAGTTCAGGTACATGTTTTGTGAAGTATTAAGCCACCACAAATCCCTTTTTGTTTTTCCATCCATTAATCCAGTGATTACATGCTTTAAAATATTAACCCATTAATAATGTTTTCTGGTCCACACATCCAAACATTAATGTCAACAATGGACACAAGTATCATGTCCTCTGTTCCAAATACTTTCTGTTCCAAAGATGACTGTCAGTGTTGGAGGCAGTTACCTTCTTATTTGAAACTCTCTGGAAACAGCTCAATTTGGGAAGGAACTGTCACTTTCCCTGACTGAACTTCCAAAACTCATTTAGACACAAATGTGTAGTCAAACAAAAAAAAACCCAAAATCATAGAAAACAAAACTTTATTAAGCATCAAGAAGTCATAAGCTTCTGAGCAATGGAGTAATGCATAATAATGAGTGATTATTTGAATGTATTTTAATGCTCCACATTTCCTCAAAATGCTTTCACGTATGCTTTGTAGTACTATGAAAAATAGTGAACCCCCAATTGACAACTGCAGTAGAAAATATGATTGCACACTGTTCCTATTGCCATGTCTATCCTCAAACAGGCAGTACCTACTAATAGCATCTAGGTAGATTTTGCACTATTCTGTTTTCAGAAATGTGGAGCATTAAAATACATTCAACACATGGTAGTGATGCTTTCCAGAAATAAAACTCAAAGTTGTAAGGTCCAACTACTACATATGGTAAGTCTGTAACAGCTGCAGCACAAGCCAGAACAACTACATCTTCCCTCTCTGTATTTATTTTAATAGATTTTCCTTTTCCAAACTGATTTTATGGGAATGAATGCTTAATTTTTGTTGTTGCAAAGGAGCAAGAAGCAGAGGCAAAGAAACATGCAGTGGAAAGAGAAGTCATCCTTCCTCTCCATATGCTGCTACTCACAACACAAACAAGTTGTTTTATTACATGTTTTATAATGAAATAGATACATGTCATATTTTCTGAGCATGAACAGTTGGAAGCAGCAAGTTGAAAATACAGAATAGTATCTACCACAGTGCAACAAATACCAGTGAATACCATAGACCTAGGAATCACAAATCACACAGAACAGTAGGCATTGGAAGGCACCTCTGGAGATCACCTAGTCCACACCCCTGCTAAAGCAGGATCACCTAGAGCAGGCTGCACAAGATTGCATCCAGGCAGGTTTTGAGCATCTCCAGAGAAGAAGACTCCACAACCTCTCTGGGCATCCTGTGCCAATGCTCTGTCACCCTTAGAGTGAAGACGTTTTGTCTCACATTGAGATGGAACTTCCTGTGTTTCAGTTTGTGCCCATTGCCCCTTGTTCTGTCACTGGGCACTACTGAAAAGAGCCTGGCCCCATCCTTTTGGCATTCACCCTTAAGATGTTTGTAAGTGTTCATAAGATCCCATCTCAGACCTCCCAGGCTAAATCAATGAAAAAAAGTCAACCCATTAAATGAAACAGGAAAAGGAAAGCTAAGTTTCATATACCTCTGATTTTTTCCTTCAGTGTCAGTTTCGAAAATGATGAGAACATATAGTCAACACATCCAAACATACCCCAGAGATACTTTTGTATTGCTGCTTAGCTTTATCTAACTTTTGATTCCTTATCTGTATCAGACTAACTTGTCTCTTTGTAGTATGGTGAAAAACAGCAAACCCCCAATTTACAACTGCAGTAGAAGATATGATTGCACACGGTTCCTATTGCTATGTGTATCCTCAAACAGGCAGTACCTACTAATAGCGTCTAGGTAGATTTTGCACTGTTCTGTTTTCAGTTAAAAAAGGTAAAACAAAACAAAACACAAAACAGACACAAAGCAGAAAAAAACCAAACCAACAGTTCTCTTTACAAAAGCCTGCAGAAGATTGCAGTGGCTGCTTATATTACACAGAAGGGTACCTGCAATTGCTACTCCCAGGAATACAAACACTAACCAACTGGAATGAAAGGAGATATATGGCAGCTTATACAGGGAAAACACAGGAACACGGACAGAAATTGATGCTAAGTTTGAGAGAGTTTAACATAGAACAGTTCCTGTTGTATGTATATGCATTCTTCAAATCATTAAGTAATAGATTGCATGAAAACAACGCAAGTACCTGGTGACAGGGGAGAGCACACAGAGCAGATGTATAAAGATCACCAGGAAAGCTGTGAAGCTGCAACTAAAAACACAGGGCTGGAGAACCTCCAGATGGGACATAAAAGGTAGGGTCAACTGGCCTACAAATCAGTAAAAAGATTAACATGTAGAGAATGATGATGATGTCTCCTCTACTAGATGAAAGCAAGGGTGGGAGTTTCTCTGTTTGTCTGGACATTTGTTTGTTTGGTTTGTTGTTTTTAAGACAGAACATTATAAGAAACAGGCTTCAGAGACCAAAAGCAAATTCCAATCTATTCCCTTCAGTGCCACTGTCTTTTAATCATTTTCACCCAGTTCAATTATTCCTTTTCTTTCTTAGGACAAGGACTTCTTATTCATATTAGGAAAGTTACTATATATAGAATAACTCTTAAGTGAAGCAAGATGTGAGAGAAAACTAACAAGATAGCATTTTGCAAGACGTGTTTTCATCGCCATTAAATGCTTAGCAAGCAATTAGTATGAACAGTAAACTGTCAACAGAAACAGTAAATCCACAACTGGATTCTTGATTATATACACATTTAAAATGGAAATACACTCCTGATTTTTATTTTTGTACTAATTTGGTTGGAATGGGCACAACTTCAAAATTATTATGACACCTAGCCCATTTTAAGTTATAAAAAAACTTTTGTTAACAAAATCAAATTAAATATTAAAATAAAGAACCAATTTCATCTCTAAGTTTAACAACATGTTTAACAATGGGAAACAAAGCAAGTAGAGACCAACTGACTAGGCTTTTTAAATAAGTGTCTAAATTAAATTTTCCACTAGGAGACACATTCATCAAGATTTAATTTCTAGAATTGCATATGCACTTAAAAATCTGGTCAGCACACTTCATTGACAGAACACTTCCCTGATTAGACCATTTCCAGAACAATTACTAGTTTAAAAGATTGTACTTGCATAATGTACACTGTGGGTGATCCAGCACTAGGAAAAAATTAAAAACCTGAAAGTTGTGTTTGTTCCCACTCTGTAGCACATCTAAGCCAAAACCCTCTGCTTTCTTAAGAGTAAATGGAAAAAAAAGTGGTATCTCTGAAGCATGTCAGTCAGTCCAACCTCAGACAATGGTATTATACTGATAATTGATTCCGTGTGCCAGGTAGGTGGAATCAATCCATCCTAAAAGTAGACAGTATAAGTTGACCGCTTACTAACTTTCAGATCAAAAGGTGTTAAAACATTGTCTCTTGTAACACCAGGCTCCACTTATCAATGTAACAAAAGTCTGTGAAGTAAATGTTTGATTTTATTAATTTTATATGAAAGGTTATATATAAGGCTGCACCCTGACATAAAATCCATACGATGTCAACGATTTCTTTATCCACAAGGAAGAACTACCTGTGAGATCACAGCATTATTTCTTGACTTCTTGCTTATGGCAGGAACTCATATGACCTCACTGCCTGAAACACTATTTTTGAAGCTGTACAGAGACACAAACTGGTTTAGGACACAAACGGAGATGTTTCCAAATCCTTATGTCCCTCAGAAAAAAAAGGGAAACTTCATGGCTTATGAAAGCCAAGGCACATATAGGTGTCTGACACCTGACCACCAGCCTGCCTTTAAAAACCTCTTCAGTTTGCTATCATTATTCATCTCAACAGCCAAACGGTATTGAAGTTCATCTGGGAAGTTGTGTTGGAAGAATACAGCAAGCCATAGCACTAGCTCAGACTGAATCACATTATGAAAGTTATGCTATGAGAGCTTTTCTTCCTTATTATTGTAGACCTGAAGCGTCAGGAGTATATGCAGTACTAGCCTAAATGACAGCTACCTTTATTTTAATTTTCTGTAAAAAATTAAAAAAATTGGAGCATTTGAAACCAGGATTTTAAATCTTTTCTAGGTAACTTAAGTGTAAGCCATCTACAAATGTGAAATACTCAGATTGTCTCATACACAACTCTAAGAACTACAAGTGCCCAGTACAGTTAAAAAAGGCAAGCCACTTTGTGTACCTAATTTTAGGCATCTAAATTTATTGTCATTAGATAAATGGCTGATACTAAAATTCTCATACATTCTCCTTAAATTTTACTTTGTTCTCAGAAGATCTGAAGAACTGGATCACAACAAAATGAACAGTAGTTTGCTAGCTGAACAGACACAAAAAAGCATCTGAAAGAGTCAATTGAGGAATAAGAATTTGTATTTGGAATAAGTTTGTATTTGCTGCAAATATATCACTATGTATATGCAAAAAATGCCACAGACTATTGCTGCTCTACTTAGTTACATGTTCAGCTGCAAGTGTTTTAAATAAACTTCAACATCTGGTTTCCTGTGCATCTGATTTGAAACAATCAGCACTCAAAACGCACTAAAGCTGACTTTATTTGTTGTACATTCTTTTGTTTAGATAAGCCTGCAGACTGAATTACATACTGAGTTACACCCCATGGAACCATAATCACTTACTACATGTCTAATGGGACAACACAGAGACGTAAATGAATACCAACACATAATTCAAAAATCACAAAGACATGCAGTGCTGGAAAACACTGAAACAAGTTTCTAAACGCATATGAAGATGTTATTACCTACCCAACTGCCTGACCACCCTTGTACTCAGCATTGGTGAGGCTGCACCTCGAGTGCTGTGTCCAGTTCTGGGCTCCTCACCATAAGAAGGACATTGAGATCCTCAAACAAGTCCAGAGAAGGGCAACCAGGCTGGTGAAGGGGCTGGAGGGCATATCCTATGAGAAGCGGCTGAGGAAGCTGGGGATATTTAGCCTGGAGAAGAGGAGGATAAGGGGAGACCTTATCACTGCCTACAACCACCAGAAAGGAGACTGTAGAGAGGTGGGCGATGGTATCTTCAGCCAGTTGACAGGAGATAGGACAAGGGGAAATGGCACAAAGCTGTGCCAGGGCAGGGTCAGATTGGATGTTAGGAAAAAGTTCTTCACTGAAAGAGTTGTCAGGGCCTGGGACAGGCTGCCCAGGGAGGGGGTTGAGTGACCATCCCTGGATGTGTCTAAAAAAAGGGTAGATGAGGTACTTAGGGATACGGTTTAGCACAGGACGGGCACAGTTGGCCTCGATAATCTTAAAGGTCTTTTCCAGCCTTGTGATTCTGTAAGACTTGGCAAGCAAGAAGGCTACAACTGTTGCAGTTTGGTGTAACTGCTGCTTCAGTGGCTCTTGTAAACTGCAGTTACAGCTTTCTGCAAGCCCCACATTTTGAAAACATTGGTACAGTCAAGGCCAAATTTGAGACTAAGCCTATCAGAGCTGGTCATAGCGCCTCTGTGAATCACATAGAGGAGAAAAAAAACTGCTGGCAGGCGCACTTTGCAACCGGCGCGGGAGTGAGAAGATGTAACAAGCTGCACAGACGCCAAGGCCAGGCCCGCAGGAGGGGGGGGATGAAGAATGTGAAGAGAAAGTTTCCTCTGCAGCTTGTGGTGGAGTCCATGGTGAAACGGGTGTCCCCCCGAAGCCCATGGATGAGGACGGGGAGCAGAGACAACTATGCCCTGTGAAGATTGATCCACGCCTCAGCAGGTTTGCCAGGGGACTTGTGACTTTGCGGGGGACCAGGCTGGGTGGTCTGGACCCAGATGTCAGTACCCTATGAAGGGGATAGTCCTGCTGAGAGGCCTGTGGTGAGGGGATGACTCCCCAATAGAGAGGACTCACGCTGTAGAAGCTCGTGGACACGACTCTGGCATGGGTGGGACCCCACGGTGCTGCAGGGGAAGGGGGTGTGTATGTGGAATGCCCCTCCCCCCCCAGCTGAGTTGGAAGACAATTCGGGATGAACGGACTGAAACCCCTCACTCTCCATTCCCTGCCCCTCCTGTACTGCTGAACACACTGGGTTAGACTATTTAGCTGAATATTTTGCATAAAATAACTTGTAGTGAGCAAACAGCCACAGCACCAAACCCACCTAATGTTTGGCATTAACTGACAAGCAGCTTTGTTGATAGATTCAGAAAAGCAGTCAGGGACCAATTGCACAAAAAGTTGCAAGTACCTCCTCATACACAGACACAGCCTGTCAGAAGAGGATGGGAGATTAATGGAGCACAGTAGAGAAGCCTGCAGTGTTGGTGACACCTGCACTCTGTTCAGATAGTGAGCTACGAATTGTATTGTGCTTAGTTCAGTTCCTTACAAAAACGCTAAAAGAGGATTTTCCTTAGCCAATTTAATCTAAGCAAATTCACTGGTTTTAAATACCTATTGGTTGCACTGTGATAAAAGCATTAATGGTCAACTAAAAACATGAAGCTAAGTGACAAAGAGCTACTAATCTAGCTATTTGAGCTGGTACATTTCTGGTTGCGTTACATCCAGGATTGATTTTAATTTTACCTCACAGGAATGACCAACAATAAAAAGCTACAGAAGCTGCTGTCAGTTGTCAGAATAGCAAGCTAAAGTTTTTTTTTTAGGGGGGGATGGGGAGAAGTCAGTCAGGTATTACTTTTTTAATAGTGCTAAATGCAGCTAGCTGTAAGCTTCACTCATTGTGCTATCATCATTTAGTCATACAGCACGACAGACAATAATACAGATATTTACTACATGGCTAGTTAAGTGGTCCAACTACCTGGATACTTTCCTCTGGCCTCCTTGCCCTTCAGAGGAGAAAGGAAACAGTGTTTCAGGAGTACATACAACTTGACCAGCCACATACCTTTTTCCATGCACATAGGTAACACACCCTTAGAGCTGTTACTTGTTACAAAAAAAAAGTACATCCACAGAATTTTGTCCTTCATCTTACTGGGACAAACAGACAAGAAGTCCCCAAAGTCACAGAAGTGAGAGAAACAGATTAACCTATTACTGAACCCTACAGGGGTTTCTCATTCTCATGAGCCATCCACCTCCCTTAAGATACAGTTTCTATACTTGTCTCAGATAGCTAGCCCTCCCCAGGTTTTTATGTAGGTATAGAAGAAAACACTGACATCTTTCTTTGTGGTAGGTTGACTCATGCAGGACACCAGGTGCCCCCAAAGCTGCTCTATCATTCCCCGCATCAGCTGGACAGGGGAGAGAGAACATAATAAAAGGCTCACAGGTGGAGATAAGGACAGGGAGAGATCACTCACCCATTACTGGTCACAGTCAATTCAGACTCAACTTGGAGAAAAATTAATGTAATTTGTTACCAATCAACTCAGAATGGGATAAGAAATAAACCAAAATCTTACAAGGTCTCGTCTCACCTCACCCACTCCTCCTTCCCAACCTCAGCTTTACTTCCAAATTTTCTAGCCCCTCTCCCTGTAGGGCACAGGGGGACTGGAAATCGGGGATTCCAAGATACCCACAGAATGAATTGTACAGCAGATACAGCTCAGCTGTTAAGCTGTGCTATGTAGCAGTAGCTGGATTCTGACAGCAGTAAAAACACAGTAAGTGATATCAATGGGAAGAAGAACATTTGTCAAAATAAAAGCACCCGCCTGTCTTACCTAAAGACTTCCTAGCCCTTGAGGTTACTGTTATTCAAGCAAGGACAGCAGGTACCTCATCTTCCAGGAAAAAAATCTGTCTTGGAACATTTTTTAACATGTTTACATTGTCAACTCCACAATCAACAAGAAACCCTTTTATATCCTTCCTCTCATGTTTCTGTTTCTTTGCAGGTTTTACTAGCTTAATGCTATGTAGTCTTGCATCAAACCTTTCAATAACTGGGCAAATCTTGAGTCACAGTTTTCTGCAGAGTAGCCAATTCTGCTGTGGTAGTTTATGCTTGCCATTAACACTGGGTGGCTGAAACAGCCCAGTAAGTTGCTGACACATACTGTCAGCAGGAAGCTACTTTTCCTACACATTAGGCCCAAATGCTGCCACAGCTGGTTGAGGAAGAATATATGCTGGACACCTTTAGGAAAGCATCTCAGAAGACAAGTTGTATTCAAATGATGTCAAGAAAATGCTTCTCTACATTCTACAGCAAAGAATTTTGACTCATTTCAACTGTGCAAAGTATCTGTTAACTGAAAACTTATTGTTCTTTTGCTTATCTGACACAATCCCTCTGCCCACAGCTATTTTAAACACATTTTCAGAGTTTGAGATACCATCTACAGCTTGCAAATATATGCAGAGACCAGCTCTCCATTACTTAATTCAAGACACCAATACTAATGCATTTGACTCTTTAAGGCTAGTAATACTTGACTGTTGTCTCAGCTATTCTGAGGAACACACATACAGTAGAAGAGTCAAGAAAAATAAGACCAAAATAGCTTTGAAAGCGATCCTTCTCCATTGCTAGGCTTCTTTTTTTTTTAAAAAAGGACAACAAGAACTTGACCTTAAAATGAAACAATAGCCAGTGAAATGTAATTTGACAGCTTGTTAGCTCTGCAGGGAGAGCTCTTAACACATACAATCTCTTAGAATTACACATAGAGAATGTATCATGTAATATAAATACATAGATTTACTTTCCATTATGGGATTCAGAACTGCCATTATAGTAAAAATGTTTATTTTAAAAAGGAAGTACAGTTTTAGCATGGCTATTAAAGAAAATAAACCAGTCTGAAAATGTTTTCATTTTTTTCATGACTGTTAATGGTCAAAGCATACAAATTGCAATGACAGTAAAATCAGAAACATCTTTTGAGTCATTGTCAATGTTTTGACTCACAAGAACACAAAATGCAATAATTGAAGTGAAATATGTCACAATTATTTGCTGGTCTAATGCAGTTCTTTGCATCACACAATTGAATCCTTGAAGGACAATTTCCCATCAACAAGCAGTTAATCATTAGTTCAAGACATACAGCATTATTACCAGACTGTAAAAAATGCTGTAAATTAAAATAAATCTTAATACTAGAGGAAATCATTGCCATGTTTGTCCTAAAACTCAAAGCAAGTTCACAAATATCATCTGTAGCCATTTACTACACTAAGTCATAATTATTCCAACCTACAGCTCCAGCTTTATTATCATGTGTGGGAGCATTCCCTTCCTATTTTGAATCTATTTGCTTTGAATGTTTACTTGCTAAATGTTGAATGTGAAGATATTTTAGGTAGGGCAGGAATTTCAGTAAAAGTCTAAATTACAATTATTAAAAAAGGAATGCAAGAGTATCCATTTTTAATGTGCAACCAATACTATAAAAGTGTGAATGACAGATCTTCAGATCATAAAAGCTGAAGTGTAATACCCAACAAGCACATCCCCCTCCCCTTACTGTAAGTTACCTTCCTCTATATGTGATTAGTTGATCACATTTTATTTAAAATTAAATTCACGAAGTCTTCAACCATGTACTTCAGAACCCAATCAGTATATGTATTGTCTATCAATGCTACATTCTCACTTTCTCATATTGCTTACTCAGGATTTCCATTAGGAAATACTTAGAATGTAGTTTAAGTTCCTCCTAAATTTATTTTTATTACAAAGAAATGGCTTAGCTTTTGCCAAATAAAAAAAATTACTTTAAAAATTTGAGACTGAAATTATTCTAGGATCCAGCATAGCTAGTATTTTACATTCCCAAAAGCAACCAAACATAGTACATGGCAAGGGAACAATGATTTATATAAAATAAGACACAACTCTAAATTGACATATGCCCTCAGAGGCCTAAAGTCTTTTTACTGATGAAATTATGGAAACATATTTGAATGTATCCTGTGACCTTTGAAGCTTAGGGTGACCTTGATTTTCCTCTGGCAGCAGGCCATGGTCTTGCTTGGAAAAAAAGTCCCAGTGACGGTGGGAACCACACTGACAGATGTAGTGAGACATATAGCTCTACTATATGTCTTGCCTTTCCCTCCACCAACAAGCCTTTGTGCAAGTGGGTAAAAAACTGTCCCTGAAGCACACCTTGAGCTCCTCAGTTTGACTGACCCACTCTGTCCAAAAATGAATCTCCATAGAACAAAGAGTATTCCTCTTGAAGAGATGTGCAGCAAAGCCCTGAAAAGCAGAAAACTGGGAGATTGCTGCTAGTGCCAAGATGGCTGAATGCAAGGGTCACTACATCATGAACTAGCTGTAGATTCCCTGAGCACAGGGAGAAATCTGGATAAATATTGAATTTAAGGTGTCCCTTGAATAGGATCAGCCTCTTTAAAGAAAGTAGATAATATATAAATCACAATGGTTCCATCCATGCTTAATCTATCGCTCTTTGCCACATTACTAAGGACTGAGACATAAATCCATCCTGTGGGAAAGTGACATGGCTCAATTACTAATCTTACTGCCCTTTATCTTATGATTTAACTGATGCTGCAAAACCCTAAACCACTTTAGCAATACCCTCTTGATTTCAAAAGAAATATTGTTTTTAACTAAGAAAAAGTTATGCAAGTGCAAATTGTTTTCTAAACATCACAAGCTGTTTTAGACACATCGTCAAGAGGACAGAAACTGCAAATATGATTAGAACAATCTTCTTTGTGCCACTGACTGACTAAATTTCTGTTATCTGTTTGTAGGCAAACCATAGACTTCCTTTGCAGAATACTCCCTTCAGTTTTCTGTGGCAGGAAAGATTCTGATACCACTCTGTGTCTTGACTTAGATGAGGAATCCAAACAATGATTCCCAACTTCCATCTTCTGTCTTAGAATACATGCTAAGACCATGTGTTAACCGAAATAAAAGTGACTCTAGAATAACTTTTAGAACTGTTGGATAGATTTTTTTTCAGCTAATAAAAACTTAAAATCCAACTAAGTTTCTCTAAGTAAACTGGCAAATACCTTTTTATCTGAAAAAAAGATTATTCAAGACTGAATTTCTCTTGTGTAAAAAAAGAAGTAAGACATTTTAGACAGCTAATGAATACTGTTTCCTTCTAAAAGAATGTCAAGTACTCGACCCGTTCATCACTACGTCAAAGGGTTCTCCATGAATCACTTCAACTTGATTTTCCTCACAGTAGATTCCAAAACCCTTTGCCATCACCGAAGTGCTATCAAGGACCTCTGAGAAAAGTGCTGTACTTCCACACTTCCATCCAGTGGATAGAACCAAGAGCATACCTCTGGAATCTGTATTCTGAGCATGGCTGCTCACTCCTAGGTATAGGGAGGGTGGGTTTTGAAGACACTCTGTTGCAAAACCATTTCTATTGCATTCAAAGAGTAGGTTAGACTAGAACAGGTAATCTTGCAATCATAATCAGTCAATCTACCTTTGACCTGGGAAAACACCAGATATACAGGTGACAGCAAGAAATATTTAAGACTACTCAACTGTTCATTCAGCAACAGTTTTAATTTATAACTGGTTTTGCTTCATCT